>OX030961.1:8711919-8816919 GCA_943735955.1 Piscicola geometra
CGTTACCTTGCTCATCTCTCCAGCCGTGAGATCTAGCCTGGTTTTGGAGGGAGTTGTGGAGTTGTAGGATGTAGAGGGGGGAGAATCGGGGTTGATTGTTCTTTCTCAGATAGTGAATGAAGGCTTAAAAGAGCAAAAGATTTATTGTTTTAAAAAGTTTTTTTTCTCAAATATTTCATTTTCTGCGTATGAATCAAAGCAAATATTCTCTCAAAACGAAGAAAGTTATAGCTTTAAGCATACGTACACGGTTTTAAAAATATGTTATGAATACATTTGTACCCAACTCACATTACCTCTTTTACATTAGCATTTTTTATTTTAAGAGTAATTCTCTTCTGAAGAATTAACATGAAAGCACTTAGTTGAGAAAGAATAAAAATAATAGTTAGAATTCAAATATTTATAATAAAATAAAATGATAATACTAATAACAGTTTAAGACTACCAGTAACAATAACTCTAACATATGAGAGCATTCTTATATAAAAGCAAAAATAAAAGAAAGGAAATTTATAGCGTTTTTACAGAAATGTGTTTCCAATGTATAAAAATTTTAGTTGATAGATTAGTCTAAAATATAATTGACTCGCTAAGAATAAAAATTATGTTTTTACATACGTGGTTCGTTATTTGAAAGCTCTAGTTTTACCATACTTCGAGTTATATTACCCCGGTTCAAAAAATATTAGTTTCAAAACGTAATATCTCACTACAGACACGTCTAAAAATACTTACAACTCACTTTACTAGTGGAAGCATTTCAAATAAGTGCTAGTATAAAAGCAAACTTAATGGGGTTGAAGGATTTCTTGCTCCTGTCCGACTGGGACTGTTCTATCTTAATCGTCTGGTTAGGAGACTCGGCCTGAGTTGGGAGGGTTGTGGTGGAATGAAAGTATCTTTGGCTTTTTAAAAATTCACAAATATTTTACAATGCACATTGGTTATACATATTGATTCATTTGCAGGGTCAAAGATTAACGGAAAGTAATGCAGTCTGAACCAAAGGCTCTTCATCAGTTATTTTCTCAGCGTCGATGATTTAAGCAAGAATAATTGAGAGTCTAATAAAGTAAACGAAGTGTCAAAAAGAGTCGTTTCTCAAGCTCAATCGTTGAAAAACATAACATCGCCGTCAAAATATATCATTGTTCAATTTTCACCAGCTAGATATATTTTCATTAAAACTCATCTTTTTAATAAAAAACTAAACAATACGATTTTCAACGCTATTCTTATAAATGAGATATTACTCATAGGATATGTGTGCTCAACTTTTTCAACTAGCTACACTAAAACACAAACAACGCACTATAAAAAAATCATAAAGATATTTTTCTTTCAACTGTATCACTATTCTCACCCTCCCCCACACCTTGATTCCATAGAAATGCAAGTAGAATGCGTTGATTTTCTCGAGGCCTCTGGCAGGGGTGGCAGGGTCTTTGATGAAGTGAGGCTTGAGGGATACACTGACGTGCACTGTGATTTGGAAGTGGTTCTTCTTTTGGCAGACGAAGGACTCGTCTGAGGGAGCGAAGTTGAATCCCTTGTCCGCGTCCACTCTGTAACTCAGGAGCATTCTGGAAAGATCGTGATGAATTGGTGATGAAAGAAATAGTACAGCCAAACAAAAATAGAAATTTTTCAAAAGTTATAATTTTAAAGATTAAGGCGAAATAACTTGAAAATGTTTTGAGAAACGATCGCAAAAACATGAAAGTGTTTACAAACAACCTTCAGAGGCTGAACTAACAAAATATAACTCATCACACGAAAACTTGTTTCCCACGAAAAAATTCTTTCCTACCACCGAAGGACTGCTAAGGCCCCTTCCAAAACGTCCGAAACACCAAAATGGCCACTCACGCTTCATTCCCCTTCTCGTCGAAGATGCAACACCACTCGGCGGGCTGGTGCGGACTCCAGGAGATCACCCGGTACGATGAGTCGATGTAACTACCATCGCCTGCAGTCAGTTCGCAACTGTAAGAATCGTCTTCGGAACCTTCTGGCAAGTAACCTTCGAAAAAGTTTGAAAGAAGTTTATTTGATTTTAAAGTGGAAAGGTATGCTTGAACAAGTTTAAAAGTGTAGTTGTAAGTGGCAAAAATCGTGTTAAGTTTCAAATATCAAGTTTATAGGCCTGGATGGGAAATATCGGATTCACCAAATGAGAGATCTGGCTCGTGTTTGATCGGAGGAAAGTTGTAGTTGGGAGAAAGATGGTGGTGATAGGGATGTTGGTGTTGTTGTTGTTGTTGGAAAAAGTGTTGTTGTTGTTGTTGTTGGAGATGCTGGTTGCTGAGCATGTTGTCGGACGCTAGTGTTGTTGAATCGCTCAGTTTTCTTTTCTTTGAAAGTTGGCTAAAAAAGGATTTGAAAGTTCAGTCAAATTGAAATTAGTAATTTTAGAATCTACAATTAGGCATCTACAATGTAGAAGCATAACAATTTTTTTAAAGCTAAACATAAACAATCCTTTATTGTAAACCTCCTACCAGATGTATATTTATAATTTTCACGATAATTATACATTTTCATTTTTTAATATTTGTTTTTTATTCAATGGTTTGAGTGTCAATCGATTTCCATTGGCGATCCACAATAGCCTAAAAGCTGTAAGAGTCATTTTTTGATAACAATCTCTAGTTTTCAGCACATTAAAGCACACTAATAAGAACAAATCCATAAAATGTTCCTAAATGTTCGTTGCTGCAAAATTGATTTTCAGACTCAATGCCCAAAAAGTGAGCACCAAGACTTTCACAGCGCATTCTTCCTTCGGGAGGTTTGAATGCCTTATCATCGCGATCTCGCGAGGAATGACACAAGAACACGCAGTCCCTCTTGATAAAATCTCGCTTGTTGCGTGCATTGTCGCCAATGTCCCACTACGCAACACACTCAAACTCCCAGTCAATCATGCGTCCATTTTCTGTGCGCTTTTTGTGTTATAATCTTCTTTATGAAATATTTGAGTTTTAATATTTCATAATACCGGTGTTATGACGAAACAATTATTTAAAAAGGAATGTTGGGAAGGGATTAACCATTTGAATGTGTAATTTATTCTACACTTTAAGAATATTTTAAAATTTACTGCGTTGGCTTACTTTCAAATTTTGAATTTAAAGAAACATAAGCGGTGAGATCAATGGGAGTTCCGAATGAATTGAATTGAACGCCTCAGAAGAACCAGATGAAGAATAAGTAATAGAAATAGACAGAATAAAAAGAAAATACTCATAATAATCAATAAATTATGTCTAAGATGAATATTAAAGGTATAATAAATATTATTAATCCTTAGTGAAGCGATGTTTAGGGACATGTACCGCACTCTAAACCATTCTAAATCATTGCAATAACCGAAGACCAGAGGTGCGCAGTTGATCTTAATTAACTTCGCAAAATATGTCTCTTTGAGGCACTACTTGATCTGACATGCCATATTTAAAATCATTCATTTTCTTTGATCTGCATAGACCCGTAAATTTAAAATTAAATCTTTATTGATTAGTGATCCTTAAATCGTTTTTTTCTGTTCAACACCAAACTGGAGTATTGGAAAAAATATCACATAATATGATGTCATAAATTTAATATTTTACATTTGTAATTTTTTTTATAATTTTGAGAATTCTAAACTATGCATTCAACTTTCAGTCTTGGAACTTCCCTTCGGAAAACAACTCGACGTTAAGAGTCGAATGTAAATCAAGGTATTTCCATGGATTATGAGTGATGTATGGCAGGACATGAACTACATGTTTGTTTGTGTGGCGGTCTCATTGTATGTGTACGATCATAAATGTGTTTAAAATTGTATTTATCTCTTTTTAAATATTTTATTTATGGTAGTTTTAGCAATTTTTTGTTGGTTATTTGTAGCTTCAAGTGTTCTCCGATATTTATGCACGTCTTAATGACGTTTGTGCTTGTTTTATGAGTTTTGGTGTGCGTGGAGTGAGTTATGAGTGGCAGTTACAGGCTGAGAAAGAGTCCACCCCCACATCCGCCATAAAGCATCTCATCGTCGACGTTTTTACGTCTTTATGTCTTTAATTTCTTGTGCTTTCGATTTAATTTATCAAATAATTTTGTTCTTTTAATTTAATGAATTAAATATTTTTGCACTTGTAGAGTAGAGATGTGTTTATTTGTGGATGTGTGTCTTTAGTTATCAGAATGACTGGCGTCTTTGATGCTTAACTTATCTGACCTCGTTTCACTTTGGAGCGTTAATCTTGAGTAGATTGTTGAGATAGTAGGTAAAAGTAACTTTGAAAAGTTTGAATAAATTTAATTACATATGATGTTTTGCAATTTAAATATTTAAAAAAAAAGAGCTAAAAAAACATATTTGAGTTATTTTTAAAAAGAAAAAAATGTACTTTATCAAACTATTTCTAAACACAGAAGTTTTCTTGAAAAGGTTAATAAGGTCGCGAAGAAAAGAATAGATTGGAGGTTAAAAGCGTGAACTCGAGTTGTGAGATGCATTGAACCCAGCACTTAAGGAACAATGTTGATGGATGGAGATGAAGCAGAGGACGACTATGAAGATGATGATGATTGAACGAGGATGAAATTAAAGAGTTGTGAAAAGAATTTAGAGAAAGGTTGGGTCGATAAATCATATTTCTGGCTATAGTTATGATATACTCAGGTATGAATTGGATGGATTGGATGGAGAGGATGGAGAGGATGGAGAGGATGGAGAGGATGGAGAGGATGGATTGGATGGAGAGGATGGAGAGGATGGAGAGGATGGAGAGGATGGAGAGGATGGAGAGAATGGAGAGGAAGATATATTCGCAAATGAAGGATTGCACATATCATGATGAGTGGTGATATTTTTGTCTGTGGTGATGTATGAATGGTGATATAGAAGGTGAATAACCATCTTTATACGGTGCTTTGAATTATGAATAAATCTCTAGAAAGAAAAACTCGCTTAAAACACAAAACTAAATTGAATTAGACAGGTTAACTAAACGTTCGGTACACTCACATAACCCCGATTGCTCTCTTTTCATAACACAGAGCATCAAGCGTGGAATGTTTTGCGAAAAAATAGAAAATCTCAAACATCTTTCAGCTGAATCATTTGAAATTATATTTATATCAAGCTTTTCATTCATTTAATTATCTCAAATTATATTTAATAGATCAATAAATGCACATTAACACCCTAATTATATAGGCAGATAGCAATTCTCAGAACTTCTAGGCAAAGCTAGTGCAATAATTGTGTTTAAAAACAAGTTTCCAATTCTTAGAAAAACTCGAGCTTTCATTCAATCATCTTGCTAAGAGAACTCACTCTGGAGATCCTCTTTATCTACCACTCATGCAGAATGCTTCTGATAAGAACGTTCTAACAAGCTGAAGCACCCTACTTTGTAAAATTGTGAAGTCTCTCGAAAATAAGGTTTTAAAAACTTCATCGAGTTTACCCTGAACCTTCAGTAACCTTCATTAAAATTGAATGTTGAAAGAGGATTTAAATGTTTGAAAGGAAGCTTTTGGAGGCGAGATGTTGTGCACAAAGGCATGAGAACGACATGATTTAAGAATGGTCGTATGATTGATACGAAGGCATCGTGCTGGTGAAGATCTGTGCTCAATAACACAACCCTATAAATCAACACTCTCCAACCCCAAGGCATGTACTGAGTGGTAGTGCTTGTTTTGGAGTTTCATTAGTATTGCGAGTAGTGTTTCAGTGGATGCAGTGCTTCGAGTTAAAGTTATACTCTTTGTGCAGAAAGGGTGTTAATTTATGGAGTAATTATCATGCATCACATCATATAATTCTCTTTAGTTGCTTCGTGATTCTGACTTGGTTTTTAATGCGTTTTTTAAAAATTAATTTTCCACTGTGCCTAACATACTTCTCTGTTTCTGAATGGTGTATACTGCTAAATCCGTAGACACATAAATCAATTTTATTAATATTCACATTAAATTTTATCTAAGTTGTCTTTCCACTTCAAAAAGTGATTTTAGGTTTTCATATTTATCTCCAACAACCATGATAAAAGATGTTTGAAGTTTTTATTTTTTAAATGCTTCAAGCGAATAGAAGGCAAGTTGGAGTCACATCAAATGTGTACTCGGACTGCTCAGTGAAACAATTTAAAGTGCACAATTGGAACACATCCCATGGATAGGTCTTTTGTCTAAACCTTTTGTTTGGAAGCTAATATAAGTATTGATTGTCGAATCAACATCCACTCAAACCGCGGGTATTCAAATGTTTTATAAAAACTAATGAAATAGATTTGTGTTCATTTACAATTATGTGCACTTTTAAAACTTTTAATAGTTAAAAACCTGGAAAAGGATGGCGATTCGTGCGAGTAGAGAAAGCCATGTTCAAGGGGTTTGTTGAGGTCTGAGGGTGCGAAGAAGGGAAATGTGGACTTGCTTGATTGGGAAGGATGTTTGGGAAACTGTTGAAGAGGCATTGGGAAATGTGAAGAGTGTGGCGTTGGTTGTAGATGTTGTTGTTGTTGTTGTTGAGACGTGTAGTGATGTTGACGAGCATAGTTGTAGTTGTTGTTTTTGTTTGGATTATTTTGGACATTTTCTTTTATCATGTTGTTGTATGCTGGAATCGGGATGTCCACGGGTTGCTGCGGCTTTACGGCGTACACATTTCTACTCGGAGTCACTGTCGAAGAATAATCATTCGAATAATTCATTTGTAACCAAAGTTATGATGTTTTAATTATTCTTTTGGGCATTAAAATCCAAAAAATTACAGATTCACCAAAAAACTGCAACAGCAGCAACTCAAAAGGCTTGATGAGCTATGCAAAAATAAAATATAAATTAATTCAAAAGGTCGCAGAGGGAGGTTTAAGAAGCAAGCTGGAAAACAGCGTGCAAATAAACGGAACATAAAAAGGCTGCGAAGAGAATAATGATTAAGATACGACTGCAGACGGAGTCAAGATTGGGGTCAGCGAGTGTATTCGAAAGGCTGAGCATTGCATATGGAAAGTGCCTTTAAAGAAAGCCTTAATTGGCATGGTAACTTTATATTTCTAATTAGTTCTGCTTTGAGACCTGTAATTACTTTTTATCATGCACGTTCAATCGAAGTGGTTCTGCCGTTTGTTGGAAAGTTAAGTTCTTCCTGAATTACTCTTGAAACCAAATTCTTCGACTCAAAGTTTTTCTGTACTGACTCCAAGTCGATTTCATTTCACATTTTTCTTATTTTATTTTAGCGGATTGTATTACAAAACCATGAAAGTTTTAACAAGCGTGAAGAGATTAGACTCTACAGATTAGAGCAAACTCCATATTATCAATATTACAATTATTCCGACCATTAAGGACATCAAAGAAAGCACGAATGAACATCGTTATTAAGGGATAATGGAACCACTAATTATTGACAGTCTACGCAAACGAGCATCTGTCCATCCCTCGTTAGCCCCTGTCACGCCAGCAGACGTCCCTTCACGCCTCGGCTTGGTGTTACCTTTAACTTATTCTAACTTTACTGAAGTCTTGTTCAAGAAATGTGTGTACTTTTGAAGATTTCAAAGTTTATGAGTTAAAATATTTTTAGAATATAATAGATTATGTTATTTATGTCTCAGTGTGATTGAACCCACAGTAGCATTGTTCCTTTCATGGGTTTCTTTACTAATCCAATATTTTATTGACTATGCATACATATCTGTGAATGACTGTATGTGTGATTGTACCTGTTACAATGTGTGTTATTTTGTGTGTTAATACGTGTGTTACTGTGTGTGTTACTGTGTGTGTTACTGTATGTGTTAATGTGTGTGTTACTGTGTGTGTTACTGTGTGTGTTACTGTGTGTGTTACTGTGTGTGTTACTGTGTGTGTTACTGTGTGTGTTACTGAGTGTGTTACTGAGTGTGTTACTGTGAATAGATGTGTGTCAATGGAATATTGTATAAATTACAGATGAATGTATAATGCCTTTGTTTTGCTGAGACTAATAAATACAAAATCGATTCGGAAGAGCTGAAGGGTCATTCTCGTGCGCACACAACATCATAATAATCTTATCAATTTTTTTATTTTTACTGCAAGTTTCTCTTCTTATTGTTTTTTGTGTAAAAATATTTCTGACTTGATGTACAAAATAATTGAGTGAATTGCTTAACTCCATTATTGAATAGTTCGTATTTTCATAAAATATGATTGGGGGTGTTAGTCGTATTGTTAGTTTAGAAATTACCAAAGCCATAGATTTAATTATAAAGCTCAAATAATTATAAAATATAACAATATTCATTATAAATGTATTATAAATTAGATAAATTAATTTATAATAATTTATTGAATTGAAAGTCAGAATGAATTTATGAAATGCGAAAAAAATGTAAGAATTGAACTTACAACTCGGCTTGGGCTCAACAAAAGCCTGGTTGTTGTTGAATGAGCTTTTGTTGTTGCCATTGTTGTTGCCATTGTTGTTGCTGTTAGTTTTATTGATGTTGTTGCAGGCAGTAGTGTCTTTGCTCTTCATTGTGATTTCATCGTCATTGTTGTTCTTGTTGTTGGCGTTTTTCGAAGGTTTACTGCTGTCAAAAGTGTTGCAGTTGTTATTGTTGTTATTTATGGAACGTCTTTTGTTATTTGTACTGTTGTTAGTACTGTTGCTTTTGTTGCTTGGTTTTCTTCCGTTATATTCAGCGTCGTTGTCGCTTAAGTTGTTGCATAAATCATTACTAGCTTCACGACTCTTGTTGTTGTTAGAATTATTATTGCTTTTTATTGTGTTATTATCAGGGGTCTCAACTAAAGTTAATTTGGCTTTTTTAGAATTGTCAACATTTTTGCTCGCTTGAAAGTTGTAGTTGTCTGCGTTGACTGCTCCGTCAACATTTGAACAAAGTTCCAATTCCTCCCTGCCGTCGCTTCCAGTCTTACTAATATTGCAGTCGTTACCACTAACTTCCTTGAGCTTTTCATTGGTATAATTAAGGTTGCTGTTGTTGCCTGTGTTGCTGTTGTTGCCTGTGTTGCTGTTGTTGCTATTGTTGTTGTCGATTGAACTAACTTTTTTGTTTAAAATCGTTTTATCATTGTTATTGTTATTGTTATTGTTTTTATTATTATTACTAGCACTTTTGTTGTTAATTCCAGGGTTGCTAGTAACACTAGCAATGTCACTATTCTTATTCTGGTCAACGACACTAACAGGAACAGTGTTAGCAGCGTTGGTATTAGAATTTTGGGGAGTGATGAGTTTGGAGGCTGTTGTGGAGAGTGTAGTGGGGTGAGTGGTGGAAACGACAGATGGATTGGTGGTGGGGGGAGAGTAGGGTTCCGAACCAGAGTCTGGTGGGGTATCTGGGTACTTGCTGGAAGGGAGGAGGGAGGGGGGTTGGGGAAGGTTGAGTAAGGTGGTGATACAGTGGGATGGTGGTACAGTGGGATGGTGAAATAATGAAATGAAATTGTATTGTGAGATGTGAAATTAATCTGATGAGATATTAATAAAAACACTAAACTAAACTGATGATGTATCTTTGCAATAATGATGATGAATGCATGATGAATGGAGAGATAGGTCAGGACTTATGATCTCTTCACTCCACCTTATCTCACTTGGCCTTTATCGTTTGAAGTCCTTAATTTTTAATGCTTCTCCTTCAAGAATATTCACTTACATTGAAGCTTTAAGTTTATGATTTTTTAGTTGTAAATTATTTTGAATTCAGCAATGTGTTTTATTTTGTTAAATGCAATTTTTATTTATTACTTTATCTTATTCTCTATTTCAATTATTTATTTTATTCATTTTTACGGTCGAATCACTAATCAAAAAAATTTACGTTAATAGTCTAGCAAATCAAACTGCATAACCTCATCTCATAAAATAATATATTTAGAAATAAATGCGTTTAAAGGTATTTTTCTGTTATCAATGCGGCTAGGTCATGCAACTGAGTGTTAGGCAAGTTTTTGCACGGATCCTTGTTTCGAAGGAAATTTGGTGCATAAAAACACATATTCAAAAAGATAATTTGAGATGCGAGTAGGTATTTGTTTCAAACCTTCCACTGGTGACTGGAAACGACTGATGTTGTTGGGATTGTTGTGGTTGTTGTGGTTGTGTTGGTGTGGGTTGCTGTTGCGGTTGTCGTTGTGGAGGTTGTCTATGTTGAAGTTGGTTTTGGAGAAGTTGTTGTTGTGGCTGTTGTTGCTGTTGTTGTGGATGCGGGTAAGCACTAAAAGCTGGTAGTTGCTGATACATGAGGTTGTCTTTGCGTTGATGTTGCAGCATTTGTTGTTGTTGATTTTGGAAACAATTATTTCGGAAGTCTGACGGAGGATTGTGTTGTTGTTGCTGTTGTAGAAGATTTTGCGATGAGTGCTGAGGCAGTAGGTGGTGCTGTGGAGGCTGGTAGACGCCGGAGAAGTGGTTGAAGGCTGGGTTAGCTAGGGCATATTCCCCGCTGAAGTACCTGCGACGATCAGGAAGAGGGTAGTCGAGAGGGGGGTAGGACTGCTTGTGGTCACTTCTGTGCTTGTCCGCAGTGGAATAGTCATTGTTCTGAGCAAGGTTGCAGGAGGGGTTGGAGGTGGAAGGGTGAGGCAGGTCTGAGTAGCTATCCGGGTAGCTACACGAAGAGTTAAAAGTGCTTTTTTGACACGGCTCTAGGAATTGATTTTGGTGGTTCATCTTATCCATTTGAGATTATTATATAGGCGAAGAGTATTCTGGGTGATTAAGCTCTTAATGCTCAGTGGCAGCGGCAGAGCACTCACTTGCAATCATGCGCAGTGCCGAGTGGTACGGCCTTCATTAATTAGCACCGTGTTAGCTTCAGTCTTCCACGCCAATTACTGCTCGTCTAATTCAATATGATTCCTCTGAGCTTCAAGTAGACATTCTAACTAAACACCGAAAGCTTCAGAAAGTCTTTTAATGTTCTCCTTAGATCTGTGATTAATGAAACAACTACTACTTTGGTCGTCTCAAGCATATGAACTACTTCGCACACGCATGCACACACATGCAACGCACCAACTGATTGGTGCTTTTGACTGCCTTTTATACATACTTACTTCTTTAATCTTTAGAATCTTTTCTTTCTACTTTAATTCTATTCACTAGTTTTGAACTTTTTTCATGAAAATATTCAGTTTCCACTTGTTCATTTTGCAGTTTCATGACAAGACATTGAAGTAAGGATTTTCAAAAGCGTCTATTAGAGTTTTTAATTTTAAAATGAGCAACAGATAAAGATTATTTAAAACCAGAAAACCCAATACCAAGTTTTTATTTGAAAAGAATTTATAGATTATTTATTTTATTAGAGAAAATATTTAAAATATACAATAATATACAATAAAAACAACTTCAAAATATTTCGCCAGCATTAAGTTTCGAGTCCCTAATGGCATTGCATTGACTCAATTTTCACCCCCGAGCATTTGAACTGTGGGCAGCATACTGCTTGGGATCTTGACTGATCCCGGGAGATTGTAGGGCATATTGGGAGAGTCAATGTTTGAAAGAGGGGTGTATATCATGGGTGGTGAAGAAAGTTGGTTCGAACGATTAAAGTTTGAAGTAGCTGGGATGTGGGAGTGCGGAGGGATGGAGTGGTAATTGGAGATGGGAGGGACGTGGGGGATGTAGGAGGGCAGGAGGTGGTGGTGGTTGAAGGATCGCAGCCAGTCATCTTTGAAGATGTGCACGTTGAGGAGGGGGACGAGGTTCGAGAGGCGGTGGAAGACGTGCGCCAGAACCATTTGTTCGTCTGCGTCCCTGCGCACCCGCACGTGCACTGAGCCAGCCTGCAGGCAGGAACAATAAATGTGATAATAAAAGTATCATGCACGATCAACTAGCGATCAAAAATTAATGAATTTAAAAATAAATCGAATAAACGATATAAATCGAAAACAAAAAAACAGAATGAAACCCGAATGAACCCTCATCAAACTCAATGAAGCAAGCACACACCAATCGTCCGAACGAAACGGTCCAGAAGTGTTCATTTCTGAACTCGAGCACCCCGTCCAAGGTGGAAGCCTCCCTGAGACACTTGTCCAACTGGCCGATCAAGTGCGCTGGTGTGGTCTGTGTGGTTGAGTGGAGGGGTGGGTGGAGGCAGTTGAGTGAAGTGAGATTATTTGGGAAAATTTGTAAGTTTTTCGATTATTTTTTCATTAATCTTTTTATTAAATTTTTTTTCTCCAGTTTTCATAGCAACCACCCCAACCCCTACAACAACCACCAAAACTACAATCGCAACCACCACAACAACAACTACAATCGCAACCACCTGCAGGAGGATCTTGCCAGTGTAGGCACTCATCGGAAACATTGTGGCCCAGACACTGACCGCTATCCAGATGCCAGCCCAGGTGTCCATTGAGTGGTAGCCACTGCAGTAGTAGTGGTAGTAGTAGTAGTAGTAGTGGTAGTAGTAGTAGTAGTAGTTGTAGTAGTAGTAGTAGTAATAGTAGTAGTAGTAGTAGTAGTAGTAGTAGTAGTAGTAGTAGTAGTAGTAGTAGTAGTAGTATTAGTGGTAGTAGTAGTAGTAGTAGTGGTAGTAGTAGTAGTAGTAGTTGTAGTAGTAGTAGTAGTAATAGTAGTAGTAGTAGTAGTAGTAGTAGTAGTAGTAGTAGTAGTATTAGTGGTAGTAGTAGTAGTAGTAGTGGTAGTAGTAGTAGTAGTAGTTGTAGTAGTAGTAGTAGTAATAGTAGTAGTAGTAGTAGTAGTAGTAGTAGTAGTAGTAGTAGTAGTAGTAGTAGTAGTAGTAGTAGTAGTAGTAGTATTAGTGGTAGTAGTAGTAGTATTAGTAGTAGTAGTAGTAATATTAGTGGTAGTAGTAATATTAGTGATAGTAGAAGTAGTAGTAATAGTAGTGGTAGTAGTAGTAGTAGTAGAGGCAGCTTCACAAACGCACTATAGATGCACGAAGAGGTGGGTGATGAGGAGGGAGACAGCCCCTCCCACAGCGACCAATGAGAGCGGGTTCAGGCGTGGAAGGAGGAGTTTGGAGAGACCTGGAACCACGTGACAGAGGCTGTTGGTGGTGTTGTTAGCTCTGATGATGGTTTGAAGTACTCATTGTTGTGTTTACAATACAACCATTCCCCTACATAACCACCTTCTCTCCATCTTTTTCATCCACCTACCCACCTTCTCTCCACCCACCATCCAACTCACCTTCACCCACCCTCCCCCTCACCTCTCACTCATATCCGAGACGTGTTCCTGAAGCCATGAGCTGCTTGAAGCGTCAATCACATGCTCAAACGAGGGGTTGTGCAGGCCGTACAAAATCGAAGTGTGGAAGATGAGTGTCGTGATGGTGCCTATCAGCAGTCTGCCTCTGACGTCGTGATGCAGTGGTTTAATGGTGTGGTGATGATGATGTGGGTGGAGTGGTGTGGTGTGTGATGATGGTGTGGTTATGTGTGGTGTGATGATGGTGTGGTTGGGTGTGGTAGGTATGTATGATGATGGTGTGGTTGGGTGTGGTAGGTATGTATGATGATGGTGTGGTTGGGTGTGGTAGGTATGTATGGTGATGGTGTGGTGGAATTGTAATGGTGTGGTGTAATGATTGTGATGATGGTTGTGTGTGATGATGGTTGCGTGTGGTGGTAAAACAAGGATGCATGAGTAGTAACAGATAAGTGATTATATATGCAAACCAAGGTATAACAAGAGCATTACGTGTGGATGTCAGGCTGTTCCACTATGAAGCGCTCAAGGCTGGTGGGAAGAAAGTTTAAACTCATAAACAGGCATTTTGAAAAAATTCCTAAAATGGCGTGACATAAATATTTTTGAGACTGTTAAGATTTATTAAATTACATTTCAATGTAGTTTTTTGAAAACTTGCATTCATTTATTACATCCTGCCTTATAGCGCCAACTAGCCTTTCTTTGATGATGAAGAAGGAGCCAAGTTGGGTGAGCACGGTTGTCACAAACACAAACAATACTTCAAATCTCTCATACCTGCACGTAATGCCTTGAATTAACTTAATCTTTGGTGAATAGGCATAATAATAACACATTCTTTAAACTTTGTTTGAGATTCCTTTTTGTAATATGTATAAAGTTTTTAGTTATCAATTTTTAGAATGGTTATTTAACCCAAAAGAATAGACGGATGAGTGTTCTTGTTTTTTGACCCAGATTGTCACCAATATTGTCATCATACTGGTGAATTGTGAAAGTTTTGAAGAATGAAATTTATAGAAAAGACTAAAGAAATATGTTTAAAAAAAGTTCTTCTACAGTTAAACACTTGAAATACCTCATGAAATCGAAGATTGTGAGTGAAGTGTAGGCAGCCAAGGCTTGGGAGCAAATGGTTGAGTTATGGTAACAAAATGTATAAAACATCATTGTGATTTAAAAATTTCTATGAAAGAATGAATTTAATTATTGTCACCAACCTATGCTATTGGTGGAAACACACCAATAGAGCAATGTAATGGTGCAAAGAACATTCAGACACATGTAAGTGACAATTCTTTTAGCCTGGAATCAAAGGATTGACATAAAACACTTCAAAATTTCCTAAATATTTTACAATTAATGTACACATTAATAATATTCTCAATGTGCATTATGCTTGAAAGGAAGAGTACAATTACTTTCTGTTCTTTGAGGAGTGACTGCACATGGTACTTGAGAGACTTCACATTGGATTTGTTATCTCTGTACTGCAGATGAACCGTTCCCTGGTTTTATAAAATATAATCAAGCAGTTAATAAAGCTGTTTTGTGCTTTATTAGCAAAATGTGAAAATTAATTTCCAAATACCGGGTTTTGAAAAATAGTGAACATACAATTAGATCTGGCACATCAACAGCGGTTGAATCCTTTACCATTGCAGCTAACGTAGGATTTATTATTTATGATTAACTTATATAAATCCAGTATCTGATTTTATCGCTCAAAACTATTTTGTAGGGTTAGCTTTTTGACATGAAAAACTATTTTTTATTGAATATTTAACATAAAATAAAAATGCATTAGTTTATTATGCATAAATAACATAAACCCAAAAAATTTAATGCAAAAAAATATAATTAAATATTTGAAGGAAAGTTAAGTGATTATTCAATAAAACAGAAAATAATTCTTTAAATGATTAACTGAGAGTTTCTTAAACTAAATTTATTTAGAAAAATTTATTATATCAAAAAATTGAACAAATATTACAATTTGAAAAACTTGACTAAAAAGTATCTTGAAATGCTATCATAAAAGGGATAAAATAGGTTTAGCATTATCTTAGTTCCTATTAAGTTTCCCCATCTAAGCATATTTACAAACTCAGTGTCATCATTATCTTTTTCCTATTCCATGTTTAAATTTTTCAAGTATTTCTCTAATAGCTCAAAGCCCGTTTTCATCTCACAACTACCTATCAACCAAAAAACCTATCTATCTATTAAAAAATTATAATATTTCTATAGTCGCCATCAACATCATTTGCAGCTCCATCACTGCCACTCCTCCTTCATGATTCTCAGGGTGGTTGAGGATAGCTGAGGACCAATCAGGGGGTGCAACTGCATCAGCCATGTGCATAACCAGCTGGAAATTTGATAATTTAATGTAAACATTTTATTCTAAATTTCATGAAAACCTTCAACATTTATAACTTACTAGAGGTAGCAACAGAACGCGGTTTCAATGAGCATAACCTGAATAATCCTGGAAATATTCCATTAATACATATTCATTAATTTATGGTGTTTATATTTAATTATGAATCAATCGAATGTTAAACAAACCCTTTGTTGGGTCCTCTGGGCACAAACCAGGGAACGATCAATCCAATAATGCCCCAAAACAGGGTAAAGACTAGAAGCGCCCAGTAAGCCATAAGGTTTATAAAGAATGAGTTTCAATTTGTTTAGTTTTTAAATTTCCAACCTAGCAAATATAAATTACTCGGTCGAAAATTATGTCACACGGTAAATACAATTATAATAAGGGTGTGCCTAAAATCAATTAAAAATGAACTTTTATTTATTCAAATTTAAACTAAAAATAGTTTAAAACATTTATTAAAAATTAAAAACCGTTCAAGATATAATAATATTTCCATCTTGTAAAAATACATTTCTTAACATAAGCCAACTTTTTGAAGCCCCAAACTCTTAGAAACGCTTTGAACAGCCCCAGTGATCAGGCAGTGACCATCATGGCTTCAGGCCTGGGCACCAGGTCCACCTCAGTGCCCATGGAGTCCTCCTCAAGCACCTCCACATGCTCTGACAGCACCACAGTGGTTCCCTTGGTGTATTCGTATGAGCCTTGTCTGAGTGGTGGTGGTGGTGTGATTGAATGTAATTTTGAAAGTTTTAAGCAAAAATCTATAGGCATTTCAAACTTTGAAAGCAATTTTTTTTAGAGACGAGCTCTGAGGATTTCTTAAAAGAACTAACACCAAAGAACACCCATCCTCGCCAACCAATCATGCACCCATGCCATGCCATGCAAGCACCTCTTTCCCTTGGCGCAGGCGAAGGCATAGTTCCTCAAGTACTCGACGTTTCCCTTCGTGATGACGCACAAGTCGATGTTGGAGCCGGAGCCGAGGTCGTTGAAGATGCCAGCAGCAACTGCGTCGTGCACCAGCTTCATGCCCTCCTCCTTCTGTGAGTGTGTGTGCATGTGTGCGTGTGTGAGATTGCATTGCAATGACAGGTTGATGAATGGTGGAGATTTAAAGAGATGATCTGAAAAATGTAACAAGACCAAAATGTTTAATAAATCTTAAAAATTATTGAAAGAAAATTTTTTTTAACATCATTTTAATTTTCAAGAAAAAACATTCAAAGAAGCACAATTGAGTTTGCAGGCAATGAAGACTGCTGCCTAATGACGAACCTCCATGTTGAGCTTGTAGCGACTTTCAAAGACCGCCATTGCCGCCAAAGAACCAGACCCTGGTGAAGACGTGAAGCATTTGAGACTTATAAAGTTTAAAAGTCAATATTTTCAAGAGAATACATTTAAATAGTTTATAAAATAAATCAAAATGATTAAAACTACAAAAATAAATTTTAGAAACTTACCCATGGTGACATATGGAAGGTAGTGACTGCTGCCATGGGGGAAGATGGAGAAGAGGTATGCGCCTGTGTGGTCTACCCCACCCAGCACCAACGCCGCACTGACATGCCCTCCATACCTGCATGAAATTGAATGTGTGTTAGTTGGATGGAATCAAGATGGAGTAGGATAAAAAACCAGAACAGTTTTCAGAGTAATAAAATGAGAAATAATTTAGCAGATTGCATTCTATTTGAAGACACCTGAAGAGGTATTGTGTGATGAGTCTGTTGGCAGCATGCACCCTCGGCTCCCTGCCAGTGTTCAGACGCATCAGTTCCATGTTGCTCTCAATCATGCGCGTCACCATCTCAGTGTCTGCTGCTGTACCTGCTCCACAACAACTAAAAAGAATGCCAAAGTTTTATTAAATTGTAAAAAGAAAATTAATTCCATTTTTTAATTAATAATTTAAGATTTATTGCATACTAGATATTTTTGGCAATCTTGTGGATCTTGGAGCAGTTCAAATCAGCAACAATGCTTCCTTCTGTCGCTCTGGTATCCGCACCCAGTATCACTCCATCCTTAATAATTGCAATAATATTCTTTCAAGTTATCTTGTTTTAATTTCATGTTTATGTCACTGAGAGCAATATAATTATTGAAAGATGAAACTTTTAGTTATTTTGTATACATTTAATAGTAAGGCATAGTTTCACATGCTTTCCAACCTTATATATAAGTCCAACTATAGTGGTACCAGTCTTCCTGGCTTTTGGAAGTGTCAGTCCTTGGTTTGCTAAAAGAGAATTTCTGCAAATTTATGAAAAATTATTAGAGAGTTCATAGCTTTTAATGATGACTTGCACAAAGGTATCAATACTGTTTTAAAGAAAGTTATTCTATTTCTAGTTCATTTTGATAGTTCTAAAAACTCCAACCTTTTACAATTGTCAAATGAAAACCCTCCAGTTGAAATCTCCTCGAGTGTTCCTGCCATTTTGAAAGTTTAAACTTTTCTTACAAAATTCTCTTTTGACTTGTTATATTTGTGGAGAGTATCATTTTTATTTGGGGTTGAATTGAAATTCGAAAATTCTTTCAAATAAATATGTTGAAAATTGTATTTCAATTCATAAATATTATAACATAATAATATTTTATACACATAAATTATTTAAATACCTTTAAAACAAATTTTAGGTACAAAAAGATTTTGAAAATTGTCATAAAACACTGAGTAAAAAATACATGCACAGTGGCCATTGCACACAAACACACAGGTCCACACACGGAAAAATTCATTCAAGAGTACATATAAAGATACAAATATCGTACTCATGAGCTCCTGGTAGTATTCATCATAAACATTTTGTTGTTGAGAACTTAATTGATGTGTTTTGTTCAAGAGACACTGATCAACCAATGATTTAAAGATATTCTATTTTTAAAGAAATTAATTATTTTCTTTTTTTACCAACATTGAACAAATTACACAAATTAGATTTAGCTATCCAACACCTGATTGAGGACTGTAGGCGCCATGAACGCTCGTGACAAATCCATGCTGACGATGACGTCGACCTTCTCGAGCGAGAAACTGCACACTTCCTACGACGAAGACAAAACCGCCATCGAGAGCAGCGACAACGAAATCGACAGCGAGACAAGGAGAGAAATGCAAGTTGACATGGAGGAGGAGGAAGAAGCAGACAGAGCCAGAACCCCTCCTCCCACTGGACCCATCATCGAGTTGAGGAGCAGAGAAGTCATCTTCGCCATCCTCATCTTCTTCCTGCTCGCAGTCGTGGTTGGTCTCATCGTGGTTCTGGGCTCCCTGAAGGTGAAGGAGCTCAAAGGAATGAAGAAGATTGAAGATCAACGAGAGCAAAACATCTCTAGAGAACTTGAGCTGATCAAAGAGTTTGTCACTTGCATTTTAAGTTTCGTTACAACATTATTTTACAAATACTTCAAACATTATAAAGCAACTAGAAAACAGTATTTTTGGCAGAAATACCCTTCAATCCAGCTTTCGATACAAATCCACCGTCCACAATTCAACCCAGAGGCAAGAAAATAAAATGCGCAAATGAGGAAATCGAAAGTCGTCTGCTGGGGAACATGAACCTGAGTGCGAACCCCTGCCAAGATTTTTGGAACTACGCCTGTGGCAACTTCATCGCCTCCAACAACCTCAGCAAAGGCAGGAGCAGCATCGGCATCGGAGACGAGGTGCAAGAGGCTTTTGTAGAAATTCTTTGCATATTATATGCAGCGTTTGAAATTAAGAACTTTTCAATTTAATTTCTTTATTTTGTTTTATATTCAATGTATGCTGTATCTTGAAAAATATAGTTAACCATATTAAAGACATAATTATTTTTCTTCTCACCACACATCCGTATTTTCCATCATAACCACAACCATCCACGCTCACAGGCCAAAGAAACGATACGCAAAACAATATTAAGAGCTATAAAATCGAGAATAAAACGGAACACGACGCACTCGGCCGAGAGGAAAATGAAGGACTTTTACCACACATGCGCCAACACTCGCCTGCCTGACATGCAAGGCACCGCTCCCGTCAAGGAGGTTCTGCAGGACGTGGGAGGGTGGCTGGGTGAGTGGTGGTGAGGGGTGGGAAGTTGAAGAGGGAGGTGGTGAGAGCTGGATGGATGGTAGGTAGCTGAGAAAAGTTGTAAGGTTTAAATGGATTTTTAATAGGTGGATGAAGAAAACAATGGAGGAAAAGTTCGTGACTTATTTTGATAGGCGTTTTGAAAGGGATCGAAGCTATTGAGAGAGTGCTCTGATGCAATAACTACTCACTGGAATCGCCATGACGAAGATAAAAACAACAAAAATGTATCATTGTGTGTGATTGTCTTTAGGTGTGTGTGTGTGTTTGTCGTTAGGTGTGTGTGTGTGTTTGTCGTTAGGTGTGTGTGTGTTTGTCGTTAGGTGTGTGTGTTTGTCGTTAGGTGTGGAGGTCTCTGTATTATTTCCGAAAACAAACAAAAAATTAAATAGAAAAATCGTAACTTGAAAACCCTAAAGCCATTGAAATAAAACAGTTATAAAAATAAAATAAAGCTTAGTGAATAAAATATTTGAAATGACTCATGACTAAGAAAACAACAGTATGAACAATATGGCTGAGTAGATGGGACGAGAAAATAATGAGGGGATGGTTAGATGATTGGGAGTCTCCCAGGGGACGACGGTTTGTTTAGGCGTTTGCGTGTGTCGCCTGCTTTTTACGCTGCATTTTCTGCGTTTTGTCTCTTTTTCACCATTTTCACGATGAAATTGTGGGAGTGATAATTTAGAAATGTTGAGAGAATGATCGAGGATTAAATGGAGTATACAATATAAAACTAAAAAAATGTTCCACCAACAAATTATACCTCCAACACAACAACAACACCACAACATCACCAACACAACACCACAACACAACATCACCAACACCACAACAACACCACCACAACACAGACAACAACACCACCACAACATCACCAGCACCACAACAACAACACAACATCACCAACACAAAATCACCACCACCACAACACAGACACCTACAACAGCGGCACATTCAAGCGGTGGCGCATGCTGAGTTTGCTGCACTTCCAGTTCGACGTCAGCGCTCTCTTCAGCGTCGATGTCGTCAAGGACGATGAGTTCAGTGACCAGAACATGCTCGAGGTGGTTGTTGTGGTTGTAGTGGTGGTGGTTGTTGTAGTAGTGGTTGTTGTGGTGGTGGTTGTTGTGGTGGTTGTTGTGGTGGTGGTTGTTGTGGTGGTGGTTGTTGTGGTTGTAGTTGTTGTTGTTGTGGTGGTGGTGGTTGAAGTAGTTGTGGCTGTAGTAGTTGTGGTTTGAGCGTTCATGATTATAGATTTATTCATCCCTCCTAGATCTCCTATGGCAACTTAGGTCTTTCCAAATCCTCCCTCTACGCCAGTGTTACCAACACGAAGACCATTGCCTACCTGAAATACATGGAAACGGTTGCTAGGTTGTACATGAAAAGGAGAAAGAGAACTGAAACTTCTGAGCAAACAAATGATACTGATGAGAAGTGGGACAATAACAGCACAGAAGGTTCTCGCTACAAAAATACTACTTTTGTTGACGTTGGTGGTGACGAGAAAGATGATGAAACTAATACTAATAATACTTCTAATAATAATAATAATAATGAAACTACAACAAATAATTCAACTAGTAACAACTCTACTACTAATAATTCTACTACAAACAACACAATTACTTATAATTCTACTACAAACAACACAATTACTTATAATTCTACTACAAACAACACAATTACTTATAATTCTACTACAAACAACACAATTACTTATAATTCTACTACAAACAACACAATTACTTATAATTCAACTGTAAACAACACAGTTATTACTAATAATAATACGTCCAGCATTGAAAATACGACAGATTACTATGATATTGTTGATAGTGCTGAGTATAACAGTACGAACAGCACAAGTATTTTCTATTCGTATGGAACTTATACTAGGAGTAACAGTGCCAAAACCTCGGTAAGAAAAAGATCAGTTGTTGTTGACAGCAATGATGAGGGTGATGATTATGATGGTGATGGTTACGATGTTGATGATTATGATGAAGGTCTTACAGGTTTCAAAAACAACAACACACGTCACTATGACAACATGGAGGCGAACAACAGCAACTGCACGGGTGACGGGTGTGTCAATAATACTGTTGTTGTTGCTTTTGACAAGATTGTTGAGAATGGTGATGATGATGATCTTCAAAATGGTGATGATAATGATGTGTGGAGTGAAGAAAATGATGATTTGACGAAAGAGAATGATAACAGTGTTACGAAAGATGATGTAAAAGTTTATAATAGTGTTTTTGACGGCAGTACGAGAAATATCACTGGTGGTTTGGATGGGAACATAAGTGATGGAGATGATGAGGAGAAAGAAAATGAAGATGGAGATCAATATGATGATGATAATGAGAATGATTCTAATTATGAAAATGAAGCTAATGATGGTGATAAGAGTGGGCATGATGGTGATGATAGAGGTGATGATGGTGATGATGGTGATGACAGAGGTGATGGTGGTGATGATGGTGATGACAGAGGTGATGGTGGTGCTTACAGAGGTGATGATAGAGGGGATGGTGGTGATGATGGTGATGATAGAGGTGATGATGGTGATGATGCTAATGAAGATGAGACTGGAGGTGATGATGGTGATGATAGAGGTGATGATGCTAATGAAGATGAGACTGGAGGTGATGATGGTGATGATGCTAATGAAGATGAGACTGGAGGTGATGATGGTGATGATGCTAATGAAGATGAGACTGGAGGTGAGGGTGAAAGCAATGAAGTGAAAAATGAGGATTATGAAGAAAAAAGTGATGAAGAGAAAAAAATGAATGGAAAGAAGGAAAGAATGATAAAAGAGTTTGTGACGGATGTCTTTAACCTGGAAAAAAGATTAGCCGATGTGTCTACTTTTTTTATTTCCCTAAATAGTATTTTTAATATTTTTTTTTTCAAACGTTATTTAGTGTCTGCTTTTTGGAGGACTGAAAAATGTTTTTAGGTTCCGAAGAAAAAGAAGAAGAAAGAGTCGAAGCAGACGAAAATGACTCTGGAGCAGTTCACCAATGAATTCAACATTCTCAACCAGGTTTGGCTAGCCTCAATTCAAATATTCTAGTTTTAAATAATAATAAATTATCATTTATAAAATTTATATTTAAAAAAAGTTAAATTAAAATTGCTTTAAACACTAAGACCTCCAAAGCAACACCAACAATGGCACCCCTCCAGTCGATATGGTTAAAGTTCTTCAAGAGTTTTTCCCAAAGCATCGACTTCAACACCAGCATCGTGGTGAACGACATCCAACACTTTCAGAAGGTGGCTGAACTATGGAGTGGAACCAGCAGAAGGTTCGATTAGTTGAAACAAAAAAACTGAATGTTTCATAAAACTTTTAAAATGTATTAAAATGTAATTTTTAAACTGTAGAAATAAATAAATTTTATTTTATTTAAGGAATAATTTATTTGAATTCCAAAGGGTCCAGAACAGTTTCCTGGGCTGGCAGTTAATGCAGAGTGTGTCTCCCTTGCTGACCATGGAGCTGAGGAGGGCTGCCAGAGTCTTCACGAAAGCCCTCCACAAGGAGAAGAGTGAGTCGCTAGAGGGCGGAGAATTTTGTGGATTTTGTTTTTTTTTGTTAAAAAAAAATTATTATTCCATAGTGTATTCTTGAAACTAACATTGTTTTTTTCACCTTTAATTGCCGATATCAAGCATTCACTTATATAAATAGGGCAACAATCGATTATTTTGTCAGACAATCACGAGAACGAATGCATCAGAAAGACGAAGTTTTGGTTCGATGACGTGGTCGCTTCGGAATACGTCAAGTTCAACATCAGAAGGAATAACCTCACAGAGTCCATTGGCGTGGTGAATGGTGGATGAAGCGTAATGGGAGAATGGTGGAGATGGTGAAGGGGGTTTCAAGTATAAAAGCAGTTTTGAAGCAAAGATAGGAGGACTAATTATGTGATACACTGTGTAGAGGCCACTTTCTTTATCATGTATTCCCACATTAACATGTATTTGAAACACGCCACGAAGATCAAAAACATGGCGGAGAACATAAAGAAGATCTTCAACATAACACTGGGCGAGAGTTCCTGGATGGACGCAGAGACGAAAAGAAATGCTCACAAGAAGGCATCAGTGCATTCTTCTCCATTTTGGAGCACTCTTTATATTATATATTTGTGCTCTATAATATTTTTTCAGATATTTTTTTTCTCAATATTTTAATTTTTATAAAATTGCTTGTATCTTCAAAGTTTTCCAACCTTCGACAACTCAAACGTTCCTAGCTGGAGCACCTGAAGCAGATCATCGGCTTCAGCGACACCATCGTCGACGCGAAGCAGTTGAACCGAAACTTCTCAAAGGTTTGATTCCATCGAGTGTTTAAAACTTCTCAAAATCTCGACTTTCTCTTCATAGTCAAATGCGTATTATTTTTTCTTTAATAAACAAAATACTTGTCTTCAATAGATATACGTTTAAGAAGAAGAAAATAAATGTGAGAATATGCCATTGCAGGTGAGGATAGACAGGAATGCGTCTCACTTCACGAACATGCTGTACGTCTTGGATGCCTACCGACAGACCAGGGTGGAGCTGTACGAGAAGAACTTGCAGTCTGAGGAGTAAGTCGAGACGCTAGTCGAAGTTGTGGTTGCTGTGAAGGAATATTATAGAGTTGAATTAAACTGGAAAAAACGAGTTATATGGTAGTTGAAATAATTGATTATGTCTTATTACTGATATCTCATTCTCACAAGATCGGACTCAGATGAATCAAAACTTAAATACATAATCCCACTAAATAACACTTCAATATCCTTCTCAATTCAACTCAAAAGGCTGCTGATGCCGGTCTTCGAGACAAACGCCTACTACTCCTTGTACGAAAACCTCATTGGAATTCCCGCTGGACTCTTCCAGAAGCCCTACTACCACCACAACGCCTGCAAGTCAGTCCTCCACTTTGGGAGATAACTTGGCAGTGCACACGTTGTGGTGGAAATTAAAGTTTAATTTTTTTATGCTTTTTCATTTATCAAATATGCTTATCAAGAATTCGTTCACCGAACTCTCCTTTGCCAATAAAGCTACGTCAACTACGGATCCCTGGGCACTATCCTGGCGCATGAACTCATCCACGCCTTTGACTCCCTCGGTGCTAACTGGAACATTCTAGAAGAACTTACCTCTATATCCTTCACACACAAAGAATTTCTATTTATAATTTGCCCAAATTATCTTTTTTTCTTTTTTTTATTTACACACAAACAATCGGCCAACCCTGTTCAGGCGCCTACTACGACTTCGAAGGCAAGTTCAACCTGTGGTGGAGTGTTGGCGCCTTCGAGAACTTCCACACGAGGACTGACTGTCTGAAGAACGTCTACTCTGTCCTGTCGTATGAGGGGCACATGGTGAGTGGAGGGGAAGATGAGCAGGTGGGTGAGTGGGTCCTGGGTGGCTGGTGACTGGGTCAATAAGTAAATAAAAACAATTTAATTTTCAGTTTTCATAGTTTCATAGTGTCTATCTTGAACGTCATCAAGGTGAATGGCGAGATCACAGCAAATGAGAACTTGGCTGATATAGGAGGAGTGATTCAGGCCTATAAGGTCATTCTAGCCTTATTATCTAATAAAAAATTCAATGATTATTTCTAATTTATTTATTAAGTTCATTTTTTTAATTGATTGAAAAACTAATTTGATAAATTTTTATTGTCATTAAAAGGACCTTAACGTCAATCATTGCAGGCGTATAAGTTGTGGGAAGAGGAGCATGGAGAGGAAGATATTATAGTCCCGCTTGACAGAGAAAAATTATTTTTTATTGCATTTGCCCAGGTTAACAATTAGGTTTCATTTTTAGCATATTCTGATTTGAGATAAAATTCTGTTGCATTCGTTTGGGGAATGAAGTCAAAATAACCACCACTGAAAATATAATCTGTACTAAAAACTAACATCTTTTATAATAACTCTCATGAAATTTTGATTTTTAACACCACTTTCGATGTTTCACAGAACTGGTGCAAGGTGAGGGATGAGAAGACCATAAAGAATTTCATGAAGAACAGTTTCCACCCCATCGAACCTATCAGGTTTTTAAAGACTTTTTTTCTTTTTATGTTTACATTAACAATTAAATGTTACAACCTTCATTAAGGGTATTCATTATAATTTCAAATTTTTTTCACAAATGCAATTATGAATGGACATTTATTCTCTTCCGCAGAGTGCAAGCGACCTTATCGCAGGTTCCCGAGTTCGGAGAGGTCTTCCAATGTGCCAAACAGTCGCCAATGACCCCTTCGGAACGCTGTTCTGTCTGGTGACCTGCGCCTTGCCTCTCTTTTGTAGCCATTATCACATACAGGTGCCACTGGAAACTCTGCTTGGTCAATCAACGCCCACTCCTTCCCCGTTCACATTTCATTTTTCCGTTTGGACGCAATTTTGTCAATTATTTTTAATGCAATATCGTGAATTGCAAAATGATTTAATCCATCAATGAATGAAAAATAGGTAACTTTTATCACGATTTCCAGATTTTAGGCAAATAATTAGAACCATTTAAAAATTAAAATCTTTAAATAATTTTTTTCTGGCTTGATTTATACGATATAATTATTTACAACTATTTGTTGAAATGATATTTCATCTTTACTAACGAGGCGCACTGGAGATTTTTTAATTCAAAATTTTAACTCTCTTCACTGCTGTTTTTCATGTCCACGATTTTTAGCCTTGAAATTACAAATCTTTTAACATATTTTTATCACTCATTTTGACAAATACTGTTATTTCTGATTTGATTAATTTAATTTCCTAAAATAAACACTACACTTACATTTCGATACTTCCAAAAGAAGACTATTTAAACCGTCAAAGACAGCATCAGTTTTCCATGGACGGCAACTAAGACCTCTCCATAGATTGGCATGAGCAGAGGGGGCCGATTTGGAGATGGGCAATTACTCGATTACAACCATAACGGCACCCAAAGCATCAGTGAATTTCTCTTGGGTCGATTAGAGTAATGACAACTGGAGTGTTCAACGACACTCACCTAATTGAGAAGCAAACGAGGCTTTTAAATGAGTTGTCTTGCAATGCGAAAACTCGGAAGCGGCAGAAAAACACGTTAAATAGATTGGCGAGAGTCCCTTATAAGCGTATGTGGAGGCCTGCCGAAGAAATCAGTAGATTAATTTTCTCAGTTTTATAATTCAGAAAACAATGGCTAGAATCAGATTGACTTTATAATAGTAATTATTCTGTATAAATAATTCAATATTGATTAGTATATCAATTATTTCACTAGTCTGATTAAAGTAATTTGAACTCTGAAAAATCACCCGTTAAATGACTGAGGCAGGAGATGTCGCCGAAGTGTTTGCGAAGGCTGGAGGTGTCCGGAGGAACGTGATCAAGATGGAGTCTCTCACGAAGCCAGGAGTGCTGAAGCTGCTGAAGGAAAACAATAAAAAGGCCAAAAAGTCATTAAAAAAAAAGAAAATTGAAAAACATATGAAAAAGCAAGAAATCGAATTTGAAGAAACGACCAGCATGCGACTGTTGAGGCTGGAAGGAAGGGAGGTTGCATGCGCCACAGCTCTCTTCTTTTTCTTCTCACTCTGCGTCGCCTTCATCGTCATCTTGGCAACCAGCAAAGTAGTGGAAGAGTCAACGCAGTCAGTCACAGAAAGCCCTCCAAGTCCTCTCACAAAGAGCTCTTCAGGTGAGTTCCTGCCGCTGATGAGTGGAGGGAATGAGACAAGTGAGGTGTGCAACGATTCTCAAAGTCTGGACTTTGGAGGTGGTTTCGAGAGGAAGGGATTGTTTGGAGGACGCCACGCCAAGAAGATCGAGTCACAGATTTGTCGTTTGGTGCTGACGCATGTTTGTACGAGTCGTTCAACCTTCGGAGCTGTCGTCCAAGAAATATCAAACTCGAGTGAAAACTTCCATGTTTTTCAAAAAAATGAAGATTCAAGAAATTATGTTAACTCAAGTAGAAAGGAGAATGTATCGAAATCTGAGAACGTCACTGAAACTGAAGAAACGTCTGGTCGTGTTGGCAACTCAAGCTTCCAAACTTTGGTCTTCGACAACGACACATCTTCAGTTTCAAATGAAAAACTTTTGAACGAATCTTTTTTGAACAAAAAATATTTTTTTGAGTCCAACTCGAAGCCTCTCAAGTCATTGCAGTTACTGATGGAGTTCTGGAAGACTGTTGAGGAGGAGGAGATGGATAGGGAGGTGAAAGCTTTGGCAATCAGTTCTTACGAAAAATGTTTGGATGAAAAACCAGAGAAAAAAATTAGCTTCAAAAACCTTCATGCCGACTTCCGTTCTGAGTACAACTCGTCAACCTGGAAGAACAAAAGTGGTCTGGTCGCAGCGTTGTTTGGCTACTTCCTATTTGGAGAAGATCCCCCAAATGATTCTACTGACCTTGAAAAGCTATTATTGGTGGGTTTTCAATGATTTTTCAAATAAATAAAATTGGGTCATATGTGAAACTAATGTCAGTTTCTTCAACCCCTAGGCATCTGTCGAACAAGATGTTTCAATGCACAAACTTTTTAAAAAGAAAGACCTCAATGAAATGGTGTCTGCAACCACTCTGAAATCTTCTTTTAATGCTTTGAGGAAATATGAGGAAGTTAGAAAAACGCTTCTTAACCAAGGAAAGAAAAAGACCAACATTGCTTCAATGCGTAGAGGAAGAGAAGCGGATGATGAGAAAAGAACCAAGTTAATAGTTATCTTTCCTAAGAAAATTGATGGGGGAAAAGAATTGAAAAATGAAATTAGAATTGAAAAACAAAAAGAAGCCGAGAATTCCACCATAGGTATAAATCAGGTTAAAATGGAAGAAATAAGTTATCAAAACTATTACCAAAACAAAATAGAAAAAGATACTAAAAAGGAGGCTGATAAGAAAATGTCAACTGATGCAATAGGAATTGATGACGATCAGAACATTCAGCCACTCAGTATCCAGTCCCTGACCTCGACTAAACCATCACCAAACACTACAAACATTTACACTGCACTCAATTACGAGGGCGTAACAAGCATGAGGATCAAAGGCAATGATAACATAATGCAACCAAGAAATAAAAGTTCAAACATTTCATATGAGGCAAACTCTAAGAACTCACCGAATAACGAACTCTCCATTATCGTCAACGCAGCAGAAACGCTGCAAGAATCTCACAAAACTTCAAAACAGCCTTCATTTCCACTCAACACTGGCTTCCTCAAGCACCTGGAAGGCAGTATGACCCCTTTCCACTTCACTCAACGCACCATCACCATCGTCTCAGCCGCTGTAGCCAATGTCCTTTCTGCTTACTCCAAGGTCGCTTGTGCAGACGTATAGGGAATTTTTTAGAAATTGTTTAAATTTTGTATAAATAATTAATTAAAAGTTTTCTGATTTTTAAATTCTTATTAAACAAATTAATTAAAACCCATTTATTTTTTTGCAGGTTTATTTAAAAGAGGAAGAACATATAGATGATGGTCTTTCAAAAAGCTATGTTGAAAATAATCTTCTAAATACAAAAAAGACAGATGAAAGTACCAAGACGTTGAATCCTTCAGAAATATTTGCGAAAATTAGAAACATGAGCAAAAGGGAAGCCGTTGAAATAAATATAAAAAACAAAAAACTACGAACAAATAAAATAGAGAAACATGTGAATGAAAGTTTCGTGATTAACAACTCTAAATTGAAGGAGATTAAAAGCGAGAATGATGCAGAATTGAAAAGGGCATCATTCGTCAAGTTTTCTTCAGCTGAGGTTCACTTCAGAGCATTCGTTGAGAGTCTACAGAACAAGTAAGTGGTGATACTCCTTTAAATAATAAGTAAATATAGTGTGAGATTGCTTTTGATTTCATATTTATGTTTGAGATAATAATACACTTTCATTTATAATCATGATCATCTTTTCCGTGACCCTACCACGATAGAGACCTGATCATGTACGTCATCTGGAGTTCAGTTAAGTATCTCTTCTGGTCCACTCCACACCACACAGCAGACCTTTCACACTACTTGCAAAGTTAGATTTGTGGAGAGTTTTGAAACTTTGTACTATTTTTGAGAGGAATAAATCTTAATTTAGACTGAGACATTTTAAATTTGACACAAAACCCTGGCTATGCCAAAACTATTTTCACCTTCTCCCCGTTCCCACAACATCCTTATCATCACAATATCTCTACCCTATCATCACCCTATCACCACCTTATCACCACCATACCACCACCTTATCACCACCCTATCACCACCATACCACCACCTTATCACCACCCTACCACCATCCTATCACCACCCTATCACCACCATACCACCACCTTATCACCACCCTACCACCACCCTATCACCACCTTATCACCACCTTATCAACACCACAACAGGACTTTCACGAGACATGCAGAAGATGGAGCAAGCACAAATGATGGCCTCGTCTCATTGGCTGTGCAGTCATTTGGTTGCCAAGCAACTGCTCACCAATCAACTCTCAGATTTCTTAGCCAGCAAATACAGCAATGAATTTGAAACCACGGTAATTGAATCCTTAAATTTATGAATTTTAAATTTGTGTTTTAAACACGTTTTTAAAGAGTGGCCTCCATCACACAAATAAGTGTTGAAATTAGTAGAGTTTAAAAGTTAAAAAAAGCTAAAGTATTTTACAATAAATTGTAAACAAATTTTACAAATAAATATTGTTAGTTTCTGAAGCTGCTCAAAGCTACGAGAGTGCTTCCCTACTGCTACCAAACGAAGTATCAAGTCGACAAAAAGGCATGTCTCCAAGACTCACAATAACTTATATCATCTGTATTCAACAACATATTTCAAGGTTCTTAGCGCGGAAATAGTAATCAAACCCGAAGACGCCGATCCGCTTTTCACGAATCCTGCATGGTCTTCCACATTCCCTGACCAAGAGTCCAACATCACTAAATCTTCTCTGCCCTACTCTTCGATATTTGCCAGTGAAGACAGATCCCTTGGAAGAGTTAAAGCTTCCTTTGCCCTACCAGGGTATCTTCATACACATTTTTTATGCAAAAGCTTTTTTGAAATAATAAACTAATTGAAAAGCCTTTAATAAAGGTTTTTTATATTAAATAGTGATCTTAAATAATCATTTTTATCTTGAAAGGAGTCAAAAGACTTCCATAGTATCATATAACCACTCGAGCAACCAGATAAGTGGGTTTTTAAATTATAGAAAAACATTAAAATAAAAATTCGAAATCGTTTTACGTGAGAAATATCATATTTTGTTAGCTTCTTCATCCTTTAACGCTACTAATCATCTCAGTAATTCCTCGTTCCATGCTTCTGCAAGAGTATTACAGTCTTAAATCAACTAGGTAGGTTGTGGTCTGTTTAGATGTAACAATAAATTTCACAAATATTAATAATGCTAGATGAAAAACTAATTCAAATTTTTTTTAAAAGTTATTCTATTTATGTATCAATCACAAAAACCACCAACGAAGATGTGATTGGATTAGAAGAGTCGTGAAGCAGGTGTGGAGGGTTGTGCTTCCGAAGTTTGAACAAAAGAATTGCTAGTTTAGTTGAAATTGTAAAGAGTTCATCAAAAACCTTAGAAATTTTGTTAACTTTTAAAATTGCTTTGAAAAAGTGACTTATATAATGAAACTAACCAGATGATTTAGTTTTACAATATTTTATTGTCATTAAAAGTACTCAAAGACTATTTGTAAATTTAGAAAAAGAAGTAGGAACCATGAATTTAGTATAATTTTTGTTTTGTTTTTTTGCAATTTTATTTTTCAAAAACAATTATTACATTGCTCTAAGAACATTTTATATAGAAGAATTGAAAGTTGTTAAAATGTTTTTTAAAGATCGAATTAAATCAATAAAACAATGATTCCATATTACCATTCCAAAACTTAAATATAATTTTCGACAATTTATCTAACAATTAAAATCATTTTTAGGTCAGTACTGAATCGATTAATTTTGGAAACTTATTTACTCTAGTGTTCATCGATTGACAGTAACTTCTAATGGCCTATTCATCTTCTTGGTAATAACGCTGTCGTTGGGTATTCGCATCCTTTTGAGAGCTTCTCTTGCCCCACACTTTCGGTTTATTTCGACTCCATTTTTTCTTCTCCATCAACACATCTTCCTTCTCTTTTTCCTCCTGTTTATAGACTTCATCCGAAAGCTCCGAGCGACTTTTCTCGATGCCTTCTTGGTTCCTCTTGATGCGGTAGTTAGACGGATAATCCGGATCCTCAGACATGCACCTCCTTCCACGGAACGCTAGTTTGTTCCTTTTGCTCCAGGGCAGACTCACATCCTTCAAGACGTCCCTGTCTGCACTCACGTCACACCACACGACGACCACCGCCACCATGCACAGCAGCCAGCAGCAGCAGATGATGGAGCGACTCATGGAGATGCCGTGTGCTCCTGTGGGATGGAGTTGGCCAAGAGTTTCAATGTCGTCGCTTCTAAGTGGCTCATTTTATGAAATACTCTCTACAGAACATTTTTCTAAATGATTTTTAAATGAAAAAATTTTAATGGAAAATTGAAAAAACGAGTGAGTGCCAGAATGACCACTACTGCCACAATAATCAAGTAAACTCGTTAGAATGCTTGTCTGATGAATATTAATGAGAGCAAATCACTAATGGTGGATAAAAAACAGATTTATGAAAATGTAATTACATTTATAATTATAAATATTCCTTAAGGTCCTATATCAGTGGTTTCTAATAGTTTTATTTCCTGGACTGGGTCAGATATCAGTGATTTACGATTATTCATTCCCTGGACACGCTGACAAATACCCCGCATCAGTTGCCTCCCGCACTACTCATACAAAAAAATCATGTTTGTTTTAATTGATTTCTATTTTAGTTTCTTTTTTTAAACAACGCAACTATTTAAATTTACAGTTATTTCTTTCCATAATTTTTGCAACTTCCAGACTGACATGCTTAACTTTTTGCCAATTATTTTTTCACCAAAAATAAAAGTACAATTGCCAATTACAAGCCCTCCCCTCGAAGACAGCTTGTCAGTACTTTGATAATTCCGTTGACAAGTTGAAAAAATGACATTTTAATGTCAAAAGTTACAACATCGATGGGGCTGTGTATGCTGCTAGACTGGAATAATGGTTCTTATAAGTGCTATAGGTGATTGTGATCTAAAATATGTATTTGATTATAAAATCGTCTTGAAACACAAAGAGAAACAAAGATAATTCCATTGATGGAATGACGACATATTAAAAGTATTAATCTTTTTAACACGACGTGCTGGGCCTCTCTGGAGCATAGACGCACTTAAGCGGAGGTGGGAATCGAACCCACGCTAAAGAGTCGAATGCGAAGGGTATTGCTGCAAAAAAATACGTCAATCCATTTTTTAAAAACGTGAACAGACATTACTTTTAAAAATTCACTTATTTTATTATAAATTCTAAAGACATCCAATCCTTTGTCTGGCTTCATATACCCTTAGATTATTTAATAAAATTTTTAATAAAAGCACATTCTACAAATGTACTTTTTTGATTTAATTAAAGTGCAGTAAAAACTCAATTTCAAGTTATACAAGGATATTGTATTGAATATCTTTAACAGCACTTGAGCATTAGCTTTTCAAAATCCTTCAAACTCTTAAACCTAATGATAAAACTACAATAAGGAACGAAAGTGAATCGGAACATGAAGGCGTCTTGAAGCTCAAGGAAGGGAGCACGCGCCTCGATGTATTTAAGATTTCGAAGGGTCCTTGAAGCCCCTTGAATAATGACCAACTGAGCTTGCATCGGTTGAATCAGTTACTCTAAAACAACGAAAATATTTTTGTAATTAAGTTTTTAGTTCTAAAAATAAAAATCCGTTTTTATTTTCTTTATTTTGAATTGATATTTTGATATAAAACTTTTACTAAGTTACTCGATTAAAAATGGCAGGTCTTTAGAACACTCCTCAATCCTCTTTTTTCTGAAGTTGTTCAGTAAAATAAACTGTTTTTCCGAAATAGAAAAAGAAGTAGTAACTGTAATTTTTAAAACTAAACATCATTCGCCGACAGCTCGCAGACGGAGAGTAGGGATGCGTTTGGGAAACGCTCGAGTGACATAGTGAAGATGGATTGAGTTATAACGAAGATTCTAAAACAAGTTTTTTGAAATATTTGTAACAATTTTACTGAACAATACTCAAACTAAGTTGGGCATCGTTAAAACTATTTATAGGAAAAAAATAATAATTGACAAGTAACATGAAACTAAAGCTAATTTAAAAAACAAAAATATTCAAAAATGCTTTTTAGAAACATCAAATATCTTTTGCTTTTTCGATTTGAAATATTCCCCAAGTTTGAAATTAGTTTAAATATTTTCAAAACTTCTTGACAAATAGATGTTTCTTGTGTATGTCATTTAAGTGACAAGTGATAATAGTTCGCCTGGGAGTGATGCAAACTGCCACTTAAACTCCCCACTCTCGACTCACTGTCGTCTACTTTCTTCGCCATTTAACCACCACGTTCAGCAAAACACTATGCAATTTCAAAATTTAATGAAAACTGTTGCTTTCAAGAACCACTGACAGAGTATCAAGAGTGTCATTTATACACTCAAACGATGTTCTATTTATCAGTCATTAAAGCCAATCGAGAATTAAAAATATATAAAAAATTCGGTTTATTTATGATTTTTAAATTCTTGAAACAACTTCGAAGGTTGGCGAGAAGTCAAAGAAGGAACTTCTGAGCGTCACCTTGCGTCGTGATACGTCATCCGACGTTGACCGAAGATTAAGAGTCAATCGATCGGTCATTAGAAAATGATGGAATAATGCTCGGCTTAGAGGTAGCTCTTTGGAGAAAAGAAAATCACGGGTTAAAAATAGTTTGGTAAAATTAATAATCTTTTTTCGAACTTAAAAAAACTTTTTTTCTTCAAATTTGTTTATTATAAATTTTCAAATTCATTATTTTAAGCCCTCACGTAGAAAATTTTTCTAACCGTAAAAACATTTAAGGAGAAAATAATTTACAACTTTTTAAGCGCACCTAAATGGTTTAATAGTATTCGTGATTAAGTTCGGGAATCCGAGCTTTGGATTCCGCAATGACTCAAATTACTCGCTCCAGAAAGACTCCATATTTCTGGAAAAGTCCCTCATTGTGCTTAGAATTTGCCGAAAATATTTTTTACAATTAATGAATAAATCTCTTTTCTTTGGAGATTCTCATTATGGTTCACATTTCTATTTAATTAAATAAAAACCGTAAAAAATATGTATAAGAAGCAATGTAATAACTATTTTTGATGTTGATATAAATATGGGAGAAAAGCAGATTTAATTAAAAAGCCAATATGATTAATTGTTCTAGAAAGGCGAAGAAGAGTTTATGCCCGTCATGCATTCAATGAATCGTGCAAACAATACATCAAAAAGTTTCATACCTGCTTCAATTAATTTGTCTTATAGATGATGCTGAAACACTAGTTGAAAATAATTGTTCAGAATTTGATGTGGGCGGATTTTAAATTTCTAAGGTTTTTAGGAACCTTTTTTGGCTTCTAAGAATAGGGTTTGTAATAATAAAAAAAGACTTTAAATGCACCTTTCCTCAAAAATATAAAATAATATAATTTTAACAAAAAATGTTTAAAAATTAAGTTTTTAAACAGCGTTTAGACTTTGTAAAGAGTTTTAAAAATATTGACTCAGTGAATAAATGAATTTAAAAATAACTCAAAAATGGCATAATTTTACTTTATAGCTTATTAAACATTTTTCAGTCATTTTTAAATACAACATTCATCAATGTAGATGGCTGATTTTTATTTTAAACTGCTTGAGAAAAGTTATATCAAAAAAACTTGAAAATAAAAATAGCCTCTTGCAACCAATAAGTAAAAAATTCATATTTATTGACGCTCATTCTCCCGTTTAATTATTTAGTTCAAATTTTTGAAAATTTTCCAAGAATCTCGACCGATTAATCATCGCTCCACTGAACAACCATTAATTCTCCTCGATAACCTCGTGCAAGAACTTATTTCAGCGCATAAGCCTCGGCGCCTTCCTATGCAAACAACAGCTACAAGGACCTGACAAGGACCCGACAAGGACCCGACAAGGACCCGACAAGGACCCGACAAGGACCCGACAAGGATCCGACAAAGTGACAACGAATATTATAAAAGAAGCTCTTCCCAAAAGAGTTAAAGTAATGGAGTTGTTCAACAAGGGCAGGAAGATTACAACTATACATAAAAGCTTTACACACCAGCACATGCACACATTAATCAGGTGACTTGTCGCAAAGTACGTGACATTTATAGAATCTGATGAGAGCTTCGATGCTCCGTGCACTTTTGATGCTTGGGTGTGCAGTGTCGAGTGAGAGATTAAAAGGTGGAGTAAATTTATAGCAGAATGAAAGCGTCTGCGTCTCTTTTGTTCGTGTGGATGGATGGATAGATGGATGGGCGGGTGGTTGGATGGATGGGTGGATGGGCGGGTGGATGGATGGATAGATGGATGGGCGGGTGGATGGATGAGTGAGTAGAGTATGTTTGTCTGTGTGTGACTGAGAGTCCTCCTAAATGAAAACTTGCGTGGGAGGGAGGTGTTTCTAGTTGGAAGCGAGGACTTGTGATGGGGTAAAAGCAACAGGTTTTGAGTGGGTGTAAGTGAAACGGAGCCAAAAAACTCATTTAGAACCTGGAGTAATCTATCATGGCTTGTGAATACGATCTTATAATTTATAAAAGAAAAAAAAAAGAAAATGATTTCTTGATTAAGTGTTATAATTTTAATCAGCTTTAAAAGTACTTTTTCCAAAAATACTTCCTATTTAATTTTATACCTCATTTTTTTCTATTAATTTTAAATAGCTATAAATTATATAATACTCAAAAAATGCATTCCTAAGCCTTTGTATTTTGGAAAAAACTTTTTAAGATTGCGTGGTTAATCATAAGGATTGATCCAAACTACTCTAATAAGAACGTTATTAAAATAAATAATTGAAAACAATATTTAAATAAATATTTAAAAACCATTTTTTCTTTACGACTAGGCCGATAAATCTTAATTCTTCTGAAAACTTCTTTAAAAATACTTTAAATCTTAAACAAGTATTAACATTGAATTCTTAAAACTTGATCTTCACATAATTCGGTCATCAAATTATTAGGATAATTTTTTTATTTCCACAAATTGAAGCTTATCCTTCTTGGTTGTGGATTAGGCGCTCTGAGGTGCAAAACCGTTGCGAAATAAAAGCTCTCAAGAAGCCACTCTAGGCCACATCTGGCTTACTTGCGATGTTGCCATCAAGATTAAGATAGGATTTTATAATGATGATGAGGATGATGAAGAGAGGAGGATACTGATGATAACGATCAATCAATCAATCAAATCAATTTCTTTAGCGCTCTTTCCTCAAAGTGTAGTGTGGATGATATAGATGATGATGATGGTGTAGTGTGGATGATATAGATGATGATGATGATGAAAAAAACCGAATTTATATAGAGCTCAATTTATAATTCACTTTAATTTATATATATAATATAGTTTATAACATTCGCTGATAGTTTATCTTCACAAAACACACTTCTAAATCATTAAAAGCCAGTTTGTTTAAAAAAATTCTTTTGAAATGAAACCAAATATGAAATTATATACTAAGTGTTATATAAGATTGCGTGAGATTCTAAATTTTAAATTGAGAAAGATTCTGTTACTCAAATAATTACATTTTATTTAAATTAATAAATAATGTTAAAATATAAAAACAGTTTATTTTTAATTTCTAGACAGTACTATCTTTCAAGAAATAAATGTTTCCAATCTAATGAGAGATTTAAGAGCAATAAACAAAACGGTAAATAGAAAATGTCATTCGATTCATTTTGAGTCTCTAAAATAAAAGCGCTAAGTTTTTTTTCCTCAAAAACAATTAGTTTACTTATTTATTTAAAATCCTGAAACTGTCAACGCAGCCATAGGTCAAATAAACATTTGAAAAGCAATCTTACAAAAGCTGAGAAACTAACAAATTACAGATGTTTATCGCACTTGAGTCTTTTAGATATATAGTTTTCAATTTAAGCAAGAACTTTTCAAACTACTAATGAAGCTGCTGCCCCTTAAAGTTTGAGTGAGCCAGTGTTCAAAAACGTGCCATTATGGATTTTCTTTAATAATTATTTAAAATAGAAAATCTCTAATGGCACGTTATTTATTTATTTTAATTTATTAAATAGAAAAAATTTGAAGACTTTTCAAAAACACTCTTTGATCCTTCGTTACAACAAAACAATACTTTTTTAACTTTAAAATAATCATACTTTAAAAAAATTAAAACCTGAAGACTATATTTTTTTCGACTCAAATTTTGAATAGCTTCATTGAATTTTCACATTTTACGATTGAAATAATTAATGAATACTTAGATATTGATGTCTAATTTAAAAGTATCATTGGCCTCTTTTAAAAAAAAAGTTTCAAATTTCTTTATTAATAAATACTTACTAAAACAATTAACGAACAATATTAATGAATTTTAAAAGATTACATTTTATAAATGATTTTTATTCAACTAGACATCTGTTACTTAAGTCTCTTAAAGCTGGAGAACATCACTCTCAAGAAAGCAAGTTTCAATGATTATTCATGTTCTTTAAAGCCTGACCCGCGAAGTAAAACGACTCTTAAACGTGACCTCCTGTCTTTACGATAATCATTAGTCGTTCATGGCTTCAAATGACCATAACTTTAAAATGTAAGAACCAAAAGTTCGAAAAACGCTTTTTCCCATTTATTTGCTATTTTTTATATACGTTATTTTAAATAGTTAAATAGTAATTTCGGCCTATCCGATATTAAAAATTATATTTTTTAATAAATTATTTCTTTTTGAGTGGATCAATGAACCTAATACTCATCTGCCAAGAGCTTTCCGTTTTTAACAATGGCATGAAGCCCTAATTCAGCAGCAAGAGATGGTCATCTAACCATTCATCCAGAAACCTCGTCAGCTAAATAATGGAAAAGATCTTCACTCAAGCCAAAATAAATACTTTAAAAATCAAGTAAATATAGAAAATTGAATTAAAAATAGTAGTCTGTATATAATATTGTTATTGAAAGTATTTCAAAGTAATACTCATGGAGGATACAAAATAAATTTTCAAAGCTTTGAAATAAAAATTTTAATAGTTAAGATCAAAACGTGAAAGCCAGTGCAATCTATGAACTTTTTTTCCTTCTAAAACTCTAATTTCCAAACAAAATCTATTCAATAAGATTATTTTCATATTCTATTAATTACTTCTGAGGCCATTTTATTTTGAATTTATAAAAATAGAATAAATATGGACTAGTCTATATTTTTATTGAAAAGCAAGAACCTTAAATAAAAGTGATCAATTATTCTGCTTTTACAGATAATCGAAAATGGCTACATTTAGCTCATTAGCACATTGTTCATGGTTGTTGCTTACTATAGACACAAAACGAAACAATAAATAAATAAATATTTTTATTGAAGCCACTAAAGTCTATAGAGGTCAAAAGCCATGGTGGTTTAACGAAACTAAACTATGACTAGCTAAACAAAGGCCTGGAAGAGCTGGGATACATGAAAAAAATATAAACCACCTTTCTTGGTAGAGAACAGTATTTGATGATGCCTTTTCAAAATCGTCTGAAAAAAGTTCAAAATAAAATCATTTTTTCAATATATAAAATGAAAATTTTCATTATTTTAATTTTAAACATAAAGATACAACTTCGATAGTGAATCTAAGATTTTAAAAATTAAATTTATGGAATGTTTTTATAGTAAGAATTCAAGTGTTTTCTTACTTTCTTCTCTAATTTTCTTTAAATTTTTCTCGTCCAGCTTTAACCCAGTCATCAGTTTAATTTTCAACCTTTATATACACTTTTATTTTTCAAATCGTATATATGTATAAATATATCTAGATACGCCATAGGCAATTGAATCAACCAAATGGCTCAAATTCACACAAATCATTCTTACTAATTTTAAATTTCACAACTTTTGTCCAAATATGCAACAAAAAGTAGAAAAGGTAGGTAGAGGTTAGAATCGAATATATATTCGAAGAAAAAGATTCACAAACAATCTTTTCAGAACTCTTTATATTTTCAGTTTAAATATTGCTGAAAGGATTGAAGAGAGTATATTCTAATCAACTTGTGATTTCCTGCATCAGACTTGCACCAGGAACACTGCACTGCACTCGGAGCCGCTCGAAAGCATCAAGTGGCCGAAGAGAAGGAAGTACTGGGTTGCCATGACGACAACGATGAAGCGAAAGATGATGATGAGGATGACGATGATGACGTTTGAAACATGTGGAAGACGTTGTTGAGGAGGGAGTTGCAATGGTCAGATGCCTTGCAGTCTGTGGCGCCAACCTGGCAATCAGTGTGCACCTGCTCCTGCAGACGATGACGCGATATGGCAAACAAAACTTACAATAGATTTAATGATAAAGTCTTTCAGTCTATATATGCTATTTTTAGAGTAAGAAATATCAATGATTTGTTGAGGATTAAAGATTGATGTAATGATAGGTTGGTGAGAAGGAAAGTAGAAGTGGTATTATGCCGATGATCCTAAACAAGTCACTTTCTCGCTTAAATCTCTATTATGTGTAGATTAAACTTTTTTTCTTTTTTTTAATAATTGCAAAATGTAAAAATGATTTTTTTTCTCCATTTGATTTCTGATAGCTATTTCTCCCTCTTCGAATTAAGTTTTCGATGCAAATATTTAGTTGAGAAAATTTTCTGAATTCAATAATTAAATAATACTATTGTCAATATAGTTTTGACAACTGTTTTGTTCCATAAATACATTTTCGTGAGATTGGGTCTTACAAACTCGCGTGGGCAAAATTCACTCAGCAAAAAACTAATTCGAAATTTTGGAGTTGGTCTTGATTTGAAGGGTAATCTTCAAACCGAAGGAAATAAATTATTTGAAATTCAGTGGTTTTTATATTTGAGTTAATATGTGTCATTTTGATTTAAAATGTTGATTATAACTTTGTTTTTATGAGTTTGCAAGTGAATTTTGAACTGATTGTATGAATGCATACATTGCAACATACACTGATGTAGTTGAGAACACTGCTGGAGGTATTTTCTTGCAGCTTCGCTTCGTCTTCTGTGGAAGCAAACATACTTTATAGCGAAGTTTCAAAAGATTTTAGACTAAAAAAACATTTATAGCAACAGTTTTTATGCGAGTAATTGATAATCGATAAAAAACTTTTTTTAAATATAACTCTTATTCCTATGGAACTTCGAGTATACTGAAGAGTGAGCACCGGCTCTAGCAGTGAGGAAGTCATGCACGAGCACCATGCAGTCCAGCCAGTCCCACGGCTTCGAAAACTTTTGACCAAGAGCCTGCGAATCAATGATTGAACTTTTTGCACTTTCAGTTCGCTACTCCCCTCAGGGTAGAACTATAGAGTCTTTATTCAAAGGCATATTATTTATTTAAAGTAAATCAACTAAATATGGGAGTCTTCAGTAAACCCTTTGAGAAACAAAAGCAAGGATAACGCCTTCTCAAACACACACGACACTTGAGGCAAAAGGAAACAGCGTCGTTATCTTGCGACGGGAGGCAGGCAGAGTGGCAGAGGTTTGTGCAAGTGGCACACTGCGCGAGGTCTCCAGTCCTTCTGCACACCACACAGTGGCCATTACTCTTTGTGTGGTGTAGGAGACTTTGTTAGTACTCTGGCTTGCTCACAGAGTGAGAAACAAAATATTAAATAGTAAATGAGTTTGATCATTATAGATTTTTTAAATAAAAATATAATTAACTTACTCGAACGGGAATTTCTTCAAATATTTTTTTGTTTTCAAACTTTGAACTCTTTTGAGAATAGCTTTTTCGATCTAGATAAAAGCTTTTCAGTTTTTACAAGTTCTATAAGTTAACTGCTAATTAAATAAAACAAAACTAAAGCATTATTGCAGTTTTGAGTAATCTTAAAACCTATGAGTCTGTAGGGTAGCATATTAGGAAGCTCGTCCAGGGTGCAGTGAAGAGTCGGAGTTTTTAATTTTTTACAACTTTTATATCAAATTGTTGAAAAAGCTTAAAAAACCTTAGTTTAAACTACCTTTTTCTTCATATTTAACTTTGAGCTAAATTTTAGCTGGTAAACTCTCTCAAATCAGACGAATTCAAACCTTCCATAGTTACAGACAATTTTTAGAAAGGCGCTTCACTACTATTAATTAATTTTGGGTATTAAGGCTATAATTTGTATTTGAAATTAAGTGAAAGTTTAGAACATCGAAATGAAATAAATACTTAGTGGCATCTTGATTTCCTGACGACGCACATAAGACATTGTAACGTTCGGAGAATTAAACAGATTTGTCAGTATAAACGCAAAGCCAAGGACCTAATTCCTAAATAATATTGGTTATTTGAAAATACGAATATATCTTGGAGAACCTTCGAACTTGAAGAAGCCAGAGATTGTGTGATACTTGAAGATACGAACGACACTCCACCTCACCAGGAACCAATCGGATTGCCATGCATGCAAAACATGCAAATGAGTGCAACGACAAGTAGTAATTATAATATAAATAGCACGAGGCAACATGCGGCCACCAAACTCACGCTTTAAGGCGATGATGAAGACGACGACGATTATGACAAATAGACGAGAGATTGTGCTTGCGGTGGATGGGTGGCGAAGCGGTTGTTTGGATGAGTGGTGGTGGAGGTGCATGCCAAGAAGTGAAGTGGTGCATTTAGGAAGGACAGATGTTGCACTGCACAAACACACAGCGATGTGAGGCTGGATTGCTGCTTGTATGCTTGTATTGCCGAGTAGATTTGCGGTTTGATATATATTTGAGTCGTAAGTTTGAGATATTTAAAATAGTAATAATACAAGTATCGAAATATAATGAATTATTCAATAATGCTCGAGAAACCTTGACATGGTAATCTTAGTAAAAGTATAGGTAACTTTCTGGTATATAAAAAGCGAGACAAAGGCAGGTTGAAATAAAAAATAAAAATGGCTTTACGAAAACAAAAATAAATTCTGAAAATAATGTAATATTAATAATCAATAAAAATTATTATTTTGAGGATTAAATCATAAAAAGAAACTCCCCTGAGGAATTACTCAACGAAATAATAGGTTCAAATTAATTAATTAATAACTATTTATATTTGATTGACATTAAATTGTAGTTAATATGAAATGTTTAAAATACTGTGGTGTACTTTTAGTTTTTACCAACAGCAGTTTATACTCATTTCGAAGAAAGCGTTATAATACTAAGAGGAGAATGTAGGTGCAAAAGAGCAGACTGACTGATGCAGACGACCTTCTAGAATTTAATCGACAAACAAATAAATAAACTACTTAAATTGCATAAAGATTTCAAAACATTGTTAATCATTTGAAGGTCGAGGAGCGGAGATGACGCAGCATGGTGACGTCACAGGCAAGCAGACGAATACTACGCCGGTGCTGGAGGCAGTAAGATGACGAGGAATACTTGGTGAATATAAAAGCGATGGATGGATGAGAAGATGAGATAGATGGGTGGAAGAAGGATGAGATAGATGGATGGATGAGATAGATGGGAGGAAGAAGGATGAGATAGATGGGAGGAAGGATGAGATAGATGGAAGGAAGGATGAGATAGATGGGAGGAAGAAGGATGAGATAGATGGGAGGGAGAAGGATGAGATAGATGGGAGGGAGAAGGATGAGATAGATGGATGGATGAGAAAATGAGATAGATGGGAGGAAGAAGGATGAGATAGATGGATGGATGAGATAGATGGAAGGGAGGATGAGATAGATGGGAGGAAGAAGGATGAGATAGATGGATGGATGAGATAGATGGAAGGGAGGATGAGATAGATGGAAGGGAGAAGGATGAGATAGATGGGTGGGAGAAGGATGAGATAGATGGAAGGATGAGATAGATGGATGGATGAGATAGATGGATGAGAAAATGAGATAGATGGGTGGAAGAAGGATGAGATAGATGGAAGGGAGAAGGATGAGATAGATGGATGGATGAGAAAATGAGATAGATGGGAGGAAGAAGGATGAGATAGATGGATGGATGAGATAGATGGAAGGGAGGATGAGATAGATGGGAGGAAGAAGGATGAGATAGATGGATGGATGAGATAGATGGAAGGGAGGATGAGATAGATGGAAGGGAGAAGGATGAGATAGATGGGTGGGAGAAGATGAGATAGATGGAAGAGAGAAGGATGAGATAGATGGGAGGGAGGATGAGTTAGATGGGAGGGAGAAGGATGAGATAGATGGGAGGGAGAAGGATGAGATAGATGGGAGGGAGAAGGATGAGATAGATGGGAGGAAGAAGGATGAGATAGATGGAAGGGAGAAGGATGAGATAGATGGGTGAGAGAAGATGAGATAGATGGGAGGAAGAAGGATGAGATAGATGGGAGGGAGGATGAGTTAGATGGGAGGGAGAAGGATGAGATAGATGGGAGGGAGAAGGATGAGATAGATGGAAGGGAGGATGAGATAGATGGAAGGGAGAAGGATGAGATAGATGGGTGAGAGAAGATGAGATAGATGGGAGGAAGAAGGATGAGATAGATGGGAGGAAGAAGGATGAGATAGATGGGAGGGAGGATGAGATAGATGGGTGGGAGAAGATGAGATAGATGGGAGGGAGAAGATGAGATAGATGGGAGGGAGGATGAGATAGATGGGAGGAAGAAGGATGAGATAGATGGATGGATGAGATAGATGGATGGATGAGATAGATGGAAGGGAGGATGAGATAGATGGAAGGGAGAAGGATGAGATAGATGGGTGGGAGAAGATGAGATAGATGGAAGAGAGAAGGATGAGATAGATGGGAGGGAGGATGAGATAGATGGGAGGGAGAAGGATGAGATAGATGGGAGGGAGAAGGATGAGATAGATGGGAGGGAGAAGGATGAGATAGATGGGAGGAAGAAGGATGAGATGGATGGGAGGGAGAAGGATGAGATAGATGGAAGGGAGGATGAGATAGATGGAAGGGAGAAGGATGAGATAGATGGGTGAGAGAAGATGAGATAGATGGGAGGAAGAAGGATGAGATAGATGGGAGGAAGAAGGATGAGATAGATGGGAGGGAGGATGAGATAGATGGGTGGGAGAAGATGAGATAGATGGGAGGGAGAAGATGAGATAGATGGGAGGGAGGATGAGATAAATAGGAGGGAGAAGATGAGATAGATGGGAGGGAGGATGAGATAAATGGGAGGGAGAATGAGATAGATGGGAGGAAGAAGGATGAGATAGATGGGAGGGAGGATGAGATAAATGGGAGGGAGGATGAGATAGATGGAAGGGAGAAGGATGAGATAGATGGGTGGGAGAAGATGAGATAGATGGGAGGAAGAAGGATGAGATAGATGGGAGGGAGGATGAGATAAATGGGAGGGAGAAGATGAGATAGATGGGAGGGAGGATGAGATAGATGGGAGGGAAAAGATGAGATAGATGGGAGGGAGGATGAGATAAATGGGAGGGAGAATGAGATAGATGGGAGGAAGAAGATGAGATAGATGGGAGGGAGGATGAGATAAATGGGAAGGAGGATGAGATAGATGGGTGGGAGAAGATGAGATAGATGGGAGGGAGAAGATGAGATAGATGGGAGGGAGAAGATGAGATAGATGGGTGGGAGAAGATGAGATAGATGGGAGGGAGAAGATGAGATAGATGGGAGGGAGGATGAGATAAATGGGAGGGAGAAGATGAGATAGATGGGAGGGAGGATGAGATAAATGGGAGGGAGAATGAGATAGATGGAAGGGAGAAGATGAGATAGATGGGAGGGAGAAGATGAGATAGATGGGAGGGAGAAGATGAGATAGATGGGAGGGAGGATGAGATAGATGGAAGGGAGGATGAGATAGATGGAAGGGAGAAGGATGAGATAGATGGGTGGGAGAAGATGAGATAGATGGGAGGAAGAAGGATGAGATAGATGGGAGGAAGAAGGATGAGATAGATGGGAGGGAGGATGAGATAGATGGGTGGAAGAAGATGAGATAGATGGGAGGGAGAAAATGAGATAGATGGGAGGGAGAAGATGAGATAGATGGGAGGGAGGATGAGATAGATGGAAGGGAGGATGAGATAGATGGAAGGGAGAAGGATGAGATAGATGGGTGGGAGAAGATGAGATAGATGGGAGGAAGAAGGATGAGATAGATGGGAGGAAGAAGGATGAGATAGATGGGAGGGAGGATGAGATAGATGGGTGGAAGAAGATGAGATAGATGGGAGGGAGAAGATGAGATAGATGGGAGGGAGGATGAGATAAATGGGAGGGAGAAGATGAGATAGATGGGAGGGAGGATGAGATAAATGGGAGGGAGAATGAGATAGATGGGAGGAAGAAGGATGAGATAGTTGGGAGGGAGGATGAGATAAATGGGAGGGAGGATGAGATAGATGGAAGGGAGAAGGATGAGATAGATGGGTGGGAGAAGATGAGATAGATGGGAGGAAGAAGGATGAGATAGATGGGAGGGAGGATGAGATAAATGGGAGGGAGAAGATGAGATAGATGGGAGGGAGGATGAGATAGATGGGAGGGAAAAGATGAAATCGATGGGAAGGAGGATGAGATAAATGGGAGGGAGAAGATGAGATAGATGGGAGGGAGGATGAGATAAATGGGAGGGAGGAGATGAGATAGATGGGAGGGAGAATGAGATAGATGGGTGGGAGAAGATGAGATAGATGGGAGGGAGAAGATGAGATAGATGGGAGGGAGAAGATGAGATAGATGGGAGGGAGAAGATGAGATAGATGGGAGGGAGAAGATGAGATAGATGGGTGGGAGAAGATGAGATAGATGGGAGGAAGAAGGATGAGATAGATGGGAGGGAGGATGAGATAAATGGGAGGGAGAAGATGAGATAGATGGGAGGGAGGATGAGATAAATGGGAGGGAGAAGATGAGATAGATGGGAGGGAGGATGAGATAAATGGGAGGGAGAATGAGATAGATGGGTGGGAGAAGATGAGATAGATGGGAGGGAGAAGATGAGATAGATGGGAGGGAGATGAGATAGATGGGTGGGAGAAGATGAGATCGATGGGAAGGAGGATGAGATAAATGGGAGGGAGAAGATGAGATAGATGGAAGGGAGAAGGATGAGATAGATGGGAGGGAAGATGAGATAGATGGGAGGGAGGATGAGATAAATGGGAGGGAGAAGGATGAGATAGATGGGTGGGAGAAGATGAGATAGATGGGAGGGAAAAGATGAGATAGATGGGAGGGAGGATGAGATAAATGGGAGGGAGAAGATGAGATAGATGGGTGGGAGAAGATGAGATAGATGGGAGGGAGGATGAGATAGATGGAAGGGAGAAGGATGAGATAGATGGGTGGGAGAAGATGAGATAGATGGGAGGGAAAAGATGAGATAGATGGGAGGGAGGATGAGATAAATGGGAGGGAGAAGATGAGATAGATGGGTGGGAGAAGATGAGATAGATGGGAGGGAGGATGAGATAGATGGAAGGGAGAAGGATGAGATAGATGGGTGGGAGAAGATGAGATAGATGGGAGGGAAAAGATGAGATAGATGGGAGGGAGGATGAGATAAATGGGAGGGAGAAGATGAGATAGATGGGTGGGAGAAGATGAGATAGATGGGAGGGAGGATGAGATAGATGGAAGGGAGAAGGATGAGATAGATGGGTGGGAGAAGATGAGATAGATGGGAGGGAAAAGATGAGATAGATGGGAGGGAGGATGAGATAAATGGGAGGGAGAAGATGAGATAGATGGGTGGGAGAAGATGAGATAGATGGGAGGGAGAAGATGAGATAAATGGGAGGGAGAAGATGAGATAGATGGGTGGGAGAAGGATGAGATAGATGGGAGGGAAAAGATGAGATAGATGGGAGGGAGGATGAGATAAATGGGAGGGAGAAGATGAGATAGATGGGTGGGAGAAGGATGAGATAGATGGGTGGGAGAAGATGAGATAAATGGGAGGAAGAAGGATGAGATAAATGGGAGGAAGAAGGAAAATGAGATAGATGGGAGGAAGAAGGAAATGAGATAGATGGGAAAAAGAAGGATGAGAACTGATGGATGAAAGAGCAAATAGATGGAAGGTAGGATGGACCGATGGAAAAGAAGGATGGAACTGGTTGCTTTTGATTTGTCTTGGTGCGATGCTGATGACCTTGATGACCTCTGCGACATTGGCGGAAAGCACGTCTTATCAGAACCGAGATTATTTGAATAATCATAATACGAGGCAGCGCTATACAAAGGGTCGGTGAGACCAGTTGAAATAATTCCTAAATAACTCTTAGTTAAACGTCTGCAAACTAGGAATCATGCGTATTCGCAAATAGACTTCTGTGTGAGGTTACTTGTGTGTGTGTGTGTGTGTGTGTGTGTGTGTGTGTGTGTGTGTGTGTGTGTGTGTGTGTGTGTGTGTACGTTTGGTTGAGAGCGTTTGAAAGATTTGATTGGAATAATGCTTAGAGCAAATAATTGGAAACATGTAACGACTAATTTACACACGCGGAAACAGGTGACCAAATCATTCTATCAAAGTGTCACCCATCCATTCTCCCTCTCCACAAACCAAACTACCCCCCCCCCCCCACACATCTCATGGAAGCACCCCCACTTACCCACCCAGGCACACCCACCCACCCACCCATTCACCCAGGCACCCACCCACCCAGGCACCCACCCACCCAGGCACCCACCCACCCAGGCACCCACCCAGGCAGGCACCCACCCAGGCAGGCACCCACCCACCCAGGCACCTACCCACCCAAGCACCCACCCAGGCACCCACCCACCCAGGCACCCACCCAGGCACCCCCTTCAATCGTCTGAATCACTCGAATCGGATGACGAGTCAGAAGAGTCTGACGACGACTCGGAAAGGGAGGAACTGCTTCCAGAGGCACTCAACGCATGCGCCCCCCCTGCCATGCCTCCCTCGTTGCCTGGTCTCTCGTCTGTGTTCGTGTGTGTGTGTGTGTGTGTGTGTGTGTGTGTGTGTGTGTGTGTGTGTGTGTGTGTGTGTGTGTGTGTGTGTGTGATTTTATTGGGATATTTTTCTTTATCGGTATCATTATCAAACCTCTCTTGATAGATTTTCTAGCTGCGACACTCTGCATAGATGCAGTGTTGTTGTTGTTGTTGTTGTTGTTGGAAAGTGGTTGGCATGGTAGTTGTTGTTGTTGTTGTTGATGTTGATGTCGATTCATCATCGGCTCTTGTTTAATGCCGTCGTAAGGTCTTTTAGCTGTTGGGGAAATTGAACTCAACAATGACACTAAAGACAAACACAGCAACTAAAAACAAATAGCAATCAACAACTAACAAGAACAACAACAAACAACAACACAAACAACAACTCTAACATGGGTCTTGATATGCTGAGACACTGTTGCTACTGTTGGAATTCCTAACATTATTATTATTATTGAAATTATTGTTGTTGTTGTTGTTGTTGTTGTTGTTGTATGGGTAGTTGTAGGGAAGGGGCTCCTTGAGGCAGGAGCTGACGTAGACCTCGAGGTCTCGCAGGGTGGAGGGCTTGAGCGTCTCGAAGTCGATCTCGATCTCGTCGGGGTTCGAGTCCTTGAGCGACGGCTCTCGAGACTGGATTATGTACACCACCCTGCCCAGTTTGTCGCCTGCGTGTGGTTGTTGTGGTGGTGGTTGTTGTGGTGGTTGTAGTGGTGGTGGTCGTTGTGGTGGTGGTTGTCGTCTTGGTGGTGGTGCTTGTTGTGGTTGTAGTGGTTGTTGTCGTGGTGGTGGTTGAAAGAGTGTGGTAATAAGAGTAAGGTTACGGAAGTTACAAGTGGTGGAGGTATGCACAACAAGATTTTGTTGCAGTTTAAAACATCGATGGAGCGGTTCAGTGTGGGAGGAGGAGAAAAGACGGACCAGGCAGCTCGTTGATCTTGAGGCTCAGTTGCTTCTTCTCCTCGTACGTCATCGGTTTGCAGTTGTCATCATTATCAGGTCGAATCGGGGGCAGGTCAGAGTTCAAATGCTGCTGCTGCTTCTGCTTGTCGGGGTTCATGGGTGAAGACTTGTTGAACTTGCCGGGAGACTGTTGAGTGTTGTCGTTGTTGTTGTTGAACTGTTGTTGCTTGAAAGACTGTTGTTGTTGTTGGTCGTGTTTGTGAATGTTGTTGTTATTATTATTGACTTGTTGTTGCATGGGGTGGGGGGGAGCGGTGAAGCCGGCAGAGGTGGTGGGGTGGACGGTGGCGGTGGGGGGCGGCGGGATGCGCTCCTCCCTCTTCTTCTGCTTCTTCTTCTCGGAGGCCTTGGCAGCGTGTTCTTGCGTCAGACTGACCAGCTGCTCTTGCACCGTCTTTAACTGGATGGAGGCACCAGTGCTATAATAAGACTTTTTTCTATTCTCCTCGTCACCCTCGCTATTCGTGTCCGCTCTACTCTCTACTCCACAAACGCTACCCCTTGCCAACGAAAACCACACCGAATCATCCGATCATCCCCGAAGCATCCTCAACACCATGCCATTGTGAAACTATCACAAACCCTATCGATATCAACTAGCACCTGCAGCACAAATACTGCAGCTGCCACCTCCACAAATCGCAAACAACCACATGTGAGACAGCACCATCCCTCCAGCACATTTCAGACAGCACCACCCTCCAGCACCACCCCTCCAGCACATTCCAGACAGCACCACCCCTCCAGCACATTCCAGACAGCACCACCCCTCCATCACATTCCAGACAGCACCACCCCTCCAGCACATTCCAGACAGCACCACCCTCCAGCACATTCCAGACAGCACCACCCCTCCAGCACATTCCAGACAGCACCACCCCTCCAGCACATTCCAGACAGCACCACCCCTCCAGCACATTCCAGACAGCACCACCCCTCCAGCACATTCCAGACAGCACCACCCCTCCAGCACATTCCAGACAGCACCACCCCTCCATCACATTCCAGACAGCACCACCCCTCCATCACATTCCAGACAGCACCACCCTCCAGCACATTCCAGACAGCACCACCCCTCCAGCACATTCCAGACAGCACCACCCCTCCATCACATTCCAGACAGCACCACCCCTCCAGCACATTCCAGACAGCACCACCCCTCCAGCACATTCCAGACAGCACCACCCTCCAGCACATTCCAGACAGCACCACCCCTCCAGCACATTCCAGACAGCACCACCCCTCCAGCACATTCCAGACAGCACCACCCTCCAGCACATTCCAGACAGCACCACCCCTCCATCACATTCCAGACAGCACCACCCTCCAGCACATTCCAGACAGCACCACCCCTCCAGCACATTCCAGACAGCACCACCCCTCCAGCACATTCCAGACAGCACCACCCCTCCAGCACATTCCAGACAGCACCTGGCCTTGCAACTGCTTGAGTCTCCTCTCCCTCTCCTCCTCACTGCGATCTCCGTCGTCATCATCATCATAACGCATGCTGCCACCGCCCTTGCCGAAGTCTCGGCAGGAGCGTGGTGTTGGCGTGTGTGCGTACTTGAGTTCGAAGACGTCCTGTGGGTGGGTGATCGATTGAGGGGTGTTGTGTGGTGGGTGATCGATTGAGGGGTGTTGTGTGGTGGGTGGTCGATTGAGGGGTGTTGTGTGGTGGGTGGTCGATTGAGGGGTGTTGTGTGGTGGGTGGTCGATTGAGGGGTGTTGTGTGGTGGTGAGTTGTAGTGTGGCAGTTGTGTAGTGGTGGTGAGTTGTAGTGTGGCAGTTGTGTGGTGGTGGTGGTGAGTTGTAGTGTGGCAGTTGTGTGGTGGTGGTTGTGAGTTGTAGTGTGGCAGTTGTGTGGTGGTGGTGGTGAGTTGTAGTGTGGCAGTTGTGTGGTGGTGGTGGTGAGTTGTAGTGTGGCAGTTGTGTGGTGGTGGTGAGTTGTAGTGTGGCAGTTGTGTGGTGGTGGTGAGTTGTAGTGTGGCAGTTGTGTGGTGGTGGTTGTGAATGTAGTTTGGCAGTTGTGTGTCAAAGTAGTGGTGAGTCATAGAAGGGTGATCTACAACGCAACAGCAACCACCCCACTTGGCAACACACTGCCCCAAGCAACAGCCACCTGCAGCTTCCTGGCCATGGCAACCACGTCGCTTCCTTGCGCGTTATAGCGGTAGCAGTTGGTGAAGATGAGGCGCACGTCGTCTGCGAACTCTGGCGGCGATTTGTAATCTCCCGCGTCCATCTTGCGCTACATAAATTAAATGCAAAAAGTAAAATTCAATTCCAATTAATAAGGGGTTTAAAATTCTTTGAAATGGCTACTTTGCTTCGAAAGCCATTGATTATTCAAACTTGCGTTAAGGTGTACTCGTGTATAAATATATGTGATTGTATAATGAGTCAATCGATCCTTAAGACTACCAACACACACACACACACACACACACACACACACACACACACACACACACACACACACACACACACACACACACATATATATACACACACACACACACACACACACACACACACACACACACACACACACACACACACAAACACACACACACACGCACAAACACACACACACACACACACATATATACACACACACACACACACACACACACACACACACACACACACACACAAAGGGATAAAGATGCGAAACGAATTGGAAAGACCTAGACGAAATGCCTTCAAACAATGTGGTCTGGCAGCTACAGATTCTTTAAAACTACAAAAGTTTTGGTGCACACATGTCTTTCTCTCCATTTATTCGAGCATTTATACCCATGCATCATTTGACGCATGCATTCACTGACGCATGCATCCTTTGACGCGTGCATTAACTGACGCGTGCATTCACTGACGCATGCATTCACTGACACGTGCATTCACTGACGCGTGAATTCACTGACGCGTGAATTCACTGACGCGTGCATTCACTGACGCGTGCATTCACTGACGCGTGCATTCACTGACGCATGCATTCATGCACTGACGCGTGCATTCACTGACGCATGCATTCACTGACGCGTGAATTCACTGACGCGTGCATTCACTGATGCATGCATTCACTGACGCGTGCATTCACTGACGCATGCATTCATTGACGCGTGCATTCACTGACGCGTGCATTCACTGGCGCATGCATGCACAAATGCAGACACCTTGACAGTGCCGAGGTCCATGGGCTTGGTGATGAGTTCGTGGTAGTCGTCGAGGCCGAGGAGTTCTGCATCGACAGGCTGGTAGAAAGGCCATGCGTAGCCCTGTGTGAGTGTGTGTGTGTGTTGCAATGATGAGGAGGCTTGTGGCATGTGTGGAACATCTTTTGAAGTTCTATGGAGTTAAAATGCTCTAACCATCCCTCACCCTTACCCCACCTATTTACCCCTCTTCCTCCACCCATCCATCCCTCTTGCACCACTCCTCCACCACCACCCTTGCACCACTCCTCCACTCATCCATCCCCCCACTCCCACCCTTGCATCACTCCTCCACCCATCCATCCCTCTTCCACCACTCCTCCACCCATCCATCCCTCTTCCACCACCCTTGCACCCCTCCTCCTTACAGCATGCCTCTTGCCGAAGAGTTCCTTCAGGATCTCCTTGCAAAAGTCCATCGGGCTCAGCTCTAGCGACATCTAGCGTCGGGAGAGAATCAGCATTAGTGCATTTTAACAAACGAAATTGAAAATGAAAGACTTTAGATCATTTCCAAAACGAAATTGAAAATGAAAGACTTTAGATCATTTCCAAAACGAAATTGAAAATGAAAGACTTTAGATCATTTCCAAAACGAAATTGAAAATGAAAGACTATAGATAATTTCCAAAACGAAATGGAAAATGAAAGACTTTAGATCATTTCCAAAACGAAATTGAAAATGAAAGACTAGATCATTTCCAAAATGAAATTGAAAATGAAAGACTTTAGATCATTTCCAAAACGATTATGACCCAAAACAAACGAAAGCACAAACAAGCAGTAATAAAAAAGAAACCTCGTCTGACATTTCCCGCTTTTTCTTGAGGCCACCACCACCACCACCAGGCCCCACACCAGCCCCCACACCCACACCGGCAGCAGCAGCGACGGGGTGCATGACGGAGGGGTGGGGGTTGATGGGCGGGTAGATGGCGTGGTTGAAGGGGGCAGGCGCCATGTCCGCTTTCCTCTTCAGCGCCTTCTTCACCTACGTTTGTGTGTGTGTGTGTGTGTGTGTGTGTTGTGTGTGTGTGTTGTGGTTGGTGATGTGTGGTGGTGATGATGATGGTGAGATGGTGGGTGATGGTGGAGATGATGATGATGATGGTGGTGATTATGATGGGTGGTGGTGCATTTGATTAAGTTAGTTATGGAGCATCCCACACACACACACACACACACACACACACACACACACACACACACACACACACACACACACACACACACACACACACACACACACACACACACACACACACACACACACACACACACACACACACACACACACACACACACACACACACACACACACACGCACACACAGACACAAACACACAGACACACACACACACACAGACAGCCACCTTGTAGTTGGTGGAGGGCATGATGATGGCCATGTTGGAGAGTTTGCCAGAGGGACCGTACTTGTGGGCAGTTGCAGTGTTGGCGTTGTTGTTGTTGGGGGGTGGTGGTGGTGCGGGGGGCTGTTCGTCAGGGGGGTAGTAGTCGTCGTTGTCGCTCTGGCTGCCGAAGGGCGAGGGCAGCTTGAAGGAGGAGGGGTGTTTGGAGGGCGGGAAGTTGAAGCGCTGTGGCAGGTTGTTGCTGTCCATCAGACTGACGTACGAGGCACGACTGCCGACGCTCTTGCGCTTCGACGCTGGCAGTATTTCTACCTCCTGATATTCGTTGTCTTCATACAAACAAACAGACAAACATAAACACGGACAAAAAAAACATACAGACAAAAAAACAGACAAGCAGACAGACAAGCAGACATGCACCTCAGCGGGAATCTCCTGCAGCTTGGTGGTGAAGACCTTCTCAAGGGCCTGGCACATTATCACGATGTCCTGCCATTCAGCAGTTCATACAAGTCAATGAAGGAAATCAAACGAGTTTATTGTACAGGTAAATAAAAGTATTTATATGATAATTTTCAGATTGAACTATTTAAAGAAGAATGAACCTTTAATAAAATATTTTTTTATAAACAAATAATTCCGCAAATATTCCTCAAAACATAAACCTAAGCATAATATACCCTGAAAAAATCAATTTAAATTATTTTAAAACACCTTTCAAACACCTCTCTCTCTCCCTCCAGCCCCATATAACAAATACAAATCACCTCTCTCCCAACCCCCCCCCCTCCCCCACAAACAAATGCTAACCTCCCCATTCCCCACAAACGAATGCAAACCCCCCCACAAACGAATGCAAACTTCCCCCCCCCCCTCCTAAACAAATGCTAACCTCCCCCCTCTCCTAAACTAATGCTAACCCCCCCCCCCCCCTCCTAAACGAATGCTAACCTCCCCCCCCTCCTAAACGAATGCTAACCCCCCCCCCCTCCAAAACGAATGCTAACCCCCCCCCCCTCCTAAACGAATGCTAACCCCCCCCCCCCAAACGAATGCAAACCTCCCCCCCCCTCCCAAACGAATGCAAACCTCGCCCCCTCCTAAACGAATGCTAACCTCCCCCCCCCCCCCTCCTAAACGAATGCTAACCCTCCCCCTCCTAAACGAATGCTAACCCCCCCCCCCCCTCCTAAACGAATGCTAACCTCCCCCCCCTCCTAAACGAATGCTAACCCCCCCCCCCCCCCCCCAAACGAATGCAAACCTCCCCCCCCCCTCCTAAACGAATGCAAACCTCCCCCCCCCTCCTAAACGAATGCTAACCCGCCCCCCCTCCTAAACGAATGCTAACCTCCCCCCCCCCCTCCTAAACGAATGCTAACCCCCCCCCCCCCTCCTAAACGAATGCTAACCTCCCCCCCCCCTCCTAAACGAATGCTAACCCCCCCCCCCTCCTAAACGAATGCTAACCCCCCCCTCTCCTAAACGAATGCTAACCTCCCCCCCCTCCTAAACGAATGCTAACCCCCCCCCCCCCAAACGAATGCAAACCTCCCCCCCCTCCTAAACGAATGCTAACCTCCCCCCCCCCCCTCCTAAACGAATGCTAACCTTCCCCCCCTCCTAAACGAATGCTAACCTCCCCCCTCCTCCTAAACGAATGCTAACCCCCCCCCCCCCTCCTAAACGAATGCTAACCTCCCCCTCCCAAACGAATGCAAACCTCCCCCCCCCCCTCCTAAACGAATGCTAACCTCCCCCCCCTCCTAAACGAATGCAAACCTCCCCCCCAAACGAATGCAAACCCCCCCACAAACGAATGCAAACTTCCCCCCCCTCCTAAACAAATGCTAACCTCCCCCCTCTCCTAAACTAATGCTAACCCCCCCTCCTAAACGAATGCTAACCTCCCCCCCCTCCTAAACGAATGCTAACCCCCCCCCCCCTCCTAAACGAATGCTAACCCCCCCTACTCCTAAACGAATGCTAACCCCCCCCCCCCCTCCTAAACGAATGCTAACCTCGCCCCCCTCCCAAACGAATGCTAACCTCGCCCCCTCTCCTAAACGAATGCTAACCTCCCCCCCCCCCCCTCCTAAACGAATGCTAACCCCCCCCCCTCCTAAACGAATGCTAACCCCCCCCCCCCTCCTAAACAAATGCTAACCTCCCCCCCCCCCTCCTAAACGAATGCTAACCTCCCCCCCCCTCCTAAACGAATGCTAACCCCCCCCCCCTCCTAAACGAATGCTAACCTCCCCCCCCCTCCTAAACGAATGCTAACCTCCCCCCCCCCCCCTCCTAAACGAATGCTAACCTCCCCCCCCTCCTAAACGAATGCTAACCTCCCCCCCCCCCCTCCTAAACGAATGCTAACCTCCCCCCCCCCTCCTAAACGAATGCTAACCTCCCTCCCCCCTCCTAAACGAATGCTAACCTCCCCCCCCCCCCTCCTAAACGAATGCTAACCTCCCCCCCCTCCTAAACGAATGCTAACCTCCCCCCCCCCCTCCTAAACGAATGCTAACCTCCCCCCCCCCCTCCTAAACGAATGCTAACCTCCCTCCCCCCTCCTAAACGAATGCTAACCTCCCCCCCCCCTCCTAAACGAATGCTAACCTCCCCCCCCCCCTCCTAAACGAATGCTAACCTCCCTCCCCCCTCCTAAACGAATGCTAACCTCCTCCCCCCCCCCTCCTAAACGAATGCTAACCTCCCCCCCCTCCTAAACGAATGCTAACCTCCCCCCCCCCCCTCCTAAACGAATGCTAACCTCCCCCCCCCCCTCCTAAACGAATGCTAACCTCCCTCCCCCCTCCTAAACGAATGCTAACCTCCCCCCCCCCCTCCTAAACGAATGCTAACCTTCCCCCCCTCCTAAACGAATGCAAACCTCGCCGGGCTTGTTGTACGTGTAGCAGTTGGCGAACATGAGCTTGAAGTCGCGGATGCACTCCTGCGCCGAGTGGTACTGCTTGCTCTCGAGGCGCTTCTTGATGGTGCCCATGTCGATGGGTGTCTTGATGATCTTGTAGTAGTCCTGTGGTGTGGTTGTTGTGGTGGTGGGTGGTGGTTGTTGTTGTGGTGGTAGTTGTGGGTGTGGTTGTGATGGTGGTGGTGGGAGTTGTGGGGGTGGTGGTGGTAGTTGTGGTGATGGTGGTTGTTGTGATGATGGTGGTGGTGGTTGAGGGTGGTGGTTGTTTCGGGTGGTAGTTGTTGAGGTGGTTGTGGAGTGGGTAGTAGTGATGATGGTGGTGGTAGTTGTGGGGGTGGTTGTGGAGTGGGTAGTAGTGATGATGGTGGTGGTAGTTGTGAAGGTGGTTGTGGAGTGGGTAGTAGTGATGATGGTGGTGGTAGTTGTGGGGGTGGTTGTGGAATGGGTAGTAGTGATGATGGTGGTGGTAGTTGTGGGGGTGGTTGTGGAGTGGGTAGTAGTGATGATGGTGGTGGTAGTTGTGGGGGTGGTTGAGGAGTAGGTAGTAGTGATGATGGTGGTGATAGTTGTAGGGGTGGTTGTGGAGTGGGTAGTAGTGATGATGGTGGTGGAAGTTGTGTTGGAGTGGGGGGTGATGATGATGGTGGTGGTAGTTGTGGTGGAGTGGGCGAAGCTGGTGAAAAGTCCTAGTGTGGTGGTTGTGGTGGAGTGAGTGAGTAGTAATGATGACAATTTTATGAACTTGCTAGAGGTTTGCATGATACATACATCAGAATCTATTTATTCTTTGCCTTTTTATTACTATTTTTTGAAGGTTTTTTCTAATTAAATGTATAATTCTAAAAAAGAGTGGAATGAGTGAGTTTTCACAAATGCATGTTTCAATGCACTTGAGGCGTGATCTTTGACCTCGCCCTCATCTGGAATCACTCTTGTATTTGTATACACAAACCTCCCTCTACTCACACATGGTTTGAGAGCTCATTTCATGGATTTTGTATTTATTTTGAATATCATCAACTTTATTAAAAACTGGAAAACAATTTTTTTTTCAACTAAATAAATCATTCAAATAAACACCTATTCTAGCAAATATCCAACAAACGTACTGGAAGGTTAAGTTTTTTGGCATCGACTGGTTGGTGGAAAGGCCATGCGAAGTTGTGTTTCCACAGGTGCTTCAGAATGACCTTTTCCATGAACTTCAACTGGTTGGTCATGCGCGGAGGCTTGCCCGGAGGGATGTCGCCTGCCAGAGAACTGCTCGACGTCTGCCTGGCCAGCGATCCATCCATCATGATGATTTTTGAAAGATCAAAAACTGAAAGTGGGCCAATTAACTTTTAGATTAGTTTGTTAAACGTTAATTTTCTATCGTTTCAAAACTATTTGATTCATTAACGTGACGAAATTTTATTTTTAAAATGCTATTTAACTAGTGCTGATCGACACTTTGCTTTTGATTGAAGTTGGCTCGGTACAATTGGTGAATAATCACCGATAAAAGCTCATTTCCATGCTATTCACCATTCAGGTATCACTAGGCCTACTTCTCAGATGAATCACGAACGAAAACTAAGCGCCAAACAAGCGAGCATACTCACGAGTGCTCAGTTTAATAATTTTTAAACAGTGCAGTTCAGATTAGGACTTGAGGAGTGCTGATTAACAGGCGGGCTTAGACAATAAACTGATAAAGTTTGAATATATGAAATACTTTCTAACCAAAAAATATAGAACTCAATAAATCCAATTAAAGAAGATACTTTCAGTGTTAACAATCTCAACTTGGCTGAATTGAATGTGTCAGCATTGATGCGGATAATGACGAGTGAGACAAGAGTGTTTATTGAGAAATCAATATGTCCGCTGTTTATATGTAGATCTATTGTTTGCAATAGCTTTAGCGCAATACTTGTCTAAAAATCTCCAACTTATTTAAAAATTCATATCTTCCTACTTTTTGAGTAATAAAATTTTTAAAATGTATACTTTTGTTTTAGTTACAAGGTATATATCTTATACATTTTAACAATTAAATTAAAATACGTTTCATTCCATAATGAACTTGATTAACAATTTATAAAAGTCTTTTTATTAATCGACAAAGAAATTGAAAAAATGAAATAAAATGAATAAAACAATATTTAAAAAATCATAAGAATTTGATGTTAATATAATAGAGTTCATAGCAGCAATGATTTAGACTGCCATCACCACGAGCAGACGGCACTTTGCCCAGAGAGTTTCGGTGGTAGAAGAACCGCCTGAAAGAAGACTTTTCCAACGCCTGCAGCACACCAAGCATGCGTCTGTAGTGGAAGGCTACTTGTGTGCTCTTCATGTCTTTGTTCAAAATCAATGGAGAATGCACCTGGAAGGTGGATTTGATACTAAACATGACAAAGAAAATCAGATACATTTTGTTGGTTTAAAATGTTTTCCAATAAAGATTTTAATTTTTTTAGAGTTGATTAGCAACCTCGAGAATGAGTTGTTTGACGGAGGAAAGAGACTGGTCAGATAGAATGTTCTCAAGGCACTGCCATTCAGCAAACTCAATGTCGATCTTCAACACGTCTATGACCACCTTCAATCAAAAATAAATAATTAACAGAATAATAAAACTAAGAAGGAAATAATGACGAAAAAAGCAATACTTGAATGAAGTTAAACTAGATTTTAAACAAAGATTCAACAATACAAAAGACGTGTTCAACAGGCCGATTGAACATTATTGATTACACGACCTTCATTAACTTTCCTCACTGCATATCAAGCACCCCTCACTTATTGGGTCTCGGGGGCAGCAACACCGATTGAACGCCATTGATTGAGCGACCTCTGCATTGATTCATGAACGACAAAAACAAGAGCTCACACAAGAACACCTGCCAACACGCCTTTATTAACTTTACTCACTGCATATCAAACACCCCTCACTTACCCACCTCTCTTTACCCCCACCTTTCTACCAAAATCTATTTACCCTCTCTCTTTGGTCCCCATCCCTCTACCTAATCTTCTCTACTCACACCTCTCTGCCCACTTAATTCTCCTTTTTCTTCTTCACCCACTCCTCCATATCCACCCTTTCTACTCGCCCACTCACCCACCCTCCCCCACCCCCCCCACCTCATCATGATTCAGCAAGTGTCTGATGGTGCTGAGGGTCTTGAGCTTCCATCTGGATGGAGAGGTCACGGTGTTGCTGTCCCCGAGACCCAACTGGTAGAAGAACACCCTGTCGTCCCTCACGTGGTCTCCAGCGTGCATGCTTCGAAGTGATGAAGTGCTTTAAAAATCATTAGAATTAATAATGATGACAATGATGATGATAATAATAATAATAATTGAATAAACCGATGACATTTGAAAATATGAAATACTTTTTAACCAAAAAATATAAACCTAAATAAATACTAATAAAGTATATTCTGATCAATTACTAATGATAATAATAATAAAAGAAAAAATATATAAGAGTGAAATAGATTTGTTTTATCCATGTGTAACCTAGGATCGAAGGACCTGACGTGACACTTGCCCCTGTTGGCGATGTCGTCGTCGAAACTGAAGTCGAAGCCTATCCTTGCAAAGCAATTGGCATATTTGTTCGTTTTTCACCTAATTGATTATCCATTAATTAGTGAATTATCAGCAATAAAGACATCACTATCATTAAAGTATATTCTTTTTTGAACACCGACACACACTGACTCTCTCACCTACCCGAAGGAGTAGACAAGACAAGTGCTAGTTGACAAGTTGAATGGAGGAGTGACACACACCTCCCACCCGCCATCTCCCGCGTTGCCATACCTCACCATCTGCATGCACAACACATGGAAAGCCTCGATGCTTCTGTGGGAGGGAATGAGGGTGTGGGTGTTTGATGAGAAACATTTAGTTTTGAGATTAAGCTAAGTCTAAAATCGATGAAAATCTTTTCAAAGATTTTAAACAATAATTATAATAATGGATATAAACTAAATAAAAACAATTTAATTATAATAATAATAATAATAATAATGATTACAATAATAATGATGAAGATGACAAAGATAAAAATGATGGTATAAAATTGACTTGTAGAAGATATCCTCAAGTTGTATGAGCGACAATTTGTCTTGTGTCTTCATGGCTTTGTAGGCGTCAGACGGGCCTTTGTAGGTGTCAAGGAAAATCAGCCCTGACATGGAGTGTAGCATAGAATGGTTCAAAACTAAAAAAATATATTAATTTCTATACCTAAAGTAAATTTAGTGATATTTAAAAAATAACTTTTTTTATTTTTTGATGAGTTTTATGTATAAAGTTATGAGAATATTGTAACTTTATGCTACATTGTCATACTGAATAACCAGGATATTTCAGATGAGTTTGAGATGCATTGTGTCCATCCCAGTGCACTGGATCGACATGCACCAATGATGAAAACTTTTTAATGCGCTTGAGGAATTCTAGCTTTTTGTAGGAGGACTCTGGAGATATGAGACGAGCATGGAGGTCTTGATGGACCTTCAAGAACCTATAAGGACTGCAAATGAAGTTAGTTATTCATTAGATAAAAAAGTAATGATTAAAAATAACTATTTGACCTTTTAAGGCACATAAAAAAAGATAATTTTAGTTTAAAAGTATTAAAAAAAGAAATGTAACTTTTTTGACAAATTTTCGTTCTTGCCTGATGTGCAAACTAAAATCTGCAAAAGTCAAAAAATAATATCAGATATTATTTTATTTGTCTATTCAGTAATATACTACCGTCAGTGTTAAGATACTACATCTGATAATTCTCATTTTTTGAAAATTTAAAATTTAAATTTTAAATGACAAGCATCTAGCTTAACTTTTAATATTTAAGAGATGAACTTATTTTAATGAAAAGAAGTACATATTACTTTTAAAATATTTGTAATTAAAATTCAAAAGTTTTTTGCATAAAACTAATGAAATACTAATTTTTAAAATTAGTATTTGAATATATATTTAACATTAAAGTTTTACTTTTAAAGACATTTAAATTTAAAAGAGAAAAGTTTAAAATTTAAACTTTAAATTAGGTAGTCGCATGTCCCTTTAAATTTAAAGGGATTGGCGTTACAAATCGAAGCTATATTCTTGGCCGCGTATTTAGCCATTCTCCATGCGCATGAAATGAGTGTGCTCACTTTTTCTTTATTTTATAAATATCACGTATGTTTATATAGTATATGGTTACATCAAATTGTTCATAGAAGAACCGAGAATAATCTTGGCTGCCTATATATGAGGAAGAACACATGTGTTAAGAGAAATATTATTCGAAAGGGAATGATTTTTTTAGTTTTTTTGTTTTGTGAATGGCACACTAACTAAATTAATTACTCAATTTTGGTTTTCTAATCCTTATTTTTGAATTATCCTATGATATGATATCGAAAATTTCTCTTCTCTCGCAAATCGCGGGACAGAGCAGCAACTCCCCGAAAGAGGTGCCTAGTTGACATAGTTGTCAAATAGTATTTTAACTTTAGGGAGTTGCTGCTCTGTTCAGGGAATTGCTAGAAATATGAAATTTTCGAAATCATATCATAGGAGAGTTCAAAAATAACCAAAAGAAAACTAAAATTAAATATTCAATTTAGTTTGTGCGCGAATTGACAAATACTATTTGACAACTTTGTCAACTAGGCACCTCTTTCGGGGAGTTGCTGCTCTGTCCCGCGATTTGCGAGAGAAGTGAAGTTTTCGAAATCATATCATAGGACAGTTCAAAAATAAGGATTAGAAAACCAAAATTGAGTAATTATTTAAGTTAGTGTGCTATTCACAAAACAAAATAGGATAATCGATTTAGTTTGTCAAATAGGCATCACTGAGATATTTGCTGTTCTGTTTATAATTAAATGCATTAATTAATCTCAATCAATTATAAAAACTAATTCATTCCAAATAATTATTTTTATTATTTTTTATATTTTATATTAGAATTAATAATTTTTTTCGCAAAAGATTACTAAGATATTCGTACTCGACCAAGGAAACAAATAATAGTGAGCGTGCTGGTGTGTTGATGAATAAGGAGTTTTACTTGAGGGTTTTTGTTAAAGAAAATTATTCCAGCCCATCAGAACCACTTCTAAATGGTTTTGTCTATTCATTTCTTCCTGAGCTAGGGGTAAGAGGCGTCCCAAGTGGAATGAGGTAATAAGCAATTTAATGGATAGGCGTATTAGTTTTACTGTTAATTATTGCACAATTAGTGGGGCAATCGCTAATGTTTATGGCTCTATAAACAGATTAAGAAAGGATAACAATATAAGTGAAGTTGTATTATTTCTTAATGATCCGTTTAAATTCCAACCCTCAATCAATACAGACATGCTATATACGGTGAATTGTTATCATTTTTCATAATAAAAGGAGTAAAAACGTTATTTATTTATTTTAATTATAAAACTAATAATAAATTAAACTTATTTTAATTTATAAAAAAATTAAGTTTGAATTATGTCGCTTATACAAGCCGCAAACTTGATTTTAAACAATGCTTAGAAGTGTGCGTCACTTTTTAAATGTAAAATCTTTGATGCTAATTTCAACTTTTAAATGGCTCTATCTTCGTTATAAATAATTTTTAAAAATATATTTTCTATATTTATTCATGTTTTTAACTCCTTTTTCAGAAAATTATAATTTCATTTTCGAAAAGATAATTTGAAAAATTTATGCGACTACCTACTTTAAATACCCCGTCATGAAAATGCAGAATAAAATAAAACTTTTCACTATTTTAAATTTAATTATCTTTTCTTCAAATGCCGAAAAAGAATACGAGTTTCACGGGAATTCACACTACCAAGATGGGGTGCACAACCTAGGGTATGATCAGCAAGTTCTGGAAGGTAACACTATACTTTAGTGACTAAAGAAAACTTAACTTTTTTATAACACAAAAAAATTAATATTTTTTACATATGGTTTTCAATAATTTGAAACAAAGCATATGTGTAAATTGGATACAGTATTATTGAAAATCATGAATTTTCAAAATTAAAATATTCAGAAAAATGCTAAAGTAATTTTTCCAAGTTTGAAATCATTAAAAGTATTTAAACTAATTGCAGGGGCATCAGGAGATCTGGAGGAGCATATGAGGGAGATGGACTTGAACCATGACGGCAAGCTCGACTTCAGTGAAATCACAAATGCTGTGCAGGCTCATTACATGTATGTGCTAATGCATCATTATCATAATTCGAAATAAAAGCATCATTTTATGAATTGTAATTTATAATACTATAATACAACCAAGAAACAAAACATTCACCGAACACTGAAGCTGGGAAGACAGGGCAGAGGCTGTTTCGAAGATGGCTGATGTGGATGCGGATGGGGATGGCAAGGTGGAGTGGAAGGAATATCTCTGGAAGGTCCTTTCATTTTATAGTTGCATAGGTTTTAGTGGAAGTTTTTTTTGTTTCGATTCTATTTGAAACAATCTTTGTTGAAATTCTAAATATAAAGTTGCAGGTTTCTGTTTAGTTCTGGCTACATGTTGCGCCTTTTTTGGGCAGGTTTACAAACTCAAAAGCATCGACAAGCTCCAGTCCTCCGACCAAAACAACGAACTTCTCAACGTAATGCTTTTCTCTTAAATGTTTTTTTTCATCAATTTCATCATTATCATTACCATCGTCATCACCATAATCATTACCATCGTCATCACGACAGATAGTGGCCGAAGACCATGCAAGGTTCAAGGCGGCAGACATAAGAGGAGGCAAGAAGACAAAGAAAGACACAATAAAGGGTGCAAAAGATGGAGAGAAGGTTGGAATGAAAGATGGAGAAGAAGTGGAAGATGAAAGGATGGATGGAGAGATGGGGGATGGAGCTCTCGACCTGGATGAGTACGCCTCTTTCCTGCATCCCGAGAGGCATGTGCACGTGATGATGCAGTACGAGGGGGAGGTTGGCATGAGGAGGCTTGATAATGATGCTGATGGCTTCGTGTCGTTTGAGGAGTACCTGGGTGAAGGTGGTTGGGTGGTCAGGTGGTTGGGTGGGGGGTTGGGTGGTCAGGTGGTTGGGTGGGGGGTTGGGTGGTCAGGTGGTTGGGTGGCGTGATTGGTTTGATGGTGGTGCAGCAAAGTAGTTGTGGTCTTAATATTTCGACATAGAAAAGTTTTCAACCGTCTAATTAAAGGTTGAGCAATATTATTAATTTATTTTAAAACTCCCCAAGCTTAATCACACGCAACCACTGCACAGGCAAACTGAGTGAGGAGGAGAGGGAGGATGAGCGGCAGAGCTTCGATGAACACGACCACGACAAGGATGGAAGGTTGCGGCTAAGCCATCACATCTCACTATCTACTGCCTCACTCATCCCTCTTTCCACCACGATTGAACCTCCAATACCCACTTCTAATAATCTCGTCCTAATTACTACCCCAACTACCATCACCATCATAATCACCATCATCATCATCATCACCACCAGACTCACAAGCGAAGAGTTGAGAGAGTGGCTGATCCCGAACCAGGCATCGCTGGCAGAGCAGCAGGCACGAAACCTCCTTGCAGAGGTGGATGCCGACGGCGATGGCAGTCTCGGCTTCGATGAGGTGCGCAAGAAGTCTTCAGCGTGGCAATCTCTCGTCTACCGCTCGCAACTGCACGACCCCTCGGAGTTGTAGCTGGGTGCCTGGTGCAAGGAGCAGAATCAAAAGACTATGTATCTGAAGAATTCTACTAGTGTTTTCTTAGATGCATGTGTGACTGGGTGCATGGGTGGATGAATGGATAATTTCTTCGATGGACTAATGAATGAAGATGAATGCATGCATGCATGAATGTCGTTCTTAATCTCAAGAAAGAAACTATCAGCATACACCTCAGTGATTGTTTACAAGTGCTCAACAATCCACTCATTTAAATTTGTTCCAAACTATTTTTAAACAAACAAATTTTCTTCTTCATAAATGTTGTCAGCTATCCAACAAAACTATCATTTATTACATTTGAACTTCGTCATTAAATCGACACACGATTCAAATGAAATTTATTGTAAAGTGCCGCTAGGGCCACAGGGCAGTAAGACCAGAATACTCTCGTGGGAGTTCAGTTTTTTAAATATTCACAGTTTTTTGTTTTAACTCGGGGATGGAAGAAAGGAGAATTGCCTGTGTGTGTGTGCCTTCAGTTTGATCGTTTAATGAGTGAAAGGCCGCGAATAAAGCCGCAAAGTGCCTTGAATTCCATTGAATTTATTCTAAATAACAAAATCTAAGGATTTTATTTATCATTTGGAAATCATTATTAATAAGAGTTGAAGAATACTAAAATCAAATGATTAAGGAAAATACACTAAAAGTATTTTTTTCCGATAAGAAAAAAAACGAATGAAAACTAGACATATTGCATTTAAAAACCAGCAAGAGACAGTAACTACCTAGTTTGTCATCGCTAAATAAGCAAATAAAGAATGTGTGAGTGGATAAGGATGATTAAGACGATGGAGATTATTTCGTGTGATTTACATCGCAGACGCATGCCTTGACGGAGCTATCCAGTGGCGCAACTAGGGGGGGGCTGGGGGGGGCTCAAGCCCCCCCCAGACCTATTTGAAGGGTCTCACAATTTTTCGAAAATCGATGAGTTTTTTTGGTGGTGGGGGGGGGGGGGGGTAATCAATTTTTCAATATGCCATAGGACAATGATATTTTCTCTGGATGGCCATCGGGTCTTTATCTCACAAAACATTTCATATATCAACACAGAACATAGAGATCCTACCAAAATAACACTAACATGTCACAAATTCTGAAAAAAATAGAGCACCACTAGAACTTAACTACACTCTTAAATCTTTACAATTTTCATATGTAAATTTTTCCACCTATGGCAAGTATATAAAGAATAACGCAGATAGACAAAATAACTCCCGAGCTATCAGAATTATTCAACCTTCATGGAAAGGATGCTGAAACTGTGCAAAGACAGCTCAAAATTACATCAACAAGTTTACGTGCGGATCAGTCTGATCTCATTGCATGTATCGAACTACAAGAACTCTTTTGAGCAACAAGCCTTCAGCCTGAGTTGCACTATATGCTCGATGTTGCTCTGACTCTGCCAGTTACTTCATCAGATGCAGAAAGAGCATTTTCTAAATTTCGGCTTACTAAAATTCATCTTAAGACGACTGTTTCTGCTCGTCGTTTGCAAAGCTTGTTTGAGAATATCTGCTACCAAAACCGCTACTGCACTTCTTTCAGTAAATGAAATGGTGAAAAGATTTTCACAAACTGATTGAAAAATTATTTTGCAACTGAGAACACATCAAAATTTAGTTGAAACTAAATATTTTAACAAAAATTATAGACTGTTTAGGATCTCATATCAAACTTATTTTTTTACTTTTTACCTTAGTTTGAAAAATGATGACGTAACTCTAAGAATACTATGCAACTTAGTTTGTAGTTTTTTTTGGTATCATTAATAAACTAACTAAATTCTTTATCAATTATAATTGGTAGTTTTTATTTAGCCCGTTTACCGCCGCTACCCGATTTTTACATCTAGACTTGCATTATATGGTTATAATAACAATTCAAGCAAAATTGAAAACAATTATTTCATAAGTTTTAATGGGGCAAAATGTTGCGAAAACGCAACATGAGCGAGAAGTGTGACATACTTATGTGCAGTAAAAAATCATAAATAAATTGATTCAAACCACATTTATTAAAACAGAAATAAATTTCAATCGCAAATAGTTTGATAAAATTAAACTTCTAATTATTTTATTAGTTATAATAATAATTATTATTATTTTAAATACAATAAAGCAAATTATTTAAAGTGAATTACAACAGCACTCATAAACTGTCGTGCTGTTTCAAATACGACATTGACGACGAATGTTATCTTTATTTTAATTTTATAATCAACCTATGAGAGGTTAAAAATTATATTTTCTTCAATAATTTTCAAGTTTGAAGCATTTGCGGTTTAGAATTTTTTTTCGAAATATAAAAATCAACATTCATCTACAAAATTCAACTTTTAATTTTAATTTATAAATTTCATAATACATTAACATTAAATTAATAATTTTATTATTTTTATAATAACTATTGTAATGAATGACTAGGCTTAATAAAAATCATATGAAATCATATTACGTCAAAGTTGCGAAAACGCACCATTGATTTTTAAAAGCATTGGAAACCTTTTAAAAGTTATTTTGAATAAATAAAAAAATAATTCAAGTACTAACTATCTTCTCGCCCTGAAATTATGACTAAATTTGTATAAAAATACTAAAATCGAATGAAAAAACTGAAAAATTATCTAAGCGAGAAAAGATTGTTTTGAGAAATTTTAAATGTGAACCGGAAAAAAAAGTTATAAATAACTAAATGAAAAAATTTAAAATTTAACTTATGAATTTAAAATTTATTGAACAAAATATGTGAAAAAAACTCGGTATTAAAAGAGCAAGAAAATATAAAAATTGATGTTGCAAAACACAACAGTTGCGGTAAATAATAATTTTTTTAATACTAAAGTTGAGCCCCCCCCCCAGCATTTTTGGCTGGTTGCGCCCCTGGAGCTATCGATGCCAAATGCGGCATGGATTATGGAGTGGATGATTTAGGCGACTGTTGTCAGGCCCTAGGATGATATTGACAGGGGGTGGTGGCTTCTGACCAGACAAGGCGAGGCGGTGGTTACAGAAGTGACATCAGAATGGATGTAGTGACAAAGTGGTCTTGTGCCACAATCTATGTCACAATCCATGACGATTGAGTCATCAAAACACGCCACCGTTACAAGGACACATCTTGTAAAACCTCTTCACCAACAACCTCCACAAATGTGGTAGCCTTACTAGGGCGTGTGGAAACGAACCCATGACCTGTGTCTGTAAGTCCCGAGTCGTTGACCACTCAACCACCCGTTCACCTAAAAAGTCTTTAAAATGTGTTTCAACACGGTTTTAAGACAAAAAAAACTCAAAACAAAATATAAAAATGTAAAAAAACACTTAACAGCAAAAATCACGAAAGAGAACAACAGCAATAATACACTAGCAGCAAGGCAACAACATCCAAGCAACAACAACAACATCCTAGCAACAACAGCAACAACAACAACATACCGCATACCCACAACCTCCACGCGGTGCGGTGGGGGGCGCTTGCGCCTCAAATGTGGGTACTTTTGGCCACCCTGCCAGAGCAGACTATGCAAGACAGCCCAAGAGACAACAAACTCATCTCTGGACAGACTGCCCAGCCCTGGAACAAGGGCTGGGCAAGAACACAAGAGAACTGACTCAAGAGCCTGGCAAGGCAGCGCAGCTGGACGAGACTATTCTCCCCAGACTGCTGAACAACACAACGAAATACAACAACAACAACAACAACAACAACAACAACAACAACAACAACAACAACAACAACAACAACAACAACAACACCGTAGCAACAAGGCAAATGCACAAGCGTTTCCTGCTTCTTATCACTCCTTATCACGCCAGCACCCTGCAAGGCACTTATGTGTCTCTTTCATTCCTCCTCCTCTTTCTTCATCACTCAATCATTCATTCATTCATTCATTCCTCTATCATTCATTCTTTCATTCATTCATTCATTCATTCCTCCATCATCCATTCTTTCATTTATTCCTTCCGCTTCTCTTTCCAATTCAATAGATTGATTTTACAATCTACCTTTCAAAAATAAAATATTAAAAAAAGTAATTGATTCTATTGTCAAAATAGTTTTAATTTAATTTTTTTAATTTATTAGAATGCATTTATTATTTTATTTTTATATTTAATCTATATCACTATTTGTAAACTTTTAAAACTTTTTCCAACCATCTTTCCACTCTTTCTTTTCAGACACTCTTTGAAATCTCACCTTATCTGCAACTTCATCTTCCACCTCGTTCCTTCCTCAATCTTCCTCTCTACACTTTTCATCCGCATCTCTTCAAATCATCTTCTCAAGATATCTCCACTCATCTTATCTAGCCACCCATCCATCAATCTCATCTATCCATCCATCTATCCATCAATCTCATCTATCCATCAATCTCATCTATCCATCCATCTATCCATCAATCTCATCTGCCCACCCACTCATCCATCCCATCCATCCCATCCATCCCATCCATCCCTGCCACCCTGTCACCCATACATCCCATCCATCTCATCCACCCATCCATTAATCTAATCTATCCATCAATCTCATCTGCCCACCCACTCATCCATCCCATCCATCCCATCCATCCCATCCATCCCTGCCACCCTGTCACCCATACATCCCATCCATCTCATCCACCCATCCATTAATCTAATCTATCCATCAATCTCATCTGCCCACCCACTCATCCATCCCATCCATCCCTGCCACCCTGCCACCCTGCCACCCATCCATCCCATCCATCCCATCCATCACATCCATCCCATCCATCCCATCCATCCCATTCATCCCATCCATCCCATCCATCCCATCCATCCCATCCATCCCATCCATCCCATCCATCCTATCCATCCCATCCATCCCATCCATCCCATCCATCCCATCCATCCCATCCATCCCATCCATCCCATCCATCCCATCCATCCCATCCATCCCATCCATCCCATCCATCCCATCCATCCCATCCATCCCATCCATCCCATCCATCCCATCCATCCCATCCATCCCATCCATCCCATCCATCCCATCCAACCCATCCATCCCATCCATCCCATTCATCCCATTCATCCCATCCATCCCATCCATCCCATCCAACCCATCCATCCCATCCATCCCATCCATCCCATCCATCCCATCCATCCCATCCATCCCATCCATCCCATCCATCCCATCCATCCCATCCATCCCATCCATCCCATCCATCCCATCCATCCCATCCATCCCATCCATCCCATCCATCCCATCCATCCCATCCATCCCATCTATCTCATCCATCCCATCCATCTCATCCATCCCACCCATCCCATCCATCCCACCCATCCCATCCATCCCATCCATCCCATCCATCCCATCCATCTCATCCATCCCATCCATCTCATCCATCCCATCCATCCCATCCATCCCATCCATCCCATCCATCCCATCCATCCCATCCATCCCATCCATCCCATCCATCATTCCGTAATTCAAGCTTTCATCACAAGCGCATTACTTCATGTTGCCGTGTTTTAGTGCCTGTAATAACAGCACCCTCATAACATGCAATAAAACAATAAATACCCTCACTCACATGATGATGATGATGATGATGAGGATGATGACGATGATGATGATGATGATGATGACGATGATTATGATGATTATGATGATGACGATGATGATGATGACAATGATGATGACGATGATGATGACGATAGGGTGATAATGATGATAATGATGACGGGGCGACCTTGCTGTTGATCGGGGGAGGGGGTGATGAAGCAAACACAGCGTCGCCAAGATAGTGGCGATGGCAGTAATGAAAAATCAATAGATGAAATTGGCATAAAAATATTTCAAAAAGTTATCCTTAAAAAATGTAAAGAATTCGAGGGTGCTTATTGGTGTTGTGGAGCGGCGTACGTCATAAACATCAATACAGACACATGCTCACACTTGCCCGAAAGGAGGTAGTCTGCTTTGGTGCTGGTGATGATGATGATGGTGGTGATGCTGGTGATGATGATAATGATGGTGATGATGATGATGATGTTGATTACGATGATTATGATGTAAAAGTTTCAAAACACTTTAAACCGTGCACACGGGTTTCCAATTGGGATGATCCGAGAAGATTAGCCATAAGACAAGTTCCTTAGAAGCACAGATGGGCACAGTTGATATAAAGTTAAATTCTTCACCAGTTAACTATTTAGTTTACTTTTACATCAACGAAAGTTACGGTTGAACTTTGGAACGTTAATTTAAAATTTTAAAACAAACTTTTTATCGGATTAAATAGAGTGTTTTTAAATAAATTCGAAGCGAAATAAAGCAATAGTGGATCGATATTGCAAGTTTATTAGAGGCCAGATGGCTGGGTGGCGACGGAAGGCAGTTGCAATAAGGCGTGGGCTCGGCTGACGTGCTCTCGTCACAGTCATCGTCGGCTCCAGTCGATGGAAAATAACAGATTTACGCCTGGCCATCATTTTGATTGCGTCATCCCGGAATGTTGTTGAAGCTGCTTGTGAGAGGTTCTTGTGAATGTGAAATAAAAACTTGAAATCCGAAATAGTTATACTATTTTTATGCCTTTATTTGAGTGTTTTTGCATCGTGAATTCATCATTTTAATACTTTTTCAGTGGTTTATGTTTTTTAAGAAAACTTTTCCAGATTACAAACGATGAATTCTGGGTGTCTTAGTGAGACACTCGTCATCTGAACCGGCTCTCTGATGCATCTTTCTCCTCGAATCATTTTCGCGCTCTTGAAGATTTCTCGGTTGATGAGAAAAATAAATTCTAGTCTTTTTGACAATTGTTTTTCGAAAGCGCAAAAAACACATTAATGTCCGTCACAAATAATCTTCAAAAATGAAATTGCTGTTTTGAAAGAAGCAAATTTTGTTTGAATGCTATTTCCTGAGATTACATTTTTGTCAAATTAATAACAACTCCGAGTTTGATAAACGTTCCATACAATAGGATGCGATGAAAGACACAAAGAATTTATTTTGCAACATTAAAAAACGATAAAAACTCAAAAAAGTGTGAGAAAGCAAGATGAAACTAATAGATCTTTCGCAAAGTCGACTGAAGCGTCCACACACACGTGAAGCTCCATGCACCCCTCTCTCCCTCCCTCCCTCCCTCCCTCCCTCCATCCCTCCCTCCCTCCCTTCCTCCCTCCCTCCCTCCCTCCCTTCCTCCCTCCCTCCCTGTCTCCCTCCCTCCCTCCCTCCCTCCCTCTCTCCCTCCTTCCCTCCCTCCCTCCCTCCCTCCTTCCCTCCCTCCTTCCCTCCCTCCCTCCCTCCCTCATGTCAGCGGAGCAGCGACACATCTCATTCAAGCTGCCACACCACACCTCCATCAATCTTGCCTCCTTCCACCACCATCCCCCTTTACCCATTCACATTATGCCATTTCTGCCAACCTCTTTCCCTCATTCGTCCATTCACTCTTCTGTCATCTATTTCAACCATGTCTTTCAACATTTGAATTTTTTTCGTACCTTTCATCTTTTCAATTCTTAATCATCACTCTTTATCTATTCCTTCATCCATCACTCCATCAATTCTGCATCCATTCTTTAATCCATCCCTTCATCCATCATTCCATCCATCCCTCTCTTTACTCTTCCGTTCTTCTTCCATCCATCCCTTCATCCACTCCATCTACTCCTCTTCCCTCTCTCCCTCCCTCTATCCAATCAATCCAAGTGATGTTTCTCGTGAGTCGCACACATCAACATCCCCATCCCCATCTCCCTCTCAATAACAGACTTTGTTCTTACACTACCATCACCATCATCGTCATCGTCATCGTCATCATCATCATCATCACCATCATCATCATCATCATCATCATCATCATCATCATCATCATCACCATCATCATCATCATCATCATCATCATCATCATCACCATTAGGTATATAACTTCAAAAAACTATTTTTAGAGAATATTGTCACTAGATGAGTTTCCATGCAAAAACACAAAACAGCATCAAATTAACTAATAAATAAAAGATATTTCATTGAAAACAAAATTTTAAATTGAAAAATTGAATCACCACCACTTTCATCTTCATCATCACTATCATCATCATCACCATTCTATTTCGCCATCAGCTTCGATCAATTTAACGAAGCGCTGTGACGCTGACACTCCATGTTTAGAAGGCTGATTGACAACGCATCATGAAAATGAAATATTAAATATAAAACCCCAGAATATTTATATCGACATAGGATAGGACTTACTAAAACATAAATAGAACATGGGGAAAGACATAAATAAAATATTTAAACGCCGAATCACATAAAAAGTTACATAGTTCGAAGAGCAGAGATAGTAGGAGAGTCACAACTCACAAAGAGAACAACGCAAAGTGGATGATTTGTTGGAGAAGATGGTTGAGTTGTTCTTCATCTTTCAAGCCTCAATCAGACTGGAGAAGATGGTTGAGTTGTTCTTCATCTTTCAAGCCTCAATCAGACTGGAGAAGATGGTTGAGTTGTTCTTCATCTTTCAAGCCTCAATCAGACTGGAGAAGATGGTTGAGTTGTTCTTCATCTTTCAAGCCTCAATCAGACTGGAGAAGATGGTTGAGTTGTTCTTCATCTTTCAAGCCTCAATCAGACTGGAGAAGATGGTTGAGTTGTTCTTCATCTTTCAAGCCTCAATCAGACTGGAGAAGATGGTTGAGTTGTTCTTCATCTTTCAAGCCTCAATCAGACTGGAGAAGATGGTTGAGTTGTTCTTCATCTTTCAAGCCTCAATCAGACTGGAGAAGATGGTTGAGTTGTTCTTCATCTTTCAAGCCTCAATCAGACTGGAGAAGATGGTTGAGTTGTCCTTCATCTTTCAAGCCTCAATCAGACTGGAGAAGATGGTTGAGTTGTTCTTCATCTTTCAAGCCTCAATCAGACTGGAGAAGATGGTTGAGTTGTTCTTCATCTTTCAAGCCTCAATCAGACTGGAGAAGATTCTCGCAGACTTGACCCTTCATGAACGGATGATGGTTCGGAGGGCAGTGGGATGGGATGGTGATGATGATGATGATAATGGTGATGATAATGGTGATGATAATGGTGATGATAATGGTGATGATAATGGTGATGATAATGGTGATGATAAGGGTGATGATGATAATAGAATTAATAATGCACTCAAAATAAAGCAGGCAACTGAATGCCTTTAAATCACGCATGCTTTTTGTGAAAGTGTGTGCTTCTTTGCATGCGTGTGTGTGTGTGTCTATCTGTGCATGTGTGTATCTGTGCTTCTTTGCATGTGTGTGTGTGTGTGTGTCTATCTGTGCATGTGTGTATCTGTGCTTCTTTGCATGTGTGTTTGTGTGTGCTTTTGTTTTTGTGTGCTTTTGTTTGTGTGTGCTTTTGTTTGTGTGTGCTTTTGTTTGTGTGTGCTTTTGTTTGTGTGTGCTTTTGTTTGTGTGTGCTTTTGTTTGTGTGTGCTTTTGTTTGTGTGTGCTTGTGTATGTGTCCGTATTTGAGTGGGGATGGAGCAAAGAAGAATATTTTGTTGGCCGAGAAAGTTGGCAAAGAAATCGAGCAACAAATTTCTAAAGATAAATTATAGAAAAAAAGTACAAAGAAACTTTTTAAAACAAAATAAGACTAAGAATAAAAGAAGGAAAAAAGGAATCGGAAAAAGTGCTTTGATCTGAAGTCTGGCGCGAGTCAGCAGTGTTATAGTGCAAGCTGGAGGCCTCAATGAAGCCTTTCAGAAGTCTTAGGACTAAAGTTATTCCGAATTCAAAACATAAATCTCATTATTCCATTTTGGTTTTTTTTCGCAATATTTTCGTTAAGTCGTTTTCAAATGTAATGTGCGGTGCTGAAGACTAAAGTTTGGTCAATTATTGGTTTGGAGAGATATCAGATTAGCAAAATAGAAGCAAAATAAAGTATATTTTAAATTATTTTTTAAAAGGGTTTGACATAAAAAGAACATTTACAGTGCATGTCTGGTGTGTTGGGACCATGCCATAAAGTGCCTTCCTCCCAATCGTGAATAATTTAATGGGGATTTACGTTTTAAAGAAATTAAAATTTTTATCAACTCTAGAATTTTAACTCTATTTTAAATAAAGTTATAACAATTTGATATTAATTAAACTAAATAGGTAATTGGAAATGAAATTATACTTTTTAAATCAGAGTTTAAAAACATCAATTCAGAAATATTTAAGCGAAATATTTTAAATTCGTTTGCACTTAAGAGTATAAACTGCCAATTAAACTTTATAGTTTAAAAAAAATTTTATAAAAAAAAGATTTGAGAAAAGCAAAAGAAAATATAGATGTCATTCGAGCATTCAGGGCGTTGCATAAAAAGCTTTTAAAAAGCCTTTGAAAGGCAACTTTAAAGAGCTTTTAAGGAAGTGACATGTTCTGAAAAGGGGCAGCGACGCTTTTGTGAGTGGATTTGGTCTTTTAATGCCTCGAAACTTCAACTAGCCCCTCCTCCATCGCTCCAAACGTCGACGTTTTTGATATTTCTGGAAATGAATTACTCGGCTATTTAAGTGCTCTTCGGCGATTGCAAGTTTTAAATCAATTTTAATTTAAGTTTTTCAAAATTATATCGTTGAAAACTACAAAGTGAAAACGAATTCAACTACCACATTATATCATGGTAAAACGTATCATAAGCATCATTTTTATTTTTTTTAACATCTTTTCACTTCAGTAACCTCTTTTCTGCATTTTCCAAAACCATAACTTTCCCACCTTTCCGCAACACTTTCCACAGGAAACTTTTCCCCCTTTCGGACGCAAGCGCCATAGACGCGAGTGTGCTCCAACAAATCATATCGCACGCCGCTCCAGAACGCCTCTAAATTCGATTCGTGACGCTCGCCTTATTGAATCAGACTGTAAGCTAGAAGAGGCACAACACAAATCAGCGAGGTCTTCAGGTGACTGGTGGTGGTCGACGACAGGTGGGTAGGTCTTCGTCAGGTGGTCGTCGTCAGGTGGTGGTTTAGGTGGGGGTCAGGTGGTAGGGGTCAAGTGGTGGTTTAGGTGGGGGTCAGGTGGTGGTTTAGGTGGGGGTCAGATGGTGGTGATCAGATGGTGATAGTGGAAACAATTGGATTTTCAATGCTTGATTTTCAATAAACCACGTTTTGATATATTTAAATAACTTTTTAGGAATATATTGAAGAAACTTTAATTTTCTAATCCACCTCTCCACTCAATCCATCCCGTTCTCTCACTTTTATTTCAAACACTCTTCCGTGCAATCTCCCAATATCCCCACATGACCCCTCCTGACCCCACCTGACCCCCAACAACAAATGCACGCGCATCCAACCACAGCCACCTTCCAACCTACGTGCCACTTTATCGACTAGCAGTTTTGGTAGTAGTAGTAGTCGTAGTAGCAGCAGTAGTAGTAGTAGTAGTAGTAGTAGTAGTAGTAGTAGTAGTAGTAGTAGTAGTAGTAGTAGTAGTAGTAGTAGTAGTAGTAGTAGTAGTAGTAGTAGTAGTAGTAGTAGTAGTAGTAGTAGTAGTAGTAGTAGTAGTAGTAGTAGTAGTAGTAGTAGTAGTAGTAGTAGTAGTAGTAGTAGTAGTAGTAGTAGTAGTAGTAGTAGTAGTAGTAGTAGTAGTAGTAGTAGTAGTAGTAGTAGTAGTAGTAGTAGTAGTAGTAGTAGTAGTAGTAGTTTTTGTTGTTGTTGTAGTAGTAAAAAAGTAAAAGCTATAAAATAAACTGTAGTATGGATTTGCCATGTGCTTTTTTCCATGGAATTGAAAACATCGAGGTTCTTAAAATCTCTCTCTATTATTCTCCTTGCCATCCTCGTCATTACTCCACCACCATCACCCTTGCATCTTCTGCGCTTGAATTGAAATTAAAATTCAATTCATGTTTTTTACTTTCACCCTTATGACTATCATCATCATCATTATTATCATCATCATTGTTATCATCATCACCATAATCATCATCATCATCATCATCAGCATAATCTTCATCACTTTCCTCGCCACACTCTTTCTAATTCTTTTTTTCTTCTTGGAACAAATCGACTCTGGACACGATAGAACCTAATCGCTGATGATGATGATGATGATGCTGATGATGATGATGATGATAGAGGAAGATGACAATAAATGATGAGGACACTAATGACGATGAAGTTCATGGTTGAGATAACAGGAGTAATGATGATGATGATGATGATGATGGTGATGATGATGATGATGATGACGATGATGATGATGATGATGATAGGGTGATGATGGTGATGATGCTAATGAGTATGAATTAAAAGATTGAGCATTCGAGGTGCTGAACGGTGTTCAATGAGAAGCCCTACACTGAGGCAGACAATGCACTTTTAAATGCTATTAAGCTTTTTATGAATTTAATTTTTATTTTGCTTTTTTTATTTTTTCTAACATCACGGTTGAAAGTATTGAACGTTTTCATAGTTACGATGTCATTGCCTTCTTATTAGTGCTTTAGTCGTCATTACTCGTGCGGTTTGTTGGTTCTTCCACTGTTCTATTTCGGTTCGTTCCTAAATTAATATTCTTTATTGTAGTTATTCTCCATTTTGCTATTTGTCACAAAATGTAAAAAATAGTTTTTCAAAATTATACTTTCAAAAGAAGCGGCAAGATGAGTTTCCGGGTCACGTGCTGGTGTGACGCGGTGGATAGAGGCCTGGAGTGGAATTGGAGGAGTGATTGATGCCCGCTTGATTGAGTGTCGACGAGTAGTCAAACGCCACACGATGCAGAGTCTTCCGTGGTGGTTGATGTTGTTGTGGCTTGTGTGGCTGTTGTTGTGGCTGGTGTGGTTGTTGTGGCTTGTGTGGCTGGTGTGGTTGTTGTTGTGGCTGGTGTGGTTGTTGTGGCTTGTGTGGCTTGTGTGGTTGTTGTGGCTTGTGTGGCTGGTGTGGCTGGTGCGGTTGTTGTGGCTGTGTGGCTGGTGTGGTGGTTGATGTTGTTGTGGCTTGTGTGGTTGTAGTGGTTGTTGTGGCTTGTGTGGTTGTTGTGGCTCAAGTGTTATACGCTATTAATTCAAAAACAATTTCAATAATGGCTTGTATTATGTATAATTTGACTCGAATTGAAAAGAAGTCTTTAAACTTTACATTCTATGGCGGCCAATCAAAATAGAAAGTTTTAGACAATGGTCTAAAAATTCAATCGCTAAATGATATTGCAACAAAGCAATAAATCAATTTTTGATCATATGAATGTGTTCCAATATTTTAGCTTTTTAAGCATCTACATTCAAGTGCTTTCCCTAGATTTTGCAGCTTTTTATCCGGCAAAAAGGAATCGTTTTAAGTTACAACCATGGAAACTGCAACTCTAATGGGAGGGAAAGAAGCATGGCGTTGTTCATTAATTGACAGTTTGTTCAATATATATTTAATTAAATAAATTTAAGAATTATTTTAAATTTAAATTGAGTTCTTTTAAATAAATTGTTTGAAGTATGATGGCTTAAGAAAGTAATGTAATCAGGTCTATTAAACATTTGATAATGATATCGAAAGACAAATGATAGCGTGTGATAAGTTTAACTCCCTGACGAGGCCTATCCACTAATGAGCTCAATATGAATGGATGGATGGATGGATGGATGGATGGATGGATGGATGGATGGATGGATGGATGGATGGATGGATGGATGGATGGATGGATGGATGGATGGATGGATGGATGGATGGATGGATGGATGGATGGATGGATGGATGGATGGATGGATGGATGGATGGATGGATGGATGGATGGATGGATGGATGGATGGATGGATGGATGGATGGATGGATGGATGGATGGATGGATGGATGGATGGATGGATGGATGGATGGATGGATGGATGGATGGATGGATGGATGGATGGATGGATGGATGGATGGATGGATGGATGGATGGATGGATGGATGGATGGATGGATGGATGGATGGATGGATGGATGGATGGATGGATGGATGGATGGATGGATGGATGGATGGATGGATGGATGGATGGATGGATGGATGGTTTGACAAATGATTAAATGAACAGATGATTGGACAGAGGATTGAATAGGTTTTTAACTGAACAGAACAAAATTTAAATTCGAGAGAAAATGATTTAGTGAATAAAGAATGTTGATATCTTATAATAATAATAAACATTTGTCGAAACGAGAAAATATTGAAGCACAATGATACAAAAGGATACAAAAGCGATGCAAAAGGATGAAAGATGCTTGGAAAGATGAGAAGATTGGACGTCTGAAGAGATGAAGTTTCAGATACTAGAGATGCAGCAAGAAAGTTTAAAAGATTTAAAAAATTTAGCATAAACATTTAATAAGTTTATTATTACATGTACAAAAATCAGCTTGCTTTTTATATTGTTTCATGATTGTATTAGGTAGCTATTAGCGTCTCTGTCGAGGTCATAGACAACCATGAATTATTCATTACTTCATGTGTTTATTAATGCATTTACTTACTCTTTCGTTATTTAACTAACTATTTACCCTCCCTTCAGTCTTTCCATCATTGAATATTAAAATATAAAAACTTGTCATACAAGAAATAGAGTGGAAAAGGAAAGAAGTAAAAGAAAATAATTTTGAGAGAGCTAAGTTTTTGTGGCCAGTTAAACTATTTGAAACATCGTGACGTCACGTGGGTTTATCTGCTGGCAGCTTGCCGTGAGGAGAAAATGATGGAAGTGGAGGAGTGCAGCAATGAGGAAGCCTTTGAAGGGAGATCTTGCGCCTGTTATTGAGACAATAAATCTTCTCTTTGAAATACAATGGTTTGGAAAAGAAGATGAATGGGCGGAGAATTTCTTGAAGAATTGATGGACGAATAGTCTGACGGGTGGATGAGCGAGTGAATTGGGTGGTGCATGAAATAGTTCGAGAAGGATTTTTTGAAGGAAGATAGATTAAAAAATGGATGGAATAACAGATGGGAATCTTGATGGATGCCTTAATTAGGTATGGATAAATGTATGATCGAAGAGTCTGAAATGTTAATGACTGCGGTATGACTGTAACTACTTTGAGAGGTTCTTTAAACATCACAAAATTACATTCTCACGTTTGAAGAATGAGGATTGATTAATGTAAACTTTTCTTTAGTGTGAAGTTACAAACATTTGTAAAACTTTTCTTCACAGTTTTTCAGAGTCATTACTCCAACTGAAGCATAATTAAAAATTAAATTCAGCGAAGTTCCAGAAAAGAAAGAGTGAATTAGATGAATGATTACATAGAAATTACAGAATACACTGGCGATAAAGATTGTAGGTTTTCTATGAGAACATGGCAACGAAACATAATTACAAGGATAATCGATGCATAAACAAAAAAGTAAACAAAGAAGACAGGTCAAGACAGGGGCAGACGGAAAGACCTTGGTACGTGACGTCATTCCAAGTATTGTTTTGCTGTAATGGAGGTTATGTTGACGTAATTGCCTTGTAAGTCTGCTGTTATGACGTAGGCGCAAACAGGTTTTTAGTTATGTGTTTGCCAAGGAGTGAACAAAGAAATTATGGTGATGATGGCATGGTGAGGGAGGTGGTGAGGGAAGTGGTGATGGTTTGGTGAGGAAGGTGATGATGGCTTGGTGAGGGAGGTGGTGATGGCTTGGTGGTGGAGGTGGTGAGGGAGGGGGTGAGGGAGGTGGTGATGGCTTGGTGAGGGAGGTGATGATGGCTTGGTGAGGGAAGTGGTGATGGCTTGGTGGTGGAGGTGGTGAGGGAGGGGGTGAGGGAGGTGGTGATGATAAAGGTCGTGAGCAGGTTAATAGCATTGCTTGCGTCCTTTATTATTATTATTATTATTTTTATTATTATTATTATTATTTCCGAAACTTTCAATTATTTATCCAACTCGTCCCACACTCGCCTATAGTTACAATTACAATTATCATTATCATCAGCATTTGAATAATTATCTAATATTTTAAAAATATGATTTAAATTATAAAATTATAGAATATAATTATCAGCCTGTTCAAAAGTAATTAAAACTAATGGAAAATAACAGAATCTTCAGACATTTCTAATTTTTGGACATCAAAATTGTACGAAAATGTTGTGTGTGCTTTTATTTGTGGAAAAATTTTATACCGTCCCTTAAAAACTAGAATGTCTATGGCAAGCAATAAGAATTAGTTGAAATAATTTAGTTATTTTCTTGCATTTAAAAACAATTATTTTTAAATGTCTATAGATTTTAGTATTTTAGTATTCGAATATGGTAACAGCAGTACAGTGCTCCTGTTACTGTGGTTTCACCATGAAAGCTAAGGGCCAGGCATGGTTGAGCCCTTGAAGGCTTCATGCAAGCCCTTCAAGCAAGAGGCTCGTGAGGATCAAGTTGCGATTGATTGAGAAGTTGTATGAAAGGCGGCTTGCATGCGGGGAAGGCTGCATGATTAATCGATCTGGAGGATGAAGAGATGAAGAGGTTTGAGGAGAATTTATCAAAATTGAATTAAACGCCTTTTGGAAGAGCTTTCAAAGACCTTGCAAAGTACTTGATTTATTGCGTGTCCCGAAGAAAAATGACTAAGAAGGTGCAACTTTCACATTCAAAATGTTAATCTTTGACTATTATATTAATAATGTCCTTAATGGATTAATTACTTCGTCCTCTAATTTATCTTCTTTTCAGTCTACTAATTATTCTTTTATTCACTCACCCATTTGTCCACCAATCCATTCACTCATCCATTCATCCACCAATCCATTCATCCACCAATCCATTCACTCACTCATCCATTCATCCACCAATCCATTCACTCACTCATCCATTCATCCACCAATCCATTCACTCACTCATCCATTCATCCACCAATCCATTCACTCACTCATCCATTCACTCCTTCCTTGACTGATTTACCCACTCACCCACCAGTCCCTCACCAGTGCCTGCTCCAATGGCAGACACCTTTCAAATAAGTTGTTCGAGTGAGGAATGATTGTCTTATTGGCATGATGCATGCTTCTGCCACGTTTGTTTATTGCATTCTTGCGGTGTATATTTCAAATCTTGTTCACTTCAACTTTTTCCTTCTTATCTGAAGTTTTTGTTTTATTTATTTGCAGCAGCAGCAGCGACGATGGCGGCATCATCCTTCAAGTTGCAGCATCTTCAGACACTTCTCTCGAGCACCCTTCACTCGATGACCCTCTTGCCGCCACGACTGAAACTGCCTCAAGCAGAATCGTTTTTTATTTTTCTATAAATTAATTTTTTTCTTCACTTATTTTTTCTTCTTTTTCTTCACTTATTTTTTCATCTTTTTCTTCACTTATTTTTTCTTCTTTTTCTTCACTTATTTTTTCTTCTTTTTCTTCACTTATTTTTCTTCTTTTTCTTCACTTATTTTTCTTCTTTTTCTTCACTTATTTTTTCTTCTTTTTCTTCACTTATTTTTTCATCTTTTTCTTCACTTATTTTTTCTTCTTTTTCTTCACTTATTTTTTCTTCTTTTTCTTCACTTATTTTTCTTCTTTTTCTTCACCTATTTTTTCTTCTTTCTTATCACTTCTTTTTAAAATTCTATTTCTACTCTTCCCCCACTGCCGTTGACCACTCCACTTTTAATCATTTCGCTCAGCAGGTTTTCATTTCATGGCATGTGTATATAAATATAAGGTATGGCGTAGGCAGAGGGTGGGTGGTGGATGTATATATTTGAATCTGAAGCAGCGGCGGTGGCTTTGATGCACATGAACTTCTGCAGTGTTTGACGCTTGTTCAGGGCAATAGTTTGGAAGCTTAAGTGGTCAGAAGTGTTTCGTTTTGAATGAAATTGTTCCAAGAATTTGATTTGTGTGAGGGAGTGGTTCTGAATGAGTTACTGTTTAGCCGTTAATCTTACAATGGTCGAACCAGGTATTCAGACTTTATTGAAAATGTAAATTATACATCGATAGAATTAAATTAAAAGAAATAAATTAAAGTTTGAAATGTATTTAAAAAAGTTCGTGGAATGGAGTTTTGGTTTGGAGACTGGTCGATATATTGGTTCAATCGTTGGTTGAGACCTTTGGTGATACCGCCTGTAATCTCTCTGGTTTTTTTTATAAAATTAAAGCAGCTCAATACTTTAAATAAAATTAATTAAACAAAGTAAAATCTGTATAAGTTTATTTAAAAGTCAATTTTGCAATTTTATGAATTAATTCAGTAAATATGCTTATACAGAGTAGAAATTATTTTATAATAAGAGTTTTATTCTGTATTTTCTTTGCGTTTTAATGGATTGAGAGGCTGAAAATAATACGTTTTAAACGCTTGGAGCTTCTTGGGGCTCTGGTAACTTGAGTTCACGTAATCCGTACATCTTTCGAAAACTACAAAATAAAAATAATAATTGTTAAACATATAATTAAACAAATAGGAAAAGTAACATTGTTTTTAACTTCGGTTCGTCACCAACCCTCAATTTGATTATGTCTTGTTGAAAAGCCCTTAGTTATCGACTAAATCAACCACATCAACTACCTCAACAACAAAAAAATAAAAAAAAGCACAAACAAAATATATTTTAAAAAAAAAACTAAATAAAAAAACAAAAAAGATTTTCAATCAAAAAGAAAGTCGCCAAAAAATGACGTTGCATGATAGAGGGCCATGCTGACGTGCTGTTGGAGAGAACTGATGTGGTTGTGGTGGCTACCAGGTTGGTGATGATGATGATCGTGAAAATGATGATGATGATGATGTTAAAGATGAGGAAGATGATCATGATCATGATAGTGGTGATACCTATGATAAAAACTAGAATGATGATGATGGTGGGACAATGGCAAAAGTAGAAATTATTCTGACGATGAAGCATTCAAAAAGCATCGAAGCATTAGAAAGTGTAAAAAAGCAAAAGTGAAATCTAAATTCAGAGTTTTCAATTGATGTATTTACTAATGAGCGAACGATATTTGATATAGTTTCAATTAGCGAATAAATGGACATTCTAAACGAAATAGCAATCTTAGGAATTTCGAATTTAAAGATCATTAAAAGGTATGAAACATTCTTTCCAAACATTTTGATCTTTTGTGGAAAATCATTTTCAAAGAAATCTAAGAATAAATTAAACTTTTTAATCTATGATTCTTGTTCACCAAATAAAAGAGAAAAAATGGAAAAAGAAGAAATTGAGAAAAGGAATAAAATGTACACCAGCGAATAATTGCTGAATATTTTATATTGCAGAGCCATTAGCTAGAACTGTGGTGATGATTATTCACGTCATCAGTTTAGGTTATCGCCATCATCATCATCATCGCCATCATCATCATCATCATCATTCTCCTCCTCATCCTCATCAATGTTTCCAATCACCATTTAACACTCTCTCCAGTTTATCGAACGTTTTCTTCTTTGCAGCAAACTCCTTCAGAGCGTCAACAGAATGCACACATGTCATTGCAATGGCGATTGGAAACACATTGTATAACCATTCGTTAATAGCTATCTTCATCGTTATAACTATAATCATCATCATCGTCATCATCATCATCATCATCATCATCATCATCATCATCATCATCATCATCATCATCATCATCATTTATTTCTCAGGTCTTCTAAGCTTCTTACTCGAGCATCCAGCCATCGACGCCATAAGTAACTTCAACAACAACAACCTCAACAACAACAACCTCAACAACAACAACCTCAACAACAACAACCTCAACAACAACCTCAACAACAACAACCTCAACAACAACAACCTCAACAACAACCTCAACAACAACAACCTCAACAACCTCAACAACAACAACCTCAACAACAACCTCAACAACCTCATCAACAACCTCAACAACAACAACCTCAACAACAACCTCAACAACCTCAACAACAACAACCTCAACAACAACCTCAACAGCAACAACCTCAACAACAACATTTTGTTTGAAAACGCTTTCGACATTAATCTTGGTGCTTCTCCAAATGATCTTTTCAACTACCAACAACACAACCATCATCCTGACAACCAACACCTTGACAACCAACACCTTGACAACAAATACCTTGACAACCAACACCACGACAACCAGCAAGAATATTGCATGCATGAATCTTTCCACGCAGACTGCACCACGCAAGGTGAGCCACCATTGCACTGCATTCCACATTCACCTCTGATGAATTCAGAATTTACACTCCCTTTACACATTTAATCCATACTTAAATGCAACTTGCAATACGTTTAATAGTATGTTTTGTATATTAGAGGACTTCTCCATACGTCCATGCACCCAATTCCTTCCTCCACGCCAACCAACTCACCTATCCAGCACCTCTGTAACTTATTCAAATTGGTCGACTTCCACATTTCTCCCAACTTCACATACAGATGAAGAAGCAGCATCATCATTATCAGGAGAGCAAACAGTACCATCATCATCAAGACCACCCAAGGTGATACTGATGACGTCGGCAAGGTATGGAAGGATGCGTGTTGGACGCTGCATCAGTGCTGACTACAACCTGGGCTGCAACAGGTGCTGCTGTTGTTGTTGCTCTTGTTGTTTTGGTTGGTGTTGTTGTTACTGTTGTTTTGGTTGGTTTTGTTGTTGTTGCTGTTATGGTCAGTTTCATACGTAGTTATTTAATTATTTCATGTCTGAATATGAACACAATTAGCAACCCTTCATTTTAGTGAAAACACTTTAGCGCTCAAAAAATGACACATTCCGATGAATTGTATAGCATTGAAAACGTTGGTTGCCATGGAGACATGCAACTCCATCCCTCACTGAAATGACTTCTCGAAATGACTGATAGAACGAGCTATTTTTCATTCCCTCATTGCTAATGTTTAGTAACTAAACTTTAGTTCTTGGTATGTGTGAAGGGGGTTTGGAAGAGTAGATGCTTCGAGGGTTCTGCTGGAGGTATTTTAAGTTTGAAATTTAAATGTTATGAGTGGTGCGTGAGTGAATGGATGAGTGCGTGAGTGGATGAGTGAGTGAGTGGATGAGTGCATGAGTGGATGAGTGCGTGGATGAGTGAGTGAGTGGATGAGTTAGTTATGGGCGTGAGGTTCTGTAGATGCGTGAATGAGCGAGTGAAGAAAGGGATAGATGGACGAAAAGATAGATGAATGCATGATAAAGGAGATAAGTGCCGTCACAAAATACTTTTGTTGGAGGCAAGCCAAAGACATCAGTCCATCCGTAATCCCTGACTGTGGGATGTTGTAACTTTGATATACACATGCCTCACATGCACATTCCAATAGACACACACACACACACACACACACACACACACACACACACACACACACACACACACACACACACACACACACACACACACACACACACACACACACACACACACACACACACACACACACACACACACACACACACACACACACACACACACACACACACACACACACACACACACACACACACACACACACACACACACACACACACACACACACACACACACACACACACACACACACACACACACACACACACACACACACACACACACACACACACACAAACACACACACGCACGCACACACACAGAGACGTGCTGGAGTACATGGATGGCTGGTGTACAGGCAGGGCACAGTGCAGCGTCCGGGTACGCAATCTCCTGGAGGTGCATCCCTGCCACAGAGACTTCACTGCACACCTCCAAGCCTCCTTCGTCTGCGTGCCAAGTGTGTGTGTGTGTGTGTGTGTGTGTGTGTGTGTGTGTGTGTGTGTGTGTGTGTGTGTGTGTGTGTGTGTGTGTGTGTGTGTGTGTGTGTGTGTGTGTGTGTGTGTGTGTGTGTGTGTGTGTGTGTGTGTGTGTGTGTGTGTGTGTGTGTGTGTGTGTGTGTGTGTGTGTGTGTGTGTGTGTGTGTGTGTGTGTGTGTGTGTGTGTGTGTGTGTGTGTGTGTGTGTGTGTGTGTGTGTGTGTGTGTGTGTGTGTGTGTGTGTGTGTGTGTGTGTGTGTGTGTGTGTGTGTGTGTGTGTGTGTGTGTGTGTGTGTGTGTGTGTGTGTGTGGAAAAATAGAAAATAGGAGTAAGAGGGCGTGTAGAGAAGAAGATAGCAAAAGGATACAATAGCGGAGGTGTGTGATGCATTATGTGCGCTACTTTATGTCCTATAATTCCGAGTTTTTTTTCACAGGCGTTTAAGAATGCGCTTAATGGCGATGTTTTCAAGTGAAGTTTTAATGCTTTCGAATTTTCTTTTTTCAAATTTTGAAAAAAACTTTTAACTTTTTTTTTCTAGCAGAACGAATGAGAAGCATAATTCACAGCGAGTTTAATGCTAAGACTTGAAGGGTATTTCGTGAAATATTTGTGCTTGAGTCGTTTTGGAGGCGAGATTGAGGCGGGAGGGTAATGAAAAGCAAAGAGAGTTTGAGCTGACAATACGAAACAATACACATTTTTGCTTTAAAAAAAAGTAAAAATAGCTCAAATGAAACCATGACGACGATGATGACGAGGAGGATGATGATGAGGAGGAAGAGGATGATGACGATGATGATGACGAGAAGGATGATGATGGTGATGATGATGATGATGATGATGATGATGAAGAAGAAGATGATGATGATGATAATAATGCTGATGATAATGGTTGTAATGATGAAGAGGTAAAGACAGTTTCGGCAACCTCTGGGGCCTTAAAAGACTTCTATTGTTGGTGTTTTATGTTTGCTATTAAGGAGCCGTCTGTTGTTGGTGTGGTTGTGTTATTGTTGGTGTCGTTAGTGTGGTTGTAAGTGTTGTCGTTAGTGTTGTTAATAGTGTTATTTGTTGCTAGCACTATTGTGTTGTTGTTTGAAGCACTGTTTCTGCTTTTACGAGCGCTGTTATCAAAAAGTTTTTTCGATTGTAATAATATTGTTTTTGAAAGAATAGAGAAACAGTTTTGATACCATAAATATTATCCCAACAACGTATTTGCAATTATCTGGCAGTGCTATTTTCAATCAAAAGTAATTATTATTTAGTTATGATTGATTACTATTGCCATTATAAATGATTTTGTAGGTCTATGACAATTAATTCTTCCACACGGAGCTCTCTGTCATTTCATGCCTTCACCCCAAGATTAAAACATCAATCCATCTCTACATAATGAATGTGTCTTTGTGTGTTTTAATGTGTTTATGTGTTTATTTGTTTATGTGTTTATTTGTTTGGGCTCAACTGCTTGGGCTTTGATGGAAGCACTCCTCTCGATCATCCGTAAACTTGCTTCTCAATTATTTTTGGTGTGTAGTATTGAAAACCTTTCGGAAAAAATATGACTACTTTTTTTAAAATACAGTCTATTATTATTTTTTTTATTATTTCGTTTGCGAGTTTTTCTGTTGTTCTCATTGACCGCAGTTTTACTCACCAGGTTCAGACCATCTTCCTTCAAAGACCTCAGATCGTTCTGCTTCTACTCCGCTCATTCAGTGGACCTTGGTGTTCTTTCATACTTAACATAACTTATAAAGTATAAGTTATAGGACTTCATTTAAATAATTTCCGCTGAATAAGAGATATATAAGGGTAGGTTGTGAGGGCTTGTGAGTGGTTTGTGAGATTTTAAATGCTTCGAAGGCTGCATGCTTTATGGAGCGAAGGCATTAGTTGATAACGACGTGGTGGCTTAGGAGATCTCTGGACCGAATGTGAATGCCAGCCTCCTTTTTGATTCAGAACCACGTTCCAGGAGATTAATGAAATCACTCTCGGAATGGTTCGGCCAGTCTTTCGTTTTCTTTTTTTATTCATCTCTCCATGATCTTTATTATATAAACTCTACTGTGTAGTTCATACACCCCTTTATCCGTCCCGTCTTTCTCAGCACCCCTTCCTTCATCTATCCACTTTGTCCCTCATCCACTTATTAACCTTCCACTCCATCCATCCATCCATCCATCCATCCATCCATCCATCCATCCATCCATCCATCCATCCATCCATCCATCCATCCATCCATCCATCCATCCATCCATCCATCCATCCATCCATCCATCCATCCATCCATCCATCCATCCATCCATCCATCCATCCATCCATCCATCCATCCATCCATCCATCCATCCATCCATCCATCCATCCATCCAACCATCCATCCATCCATCCATCCATCCATCCATCCATCCATCCATCCATCCATCCATCCATCCATCCATCCATCCATCCATCCATCCATCCATCCATCCATCCATCCATCCATCCATCCATCCATCCATCCATCCATCCATCCATCCATCCATCCATCCATCCATCCATCCATCCATCCATCCATCCATCCATCCATCCATCCATCCATCCATCCATCCATCCATCCATCCATCCATCCATCCATCCATCCATCCATCCATCCATCCATCCATCCATCCATCCATCCATCCATCCATCCATCCATCCATCCATCCATCCATCCATCCAACCACTCCAAGTTCCATTCCATCAATCTCACTCAATTCTAGTTACGATTATAAAACCAATGTCTTCTCTTCATTACTTCTGTCCCCTCTCCATGCTTTCATGCACATGTAATTTATGTATGTAGTATACAAGCTTTTTGAAATTTTAAACAATTTATTTTCAAAAAAGGTATAAAGTTTATGAGGTCTCATGACTTTTATGCGACTTTGTGTGATTTCTTTTTTTATGTGTTTTATTGTGGTTATTCCATTTTGTGATTATGTGTTTTCTTTCCCTCTGCTTCAGTTCATATTGAGGTTCTATACATTTAATTTTATAATTTTGACCAATATTGAGTTTTATATATTTTATTTTATATGTGTGTGTTAGAGCAAGCGCGAAATAGCAGGCGAGTGATGAAGATTCGGAAAGCCGCGCGTTTCTCCAAGGGATTGGGTCCACTGTATATCGATGGAGTGTGTTGGAGAGAAGCTGAGTAGAATACAGTGTATGTGAATATCAAATATTTAAATAAAAATTCAATTTTCCATTTTTTTATTCAGTTTTTTTAAAAATTATGGATCCTGAAAAGAATCCACTAATTGGTGAAGTTTGAAAGACATTAAATAGATTGTAATTTCTGAAAGCTTTTGTCGAAATTGAATAAATGCACGCTCATCATTTTTCCTTTCAACTTTGCGTCTTTACATTCATGTCTACAAAGGCACTCGCAATCTTAAATGCCTTGTTATTCCGCACCAATGCAACTCCAAGTCCTTCTAATCAAAATTTAATTCTTCTTCTTGCCTTCTCGGCTCTTCCTATGAGATTTTTCTTTTATGTGTATAAATTTTTGTTTTTTTGCTGTCGTTTTTTTGTCTTTGTTTTTTCTTCTTCTTTGTGTTCATCCACAACCATTTCCATCCCGTTTTCAATGATTTCGCTCAGCAGTTATTCGTGTTTTCTCTTTCTTGAACGTTTCCATTGATTTAAATTAACCTTTTCTTGAACCTGCAGTTGACCAGAGAACTTCATCATGTCAAGACTCAGTGCGATTGACGAAGAAGAACGGATACTTTTGGATGGATGAAGCCCTTGGCAACCCTCACAACAACTGGCCTAGCAACCAGTCTAAAAATACCACTGGTAACCAATTCTACAACAACAGCAACCAATCAAACCCCTATTTTGAGCGAAGTTTTCTACCACGTCACAACAGCAACAACAACCTTCCAAACCAAGATTCTCAAATGTCTTTTCAGGCTCCACCTTTCCACACACCGTATCTTCTCAAACCTAGTCCTTCTGCCAACCAGCCTTTCTTCAGTCTTTTAAAATCGCAACTTTTTCAACCAATAACTCCCGCTACTACTCACTCCATCACCGTCACTCACTCTTCACCTCCCTTTCTTCTCCGACCTCTTTCCAGCTCTCTCTTTCTATCTCCACTACACCCATACTTATCCCTGAAACATCCCTTGTGTGTGTGGAGGATTAAGGCGGAGGGAAGACAACGCATCCAACTCACCAGCATCTCCACCTTCACAGGTTCTCCATGCAGATCAAAATGTCGTTTCGGCCAATAAGTATTTAGAGAAATGAATAATGGAACAAATGTCAAAAGAGTGGTTGTGCTGGCGCGCCTAATAAGAACATAAATGTTCGGATAAAAGTGTTGTGCAACTTTAAGCTGGTAATCTGCTTGCATCATTTGAGTTAACGTTCTTGAATAATGTAACTGGAACATACGTTACATTAACGTCTCTAATGAGCCTAATTGCGAACATACAAATGCTCTTTCCTTCACATTTTTCTTCTTCTTCTTCTACGAATAATGGTGGTGGGATAGACGAGCGGTAAGCACTTGGCGTCCATCTCACTAGCGCAAGTTCAATTCCTACCGTGGTCCACGTGCGTCGATGCTTCAGAAGAAAACTACAGAAAACGACTCTGTTCGAAGCGATCTGATGTCTTGGTGTTTCCATAGAAGTCCCTGTGGACTGGAAGAGAAGAAGGCATGAAGGAAATGTTGTTCGAGGGAGGAGAGGTGATGCAGCCATTGTCGACACTATCTTTCTTTTTCGATCGGAGAATTTTCTCGATTCTCTGGCATTCTAGGCTCTGTATTTTGATGTATTGAGAGCCTAGCACTTTTTTTTAAATATATTTAAAGGTTTCTTAAAAATTAGGAATTTTATTTTAAATGCTTTGTCGACGTGTTGTCAAAGCACGAAGAGTGATCTTTCGATGGCCGTTTAACTATTTTGAGGGAGTTTGCACCCATTTATTGCACTCCCACATAAACGCCAGTCGGAATCCTTATTTTATTCCACTTCGAAATAGTCATTTAATCCGACAGAGGTCGTGGATGCAGCATTTAAAGTTATTTTTCTCAAAAAACTACTTCTTTTTTTTTCTTTCTCTTTGGCAAATCCTTTCTTAATGACATTTTTCGATACATCTTTTCTTATTGATAAAATCTATATTTACGGATAAATTCTAATTCGGATTCTGATGACTCAATTTATAAAATAATTTCTGGTGATTAATCATTCAAAGTAATCACAAAGAAATTCAAAGACTTTTCTAGTCCATAATTAAGCGATCGAAACTTTCAATTGTTTGTTGAATACCTATAAAGAGTTTTTTGAATCTTTATTTGAATAAAGAAAAAATGGGAGAAAAAAAAGAAAAGAAGAACAATTGAAAGTTTCGATCGCTTAATTATGGACTAGAAAAGTCTTTGAATTTCTTTGTGATTTTTTTCTCCCATTTTTTCTTTATTCAAATAAAGATTCAAAAAACTCTTTATAGGTATTCAACATTTTGAGAATGTAAAAACCTCATAATAGTTTCTAATTTATTTTTTCAAAATTATTTTACGTTCTAAAAAATGCGTTTATAAACACACACCCATAAAAAAATATTCTATACAGAAACTTTCATTACTTCTAAAAACATACTTTTGAAGATGATTTCAGTCTGATACAACAACAAACCACTTTCAGGTTTCCATGACGACGGTTTTTTTTCTCCTCATTCTGACCTCTTTCCTTCCAGCATTAACTCCATGCACAACAACAAAAACAACCCTTCTTTCAACACCAACCACGACACTCACCAGCACAAACACCACGAAGATGACGACATGGAACACAGCATGGGATCCCGCAGTGGAACAGCTCTCCAATCAACAGAGCACCAAAGTCTCCCGCCAGAAAGCCCTCTCACACACCACAGACTTCCGTGTGGCATCTCATTCCACGTGAAGGACTCTTCCTCCACCTTCACAGCCACCCCCTTCTGTCCAGAGTACAGAGTCCAAACCTTCTTCACATCCCGAAGCAATGACGTGAGTTTCTTCTTTGAAAAGAAAGTTGTTCAAGCTTGGGTCAGGGACGATGAGGGTGATGCAAAAGGAAGCGAAAAAAATGGTGGCAGTGAAAATGAGCGGAGACACGAAGGAAGTTTGGGAGAATTTGGTGCTAAAGATTGGAATATGAGAATGGGAAATTCCATTAAAACTGAAACAATTGACAAAACTTTAAAATTGAAGTTATCCGGAATGGAAAGATTGCACTGGGATGATGGAGAAGGCAAGTTCCAAGATTCGAAAGACAAATTGAACGTGAGTGATAGGGTTGTGGTGGCTGGGAAACAAGCTGATTTAAAGATGCCATCTGAAAAAGAAAATAAGCTGGATAGAGGGAGAATGCAAGAAAAAATAAAACCAAAGGGAAATGCCAAGAGAATGAAAAGAAATGGGATGGATGGAGTGGACGGAGGAGATGTAGCAGATGGGAGGGATGGGACTGGGGGACGAAGTAAAGAAGACTTCGGCGATAGACACAGAATCCTGATAAACTACGCAGGTTTGTAGCACATGAGTTGTTTTCCATTATATTTATACGCCTAAATACAAAAATGGCTGCATTGAATCTATACTTTATGAACTTTATTCTTTCTTTGCAAAAAATAATGGTTGATCATTATATATTAATAATATTTTTTTAAAGAGTAAATATATTTCCCCCCCCCCCATTTTTTTACCAGTTATAATAAATTAAACTCACCATTTTTCTATGTTTTTGTTGAACGTGAAATTTTCTCATAAGTTGCGACGATTTCTTGTATACATTTCAGAAAGGCATTAAGTTATGGCCACAATACACTTCAATTAAAAATTTAATCTCAATAACTCAAGATGACAGAAAGAAATGTGGGAAGATTGCACAAAAGCAGGCACAAATAAATAATTCTTATTTTTTAAAATATAATCTTGTTAAAATAAAATAATAACTTTTCGCAATTCAGCTTTAGAGCAGTGCCTAATCGCTTCTAGTAGATGTTTCAAAAACATTTGAATCAGGAATAAAGCGGTAGAAGAAAGCTATGTAAATGAGGCTCGAAGGAAGATCTTACAGATGCAAAAGCATGAACGGCTTGTGTTTGTCTCTGCGAGATTTGAGCAATGGCCACTTGAGATGCGAGATTACGTGTGGGAGATAGGCGGAGGGAGCAGCTGCTAAGCGATATAAGAGTGTCTAATGTTGTTTTATCAGCGCCACGAAGACGATTCCGAAAGGAACTCACTCGATTAGTACGCATGCGCACGCCTCGACAGCCTCTCCTGCGCCTCCGAGTGGCTCCAGACGTGCATTAAAGCTCCTTAAAGATCCACACTATTTTTAGCAAGATCTACGCACATACATATGCACTCACAAACAAAATCACGCACTCACAAACATCCAAAAAGTCCAACAAAGACGTTCTTTAAATCATGCACGGCATTCAAAGGCTCCCTGGTATCTCTTGATGTACGCCTGTGAAAATCAGTGCGGCGTGACTGCGTCTGCTACAAACACCCTCACAAACACCCTCTCAAACACCCTCACAAACACCCTCACAAACACCCTCACAAACACCCTTACAAACACCCTCACAAACACCCTCACAAACACCCTCACAAACACCCTCACAAACACTCTCACAAACACCCTCACAAACACCCTCACAAACACCCTCACAAACACCCTCACAAACACCCTCACAAACATGCTCACAACGGCAGATCGTTAACGGATTATGAAGACCCTCTTTGGAGTTCACAGCAGCAGCCTCCATCTCTCAAAGCGCTGCCACTTCATTAAACAATTCAAAATCGATCCTACGCAAAATCGTCGTGATGTTTGAGTTTGCATCTCCCACAGGATCATCACAGATGCTGAAAACTTAAAAAAGGAATTAAATGATTATTCAATGAAGTCGTAAGTAGAATGTGGAAGCGAAAAACATTTCCCTTCTTTTTTCTTTTTTACTTCGCGTCATCTCATTGTTGACTATTCATGCGAAAGGTGCATTCAACCACGCAAGTGAATGCATTGTACATTGAAAAATCACGCGTACAAAATCATTGACGTATTCATACACATTCATATATAAAAAATTATTCAAACATTTTAATTTTATCTTTTTCATCATAGCAACTGATTCTTCTTTTCAAATGCGGCGTTTCCGCGAGGGGACATTAATGGGCCATTCAGACCTCCAAGCATGTCCGTCTCCAGGCCTCCGTCTGCTCTCCTGCGTAATCGCTTCAATAACGATGCATTAAAAGCGCACCGAAGTGCCGAAGCCTGCGAGATTTGCCACAAATCCATGTCGTCCTCATCGAAGCCTGCCTCCACTGGAAGCGGTTTTAATCACCTTGGAGCGGCAATGGAGCCTTCGGACCATGCCTCGAAAGTGACTTATTCAATATTTGAGTAGCTCCTTTCAACACTCTTCAATGCGAAAATTATGTTGGTCTCCAATTTAGTGGCGAACATTTGCTGCAGTCCTTCAAAATATGTTTTATTAAATACCAAATTTACATTGGGTAGAGAAAGTATATGCTGTGTTTTGAAAAAATAATGAATTTTTGAAATACTGGGAATTAATAAAAATTACTGGTAAAAAATAAAAAATAATTTAACCATAATATTTCAATCACGTAAAGTGTATTTTCAAAGCAATCATTAAAAATAAAAGAGAAATTAGCTGCAGGAATAAGACAATAGCTGCAGAGACGATAAAGAAAGACTTTTGAACGAGATAAAATAAATGCAGCTATTTGGTATTCTTTTAGAATCTTCGATGCGTTATTAGTGCAACTATGCGCTATAAAATCACTGGCATTGAAGAGAAAGGCTCCTTTGTGAATTTTAATGCACTGTCGCATGCATTCGCAGGCACGCTGCAAGGCGGTGTTCGCGTGTTGTTAAACTTCTCAAAAAATAAATTTCAACAAACAAGCTTCGATTCAAGCAAATTCTAAAGAGGCATTGCTATTAAATACTTTGATTTATCGTTCCCACGGGAAGGCTGTCATTCGGTGAGACTTCATTCCGAAGGAGCCGCTAAGGGGCTTCCCATGCGTGGTATTGCTTGCGACCGACTGAATGCTTTTCTCCTGCAAACATTGCTGTCTCACTCCATTGGACGATTGATGTGGTGACACTGTCAAAGATTCCAGGTGGATGGGGGACTGCCAAGCTTGCACAGCTATGTCTTCTTCTCCACGCTTTGTGGCTTCAGTTATGAAGGAAGATGTTTCAAAAAATAATACTTTGAAGTGTGCTCTGGAGGATTATTTGGTTGCCGTGACACCGAAATGCGTTCATAACTTTTCCATTTAAATTTTTTTCAAAAGTTTAATTAAACCACGCTGTAATTCAAGTTATAAACATTAAATAGGAATTAGTTTGAGAAATCCAATTTATAAAACATTGTAGGTATGAATGGAATAAATTATTCGAAACTTCTTTCTTCCCAAGTGATTTATCATTCAATTAGACTCTGAAGCTTTCCTATTTTTGAGCAAATAAACAGAAGTTATAAAACTTTAAATCAAGAAATATTGAAGTAAAAACGGAGAAAAAATTTAAATCTTATGTTGAACAATCTCGTTAAAAAGCTTCAAGTTTTGAAGATCCTTTAATAATTAAAGTTTAATTGAAGAAGCAAAAATATTTCTTCAAAGCGCCTCTAGTCTTTTTTTTCATATTCCAATGTCATTAGCCCCCTTGAAAATGGTGTTCTGAGGGCATTTAAACTTCAAACGGCCTAATAAAAAAGGAATTAAGACATGCCATCAAATTGCAACGATAGCCCTAACAACAGAGAGACAATCGAAATGAAAGAGTGTTCGAAACATATTTCCATACGACATCAAAAGCAAAAGATCTTGTTATGAAAAAGTTAAAAAACTTTATTATTTGTACTTTCTCGTTCAACTTCAAAGGCACTCTGCTGCATGAGAACTTCGAGGCTCGGGAACACGAAGTTATGGCAATGAAAAGACCACCACGACCACCTTCCTGACCGTTTACGACACCGGTTCCTCCATTGCTTGCCTAAATCCTCACTGCCTCTCGTAGCGATTATCAAAGTCCTTCAAGACAAACTCAACTTTTTGAAATTCATTTTAATTTACACTTGCGATAAGCTTGTAGAAACTTTAAAATACGAAAGCGACTGCAATCAGTAGTTCCATGGGTGCAGCATTTGATGCTGAGAGTCTTTCACAACGGCCCTCAAACAGCCACAATTATTGCATTTTTTGTTCTGAAACCTTCATGTCTATCCTTCAAATAAAAGTCGTTTCAAATGTAAATAAAAAAATTTACGTCTCGTTTTATGTTGAAAATAGCTATCTTGAGACAAAATCTCTAAGATTTTCATAATCTGAAAAAGCACTCAAAGTATTTATAAACTGTTTGTTGAAAAATAGAAACCAGAAAATCTCAAAAGACGATGAAACTAATTAAACGCCTGTTACATTTTGAACATTTAAATTTAGCTTTTCAACTTTAAAAAGAGCAAGAAGCTTTAAAAAGTCAATTTTAGATTTCAAAGAATCTGTCAACTTTTATAAATATCGTTCATTCGAAAAGTGGTGCAATGGATTTCTTCAGTTGGAGCATCAGCTCTTTGGTGCGAAGTCTTGAAACTTGCCTTTATTCTTCCCTTCCACTCCAAAATGTTAAACTTTTTCGTCGATGATAATCAACGCCCACAAGTCACCACGGCACGCTTCAAGATGCAGTGGTTAAACTGCCTGAACTGGAATGATGACCAATAAATTATCACTGAGCATTATTGTCAACTTTTAAACATTCTATTCTTATTTAAAATGAATCTATATTATTGAACACAGCACCACAGCAGCTAATAGTTTCCTACCTGAGACCGTCACATACGCCTGCATCACAGCAGCAACTAGCGTGGTCATCGAATGGGCCAAAGAGGTTTGAGTGGACACGCCGATGTCTAATGCAAATGATGACGTGCATCGGTCTTCGCGTGAGGCCTCTTTAACTAACGGCAACAGCCAAAACAAAATTAATAGATCAGAAAATAAAACTAACCCAAAGATTATAAAAAGTAGCATAAAAAAAGAATTACTGACGTCTTATTATTATTTTTTGGTGATTTTTTGAATCTTAGAAAAAAGAAAAACAAAAATGAAGTCATTAAAATGAAAAGTCGATAAGATTGAAGAAGATAGAAGCATTAAACACCTCAGTATGTGTAAATTAATTTGATTAAATATTGAAAGAATAAGAAGCAAGAAACTTCAGTATTTAACAATCTAGAATTTTTTCGAATTAGTTGAAAAAATAATTATCTTTTTTTAAACTGAAAAAAAATTATATTACACGGTAATACACGAAATAAAATATAGAAATCCGTGTATTCGATAAATAAATAAAAATTGAAAACAAAAAAAATTTTAAATGTTAAAATTATTTAATAAAAAAATCATTTCAAAAAAAGTTTAAAAAATGAAAGAGCATGAAAAAATTATCGAAAAAAAATTATTTTGAAAATAAAACCGCATTACCACATTTTTCTTGACGGTAAACTAAGCGTAAAGTTTGATTACAAATAGATTGGGAAAGATATGAAGTTTTTAAATTTGGAAATAATTAAAAGTTTAACGCTTTAAGTTTAAAACTTTCAAAAAGTAATTTTGCTGTCAAAAAAACTTATTAAGAGTGAATTGTTACCTCTGAAGCATGCCAGCTTTGCAATTCAAAGTTTGAATGCTTCCCAAAGAGCTGGGAGAGAATAATTTCAAAAGTGGTTTTAGAAGATTAGGTTTGAGGCTTGTTCCACATTTGCACCAGATGAAAAACACTCATCAGTTCATGGTGATGAAACCGCATGAAAAATAGATGTGTGAGTGATTGCAGTGGAGTTATCAAACCTCATTATTCGGATGGCTCTGTGTTGTTTTTGTGTCATTCACTTTATATCGCGCTATCCACTGCTGGAAAAAATAACACACACAGACATACAACACACACACACACACACACACACACACACACACACACACACACACACACACACACACACACACACACACACACACACACACACACACACACACACACACACACACACACACACACACTCACACCCACACACACACACACACACACACACACACACACACACACACACACACACACACACACACACACACACACACACACACACACACACACACACACACTCACACTCACACCCACCAACACACACACATACACACACACATACACACACACACACACACACACACACACACACACACACACCCACACACACATACACACACACACACACACACACACACCCACACACACACACACACACACACACACACACACACACACACACACACACACACACACACACACACACACACACACACACACACACACACACACACACACACACACACACACACACACACACACACACACACACACACACACACACACAGTTCTGGGTTGCCCCCCCTTGAAGCTGCCAGAGAGATCGACACTGGAGCACCAGGGATGGAATGCAGTGGTGAAGTGCAAACAGGCAGCTGAGAAGTGGCTGCTCAAATGCCATGGCAACCAGTGGCTTGGCGTGATGGGAAACTGTTCGCAAGGTGGTGGTGGTGGTGATGATGATGATGATAAAGAAATTTTCTCTCATTTTTCGATTCACAAATACAATAAAAATAAATTTTAATGTTTAAATGTTCAAACACTCTTAAGTGGTTTTTAACAGTTACAGTCATATTTATATTTCTTGAATCCCCATTAAATCTTCTCTCCATTACCATTTTATTCAATTCCCACGCTGCCATCATCTCAAGCTTCCGTAAAGCTCTCGTTCGGTGCTTTCTTGCACATTTCGCCGATCAGCCGCGCATTTAAAATTCTCTTTCGTTGCTTCCAGAGAAGACGGAAGCGACTAGTGGAGAAATACGCTTCCGCAGGGACGCTCAATAAGGCATTCCGATAATTTCATAAGCGCAACGTACGCGCCTTGCATAAAGCCCGCCCTTAAATTATTCAAAATCAATTTAGTCAAAAACAAGTTTAAACGCATTAAAGTGCTTTTTAATGGGAAAATACGTTTTATTTCGAGAATAATAAAGAGGGAAGCTTAAAGAAACTATGAAATAAAAAGTTTGAAAAGTTTTGAAAGTTAATTTGAGTCATAAAATAGCCTTGGATACCTTTGGAAAGCCTTTCATTCATGACTTTTGCCTGGGGCAGGGATGGTCTTTATGTCCCTTGAAGCTTTATTGCGCCAAGCCACTTTTCTTTTCATGCTTTACAAAATAAGTGGATGTCTTATTTTAAAAAGTTTAAAAATTGGTCATTCACTTTATTCATCCACTTAGCAACCTCATCAATTCATTCATTCACTCATCAATTCATTCATTCATTCACTCATCAATTCATTCTTTCTTTCACTCATCAATTCATTCACTCATCAATTCATTAATTCTTTCACTCATCAATTCATTCATTCTTTCACTCATCAATTCATTCATTCATTCACTCATCAATTCATTCATTCATTCACTCATCAATTCAATCATTCTTTCACTCATCAATTCATTCATTCATTCACTCATCAATTCATTCATTCATTCACTCATCAATTCATTCATTCTTTCACTCATCAATTCATTCATTCATCAATTCATTCATTCACAAAAACTCATTCACCCTCCTTCAGAGCAAGGCATGGCTCCGAAGGAAGAGCAGCACAAAGAAGAAGCCTACAGCACCAGAGGTTTCATCTTCTATTGCCTTCATGTTTTCATACATAAAAAACAGCTTTGAAATTATTTAAAACTAGCGGTCTTTGAAATATTTCCAAGCATCACTCTTCAAGAATCTTCTCCAAGACAACTTTCCACGTCAGGCCTCTTGGTGGCGGTGATGGCAGGAGTGCTGATGGGCAGCATCATTGGCATGCTCCTCCTCCTCTTCGTTCTCTGCTCCAGACACAGGTGTTCCCTCTTCTCAATGCAAATATTTATTTATTAAAATAGTTTTTTTTCGTTTTATAGAACACGTTTCTTTACTCTTCATATGCATTAAACTACATTTTTTACACGATTTTAAATATTTTGTTTTTTAGAATATAATATTTACATGAGCTTTTTGTTTGACTTGGAAGAAGGTTAGAGTATTTAATGAAAGGAGATTTAATAAATAATTTTCTTTTTCTTAGAATTTTTTTGAAACAAAACTTTTTGCCATTCGTTTTAAAACTTAGGAATTGTGAAAAAGTCATTAATTTTTCTGCATAAAATCATTTGTTTTCCAATCGATGACGCCATCACCGAAGGAGAGGCTTGCGCAGAGAGATGAAGAGCAACAAGCCCTACCTCTCGTGCCACAGTCTCTCCAGCAACTTGCACACCAAGCTCTTCCAGCTGGATGCCGATGTCTGCCTCCACGAGGAGAAGGAAGCTTGTCTGAACGGGAGAGATGGCAGGCTGGTCGAAAGTGCACTGCTGGAGAAGGTTGACTTGGCGGAAGAAGAAGTGTGTTCTGAGGACTCGTGTCGACTCAGCCTGCCTGACACCGTGCCCAAACGACCTTGCAAGCGACCGAGTGGCGAAGGCAACGGCTGCATCGTCAAGAACTTCTTCGTCTCTCCCAGCAACAAAAAGAACGCTGGCATCCCGTTGAAAGAACTCAATCCGAAGAGAGTTTTATCAGTCATGGTGCTCAGCAACCCGACTCCTCAATCCAACCACCCTCCCAACCAACAACACGAGCACTACAGCACAGACACACGCAACAAGACACAAGCGAACAAGCAGACTGACATGCTGGTTGAAAGGTTGTATGCGCCTCAGTTGTGCGATGGAGATGCAGTGACGAGAGCCTCTCTCGACACTCGTCAGCTTTGCCACACGTCACAAAAGAGACAGGTTGGTCACGTGAGGGGTTTGCTCCTCAACAAGCAATTCCAAGGCGATGACGTGCATACTGCCATGAATGACTTGTGTGATTACTCTGTGCAACAACAACAACTACAACAACAACAACATCCTGGTCAGCAACAACAACAACTACAACAACAACAACATCCTGGTCAGCAACAACAAAGCAACTCTTTCAATTGCATCACTTGCTCTCAAATGTGTGTGCAAAAACCATTCCAGCAACAGCCTCTCTTCCAACTCAACAAGCATCAATTCTGCGTCGTCTGCAACAGCCAAGCGCAACAGCAATAACAACTAAAGCAACACAACATCATCTCTTTTTCTTCCTTCCTCTACCTCCTCCTCAAAAGCGCCTCTTCTGCAGCTGGATGTATGTTGTACGCTACAAAAAGTAGATAAAAAATATTCATCGCAAAAAACGCACAACCCAGAGTCTTGTTACGTAATCTCATTTCAACTCAAGATTTCAGCCAATTTTCAAAAATATTTTCTGCCGTTTTGAAATACGGTTTAAACGGTATTTTCGCACTCAAATGATCAGATTATTTTGTTGATTGGTAGCGCGATTATAGCATTCTTTTAAGACCTTTTAAAACAATAAAACGTTATTAAATCGTTATTATATTTTATCGATAAATCTTCTCGTGTTCTGTATATATTCAGTCACTTCAACGTTGAGACTTACCATGGGATTAGACATCATATTATTTTGTCTACCATTTGGACATCTTCTTTTCAACAAATGTTTTTGAACCCTGCAATTTCAATTTGACGTCTTCCACTTTCATCTATTTAATGATTAAATTTTAATCTATGTTCTTTCATTATCTGGATCTTTCCTTCAAATTTTACTTGCGTTTATCTTGCAATATTTCTTGGTAACTGACTTTGATAAATAACTCCACTCTAAACATTAACAATGTATTTCACGTTTCTTGTGTATAAGAAATATTTACAAATAACAAGTAGGCAAATGTCAACTACACAGAACCTAACTAGCAGTACACCGCACAGATGTGAAGAAGTACATGCAAGCTAAAGTACCATTCCAGCATCACCATTACTAACAATACTAACCTTTTAGGGCATTACTTCTGCGTTACACGCTTGACTACTTCTGTAGTAGTAGAATTGCAATTTTTAAAAAATCACCAACTCAGTGTTAGGAATACTTGTCCAATTCTTTAGCGAGAATAAATTATTATTTATTATAATTCCTCTTTAAATAAACTTGAAAAGCTGACGTGTTCAATAATCTTATCAGCCAGTGAAGATCTCCACGGATTTGTTGAAATATAAATATTTTAACAAATATTTACAAAATGTTAATTAAATTATTCGAAAATGAAAAATAAAATAAAATTGGTAGCACATTCAAGATTAAATAATTAGCAAATAAGGCAAACGAAAGCTAAAGAAGATTGATGAAGTTTGAGGATGCTGTGTAGTTGTGGGGGTGGTTGGAGGGGTGGTTGAAGGGGTGCATGCAGACGTGTCTGAGGTTGCGGATGCGTCCAGACGTTTCATTGCGACGTGCCTTCATGCCAGCCTGGTGGTACAACATCGCCTGTCGAGATGAGACAATTACTCATAATTATCATCACCATCATGAGACAATTCATCATCATCATCATCATCGAGATAATTCAATCCACCCAACCACTGCAACCACTACAGCAACACTGCAGCAACCACAGCAACACTGCAGCAGCAACCACTGCAACAACTACAGCAACACTGCAGCAACCACAGCAACACTGCAGCAGCAACCACTGCAGCAACCACACCCACCTGGAAGATGAGAGCCTCCTTCAGCCTGGAGAAAGCCTTCACCTTCTCGAACTTCTGGCAGACCACCTCCAGCACTGCAGCCATCTCCCTCAACACCTCCCCTGCCACCACTGGCACTACCTTCTCCTCAACTTTACCCTCCTCATTCTTAAACACGTCACTTTCATTGGAGACTTTCTCGTTCAGTTCACTCAAAGGCTTACCACCCCTAATGCTTTCACACATTTCTAGGGCATCAGCAGCACTACTACTATCAACATCACCCCCACCACCAGCATCATCATCATCATCAGCAGCAGCAGCAACACAACACTTGGCATAGAGGAAAAGAGCTGATGCGTGATGGAGCAAGTGTTGGTTGTGGAAGATGATGGGCAGGGCTTGTTTCACCATGCGTAGGGCCCCTCTGCTCCTGCCCAGAGTCAGCTGTTGGTGCCGAGGTGTTCGTGGTGAGAGGAGGGTAG
>OX030961.1:8821919-8849419 GCA_943735955.1 Piscicola geometra
GCCGCTCAGATGGTTGCTGAGGTAGGAGCGGTCGAAGAAGTTGTGCAGACTGTCCAGTGAGGCGTTGTACTCTTTGACCCTTAAGTAGTTCATGTACTGCAGGAAGTGCTGTCGTGTGTGTGTGTGTGTGTGTGTGTGTGTGTGTGTGTGTGTGTGTGTGTGTGTGTGTGTGTGTGTATGTGTTTGTGTGTGTGTGTGTGTGTGAGTGTATGTTTGTGTGTGTGTGTTATACCATTGAATGTGTGTGTGTGTGTTTATTGGTAATGATAATGAAATGGTGATGGCGATGATGATGATGACAGTGGCTTAGTAGCAACCGCTTGCACGAGCTGGGGGTTGTGGCTGATGAGGTGGTGGATGCAGGCCTGCAGTTGGGTGGTCGGCATGGCGAGCAACTCGTTGTGGTTCAGGAGATTGGCCTGCGTTGATGCAGGTGCTTCTTGATTGGAATGAATGAGATTTATTCATTTTTCGTCCTCTACCCATCCACTCATCCATCATTGCACTCATCCATCATTCCACTCATCCATCATTGCACTCATCCATCATTCCATTCATCCACCATTCCATTCATCCACCATTTCATTCATCCATTATTCTATTCATCCATCATTGCACTCATCCATCATTCCATTCATCCATCCTTCCATTCATCCATCATTCCATTCATCCATCATTCCATTCATCCATCATTCCATTCATCCATCATTCCATTCATCCATCATTCCATTCATCCATCATTCCATTCATCCATCATTCCATTCATCCATCATTCCATTCATCCACCATTCCATTCATCCATCATTCCATTCATCCATCATTCCATTCATCCATCATTCCATTCATCCATCATTCCATTCATCCATCACTCCATTCATCCACCATTCCATTCATCCATCATTCCATTCATCCATCATTCCATTCATCCATCATTCCATTCATCCATCATTCCATTCATCCATCCTTCCATTCATCCATCCTTCCATTCATCCATCATTCCATTCATCCACCATTCCATTCATCCATCATTCCATTCATCCATCATTCCATTCATCCACCATTCCTTTCACCTGTTGGGCGATAAAAAATTCGCTCTGTCTCTGTGATGGGACCTTAAAATCTTTGCTGTGAATGAATGGATGGATGGATGGACAGATGAATGAATGAGTTTATAGAGAATGTATCATTGGATGAAGACATGGATAGATGGATGAATGGGTGGATGAATGAATTGATAGATGGATGGACAGATTGATGGATGAATAGACACACCCACCTTAGGATGAGAGACTTGTTGAATGAGGAGGACTCTTCATCCTCGGTGCATATCAAGTCATCCTCTGTAAGGTCTGTATGTGTTTTTGTGTATGTGTGCGTGCGTTTGTGTGTGTGCGTGTGTGTGAGTATGTGTGTGTGTGTGTGTGTGTATGTGTGTGTGTGTGTGTGTTTGTACTCACCTGAATCATCCATTGTATCTTCATCTTCTTCCTCATCCTCACCACCGCCATCACCTTTAACACCACCACTAATACCACTTCCCCTTCGTACTTGTGCGTATGCATGGATGTATGTCTGTAGTTGCCTGTGCATGCTGGTGGCTTCGTGGAAGGACATCGCCTCGAACGAGAGGTTCACTCGGCGCAGGAAGAGTCCAAAGACGGAGTTTTTGTGGATGAAGGGGTCGAGAGAGGTGGTGAAGGTCTGCCTGTCTGACTGGCCCTTCAACACCTTACGTGGGTGCTTGGTTCGTGAATGTTGCATACTTGGCTTGGTAATGCTATACAAACTTTTAAATTAATTTTTAAAATTATATATTTTTTATAGTCTTAAATTTAATCACCATCACCATCACCATGCCCACCTTAGTGTAGGACTCACAAAGAAGTCTTTCTGGAACAGCCTGCATCAGTTCAAACAAACCATCCAGGCCCCCGGTCTCTAAGCCTCTAAGTCTGCGTGGTGGTCTTGATGATGAGGATGGTGGTGATGGAAATGATGATGATGAGATAAGAAAAAAATGCATGAATTAGAATAAATAAAAACATAGTTTTTTTATTGATAGAATACATTTTGTTATCAAAAATTGATGTGGATTGGAGTGGTGAGACCTGGTTAAAAGTGAGTTCATGGCAACATTGGGATAACAGCTTCGTAACTTGGTCAAAAGTGTTTTCAAATCCATATCTGGTAACTTTGAATATAATTTGAATAAATACAATTGTTAAAATTGGAATAAATTTAAATGTTTAATATTATTGTAAAAATTGTGGAAAAGTATAACATTGGTGAGTTCGAGGAGGGTGAGCATGAAGGAGCAGGCCATGGAGTCTTCCATGGAGTCGATGTATGAGAGGTGTTCATCCAGCACCACCAGCACCACCAGTTTGTAGGCGCTGAGGTGCTCTTTGTGGCCTGAACTCTTGCCCAGCAGAATATTCGTAGACATTTTGAATGTCAGTTTTGATTTCAAGTTGATTTTTTGATTAATATGATTAAAAATAATCTATTTTTTTAAGATGAAGTTATTTGCAAAACGATAGCTTGCCAAATTTTCAAACACACTGAAAATGGGAAATGTGAAGCGGTTTCAGAGATTTAAATCATGAAAGGCGCTGAACTTATTTGTATATATTTAAAACTATTTAAAATATGTACTCAAAAAATAATTTATTTTATATTCGCAATCAGAAAATCAGCACAATAAATGATTTGTGTGTGATTTCTATTAATAAATACTAACATAAGTTAGAAAAAGATAAGTTTGCAAGAAGGTGAGCAATGTAATAAGATATAACTGCAGAGCAATTAAATAATTCACATTTATTGAAAGGTGTAAAATAGGTGGCAGAATCGGTAGAAAAAGAATTGCAAAAATCACGTTATTTCTATGCTATCAACTTGATGTTAATTACACAAATAAATATTTAAAATTATAATCCTAACACAGCGTAAAATTCTTGTTTGGAGTAACTTGAAGAGAATAGAATGATATATAAATAAATATGAATGAGTTATGTGGCGCTTAGTAGAACCGCTTCTTGCTGCTCTGGCTTTCGTAGTAGCAGTAGATGGCAACGCAGATGGCCACGGCGGCAGCTATCACCATGAGGACGATGAAGATCACGTAGAGGCCTGACCACGATGATGACGTCGTCGTGGTGGTGCTTGTCTCATCTGTGTGCGTGTGTGTGTTTGTGTGTGTAAGGTAGATAATAACGTGTTTATTCTTCAATTCAATTCAATTCAATTCAAAAATATTCTTAGTGAGAACTTCCATGAAGTATTGCCTTACTGATATAAATGAAATGCACAAATAACACGGTATACCATGTACTGTATACCGTGTACTGTATACCGTATACTGTGTACTGTATACCGTATACTGTATACCGTATACTGTGTACTGTATACCGTATACTGTGTACTGTATACCGTATACTGTATACCGTATACTGTATACTGTGTACTGTATACCGTGTACTGTATACCGTATACTGTATACCGTATACTGTATACCGTATACTGTATACCGTATACCGTATACTGTATACTGTATACCGTATACTGTGTACTGTATACTGTGTATTGTATACCGTATACTGTGTACTGTATACCGTATACTATGTACTGTATACCGTATACTATGTACTGTATACCGTATACTCTGTACTGTATACTCTGTACTGTAAACCGTGTACATTGCATCCAAGAACAAACACATAACAGAGTGCATAGTTCCGGGATAATTTACGGAACTGCGTTTATAAGCATTTTTAAATAGTTGAAGACTAGAGCAAAAGATTAGGAACCTAAGACTTCAAAATACATAAGTTCCTCATCGCTTGGCTCTGTTGAGGCAATTTAAACATTCATTCATCTAGCGCACACTTGTATTTAAATTTAATAGAAGGTCCTTAGGAAGATGATGATGATGATTATGATACCTGTTTGTTGGAGGTTTTCTACTAAAGGCACGATATCATCCATTTCTGGTACGTAGCTCTGTGGATGGATGGATGGACCAATAGATGGATGAATGGATAAATATATGGATGGATGGATAAATAGATGGATGGATGGATAAATAGATGGATGAATGGATAAATAGATGGATGAATGGATAAATAGATGGATGGATGGATAAATAGATGGATGAATGGATAAATAGATGGATGAATGGATAAATAGATGGATGAATGGATAAATAGATGGATGGATGGATAAATAGATGGATGGATGGATAAATAGATGGATGGATGGATAAATAGATGGATGGATGGATAAATAGATGGATGGATGGATAAATAGATGGATGGATGGATAAATAGATGGATGAATGGATAAATAGATGGATGAATGGATAAATAGATGGATGGATGGATAAATAGATGGATGGATGGATAAATAGATGGATGGATGGATAAATAGATGGATGGATGGATAAATAGATGGATGGATGGATAAATAGATGGATGGATAATCACCTCTGGGCCTCCTATGTCATAGAGCTTCATGGAAATGAGGTCATGATTGTCTGTGTGGAAGTGAATAAGTAGGTAGATGAAGATCAGTGCAAATGTGAGCATTACACACACATAAACACACACACACACACACACACACACATGCACACACACACCAGAGACTCCTCCAGTGGCAGCAGAGGCGCCAAAGTAAAGGGAGGTAGGCAGATGCACGTAATCGATCTTCACACACTCTTTCCATGCACTCACCCCATCTACGTCTGTAGACACCTGTGTTTGTGTGTGTGTGTGTGTATGTGTGTGTGTATGTGTGTGTGTATGTGTGTGCGTGCATGCGTTATCCTATCTCCTTTAATGTGCATATGAAACCAAGATTTATTTATTCCATATTTCAGCCTCCTCACACGCAACCAACAGTGAGACGGTTGGCTTCGTAGCGAATGGCAACAAAGGTGTCATGGCTGGAGCCTCTGAAGGATGCCTCACAGCCACCCAAGATGGTGTCATGGCCGTCAGTGTCGTGGTCAAACTGCATCGAGCCGTTGTTCACCAGCACTGAGATGTAGGGGAAGGCATGCTGTGGAGGGGAGAGGGGTGATTTTCAGAAGGCATTTCAAGTTGTTTTGAAAGTTTACATATTTAAAATTTTTGAAAAATATTTGTTGGATGGTCGATGAGGTCACCTTGTGTTTTTCTTCCCGGTTTGGATAAGTGTCAAAGAAGACTCCAAGACCATAGAAGTTGTTCATGTTGCCAAACACTGGCCCTGTGTGGTGTGTTTAATTCACACAGTAACTAATTAATTGTAATCAATGCATCATCATCATCAGCACAACCAACCAAGTTGCATGCGGTCCTTGGTGTACCAAATGGCCATTCCATCTCCAGTGACTGTCTTTCCCGAGCCGTGCACATGGAAATGCACATGCAACTCCCAACTCACCACCTTGCACGGCTGCAAAGAATGGAATATTTTTTTTAGTAGTCTCGTTATTTGTTGAACTCTGAAGGAGGTTAAACATAGGAATGATGAATGGCATACAGCGGTGCTCCAAATGGCGCCTTTTCTGCTCTGCAGGTCAGGAGTGAGACGTATATAATTATTGGTGATCATTGACCCTCCCAGCAACGTCCATTTGTCATCTGCATATCATGTAAGCTATATTATTTCAAGAATATTTTTTTAAATTAATTATTTTAAGGTGGATTATGTTCACGTATGTTAAATAAGCTCTTGAATTTGAACAAAGAGCGCTATATAAATCTATTTTATTGATTGATTGATAATCATTCTTACCGCTATAAGGCTTCGTTAGCGAGTATTCTTTCTTCATATAATCTTTTGTATTCCATTGATCCGAAAAAACTTTAGAAAATAAAAAAATTAAAAAAACTGGAAAAGACCTCATTTTCTCGATGATTCTACTGCACAACGAAAGTAAATTAGAATGACGACTAATGACTTTTAAAAGTAGATTTATATCTTTTTATTTTATAATTGTACAGAGGAATTTAAATATTTTTGCAGTGAAAAATCAAAAAGCTACGACACAAAATTTTCATGCAGTAAGTTTAAGTTTGAAATATTCAAATGAATTGTTCGTAAAACCCAGTTGTTTATGAAAAAGTGCTTGTTTTTAGCGACCGATTTTCTATATTTCATTAACTAAAGATATAAATCAATAAAAGAATAAATATAAATTTTTAATTTGCATTTAGTTAGTGTTATTACAAAAATTTTTCTACTCATAAACACAATATATTTTAGTAATTGTTCAATTATTCAACTTTAATACAGATTAAAATAAAATCTTTTTTATTCACACGTTTTTCAGTGTTAAATGAATTTTCACTCGGTTTGCAAAAAGTTTAAAATGGACAATGGTGACTGTCGACTCTCCAATGACTCTGCAGATGGCCACACCAGGTGATCTCCATCATGTAGATATCTTGCCTAAACTCTAAAAAATTATATGTTTCTATTAGACTGGATTAATACCATGAATGGGAAGGGAGTAATATGTCAGTTTAAACTTTCAAATCTTTATCACTGATTTTCCCCCCAAATAATTCAAATTATATTTATTAAAAATATTGCACAATTTTCCTGCCATATTGAATACTTTTCCCACTTGTACATTTCAGAATTCCACACAAATTATAAAAGCCAAATATGAGCTATAATCCTAATCAGTGCCATTCAACTTCCATGCAGTGACACATCAAGTGGCTTCCACTGCATCTCGGAGCTTGAGAAGAACGCGCACCACTCTGTGAGGATCATGCAAGGCCTCAACAAGCTGAAGAAGGAACAAGTGCTGTGTGATGTCACCCTCATCGCTGAAGGTTGTTGTTGCTGTAGTTGTTCAAGATAGTTTAGTAGGGGTTGTTGTTGTAATGTAGTTGTAAGTGTTGTTTCAACTTTAATTTTTAAAATATCACGCACACGTAAAACACACGCCCACACACACACACAAACACACACAAAGACACAATAACAAACACACAACAACAAATACACACACATGTGCACACAGACGAGCGCTTTGAGGTGCACAAGATCATCCTGGTTGCGTGCTCGGACTACTTCCGTTCGATGTTCACTGGAGGCATGAAGGAGAGCAACCAGAAGGAGATCGAGTTGAAGGGCGTCACCAGCAAGGGTCTCGAGAAGGTGGTTGTGATGATGATGATGATGGTGGTTGTGATGATGATGATGATGGTGGTGGTTGTGATGATGATGATGATGATGGTGGTTGTGATGATGATGATGATGATGGTGGTGGTTGTGAGGATGATGATGTTAGTAGTGATGATGATGATGGTGGTGGTTGTGAGGATGATGATGAGGGTGGTGCGTAAAAACACATAGAGTTGTGCAAGAACATGTAGAACCACACGCAAACAAATAGAAACAAATAAAAACTAGAGCTGTGCTTTAATCTACGTTAACTTTCGATTAACGCGTTAATCAATTAACAGCTCTTGCGAAACTTGTCATCAAGAGCCTCTTTAGATCTAACTAATGTTGAAAACTTTTTTGCTTGAGAAACTGGCTCAAAATGATGTGTGACAATTGCATGTATTATCATTTATGGATTCTTATTTTTAATGTGTATTACTTTTATAAAAAAAGTCAATGTAAATTGTATTTGTAAGAGACATTTTAAAAAATACTATTTTAATAATGTCAAATATGCTAAAAACATTGCGTTAAAATACGATTAACGCACGAATAAATTTTTTAATCGAACGATTAACGGCGATTAAAATTTTTAATCGTAGAACAGCTCTAATAAAAACACATAGAACCACATAAAACACATAGAATCACTTGAAAAACACATAGAATCGCATAAAACACAGAACCACATAAAACACAGAACCACTTGAAAAATCATAGAACCACATAAAACACATAGAACCACATAAAACACATAGAACCACATAAAACACATAGAACCACATAAAAACAAATAGAATCACTTGAAAACACATAGAACCACATAAAACACAGAACCACCTAAAAAAACATAGAACCACATAAAAACACATAGAACTACTTGAAAACACATAGAACCACATAAAAACAAATAGAATCACTTGAAAACACATAGAACCACATAAAACACATAGAACCACTTGAAAACACAGAAACACATAAAACACATAAAACCACTTGAAAACACATAGAACCACATAAAACACATAGAACCACTTGAAAACACATAGAACCACATAAAACACACAGGTGCTTGAAGTGATCTACACGTCGACAACCACTCTGGAAGGCGATGACATATTCGACGTCATTGCAGCCGCCACACACTTGCAGGTGTGTTCGTGTGTGTGATGCCATCGAGATTCCTCATCCTTACCATCATTATCATCACCATCATCATCATCTTTACCATCATTATTATTACCATCATCATCATCACTAATTCTTCATAAACCTAAATGAAGTTCCACACCAAGCAACCAACCTATCAACCAACCAAACAAGCAACCAACCAACCTATCAACCAAGCAACCAACCGACCGACCAACCAAGCCACCAAGCAACCGACCAAGCAACCAACCAAGTGACCGACCGACCGATGCAGGTGACGCCGGTGATAGAGTTTTGCGAGAAGAACTTCCTGAGCGGGATGACCACCAGCAACTTCTACGACTTCATCAACACCGCACGACTCTACAGCATGACCAGTGCTCTGAGGTGTTGTGTCGCATCATCAACCACAACGTATTGCATCAGCATCAACCTCTTCACACGACCACCACTACCACCACACCACCACTACCACCACCACACCACCACTACCACCACTACCACTACCACACCACGCACGCAGACAAATCGACTCGTTCATCTCGAAGAACCTCCTCCAAATCTCCCGTGACGGCACTCTGAACCTCCTGACGTACGAGCAGGTGCTCGCCTGCCTCAACTTCGGAAGCCTCTCCCTCCGCGAAGTCGACATTTTCCAGGTGACCTTCGGAAACCTTTTCACTGGGATAAATTATTTTTACAACACAACCACAACAACACCGTCACCACAGACACAACAACACAGCCACTTAAAGCCACAACCACTCCACCACTACCACCAGAATTACTCCACCACCACCATCATCACTCAACCCCACCACCTGAACCTTCCACAACCACCCACCTGCAGGTGGTGTGGGACTGGTTGAAGATGGATCCGATGCAGGAGATGCACGCCAAGCCACTCATGAGTTGCATCCGCTTCCCGCTCATCAAGCCAGACGACCTCGTCAACCGGGTGCAGGCGGTCGACCTGATGATGAGGCACGCTGAACTGCGCGACATGGTCGTCTGGGCGCTCAACTACCACGTCGTGCCGCACTCGCAGCCCCTCAAGTCCAACCTCTCGCACAACACCTCCATGCGCACCTACAGGTGTGTCTTCCTGCCATCTTTCTCTTCTATTTTTTTCAACTTTTCTTTTCGCTTTTCACAACCACATCTCTCAAATATTCTCTACCCTGCCATTCTTCTCCACCATACCCAATCTCTTCCCTTCCACCCATCCTCCCAATCACCCAACGATCACCCATCCCAATCACGCACCCACGCAGAGAACGACTGGTCTCGGTGGGGGGCAGGGAGATCCACCCGCACCCAGGCCTGCACGACGAGTTGTGCTCCATCGACGATGACCAGGCCAACTCGTCCATCCTCGTCAACTGCAGAAACCGCATCACTTCACTGCCCAACCCACTCAGTCATATGCAGGTGCTTGAATGGAGGGGGGAGAGGGTTGGAGGGGGGATGGAGGGAGGGGAGGGGGATGGAGGTGGAGGAGGGGATGATAGGGAGGGGGGGGGAGGCTTCATGGTGGCTGCTTTGAGAGGGTGGTTTATGGGATATTCAAATGATGATTGATTATATTATTGTTGTTTTTTTATTGTTATGATTGTTTTATTATTATTATTATTTATTTATTTTCTATTTTTTTATTATAGTACATGTTTTATTCCTATACTGTGGGGAGATTCCCACATACATACACATACAACAAGTATGATACAACATGCACACATACACACACATACAACAAGTATGATACAACATGCCCACAAACACATACACACACATACAACAAGTATGATACAACATGCCACATACAACAAGTATGATACAAGATGCATACATACACATACACACACATACAACAAGTATGATACGACATGCACACATACACATACACACACATACAACAAGTATGATACAACATGCACACATACACATACACACACATACAACAAGTATGATACAAGATGCACACATACACATACACACACATACAACAAGTATGATACAAGATGCACACATACACATACACACACATACAACAAGTATGATACAAGATGCACACATACACATACACACACATACAACATGCACACATACACATACACACACATACAACAAGTATCATACAACATGCATAAACCCACCAACTCACCAACCACTCAGGTGGTCGTCTTCAACGAGTTCTTGTACGTCTTGGGCGGGTGTACAACACAGTGCGCGCATGGGGAGTCTGCCGTCAACTCCGTCCTCCGCTACGACCCTCGCTTCAACGCCTGGTTCCAGGTGGTGGTGGAGGTGGTGGTGGTGGTGCTGGTGGAGGTGGTGGTGGTGGTGGAGGTGGTGGTGGTGGTGGTGCTGGTGGTGGTGGTGGAGGTGGTGGTGGTGGTGGTGGTGGAGGTGGTGGTGGTGGAAGAGGTGGTGGTGGTGGTGGTGGAGGAGGTGGTGGTGGAGGTGGTGATGATGATGGTGGTGGTGGTGGTGGTGGTGGAGGTGGTGGTGGAGGTGGTGGTGGTGGTGGTGGTGGTGGTGGTGGAGGTGGTGGAAGTGGTGGAAGAGGTGGTGGTGGAGTGGTTGGTGGAGGTGGTGGTGGTGGTGGAGGTGGTGGTAGTGGTAGAGGTGGTGCTGGCTATAGTGTTATTTTGCTTTGTATTCAATTTCATTGTATCACTTTACAAGACAACAACAACAACACGCACACACACGACCAGGCGGCCTCGATGCTCAACAAGCGAGCCTACTTCTACGCTGGTCTCCTCCGCAACCGCATCTGGGCGGTGGGCGGCAAGTTGAAGGAGGGCTCGTTGGCAGCGGTCGAGTGCTACGACCCCGAGAAGAACCTCTGGAAGGCCTCCACTCCCCTGCCTTCTGCCTACCATGCCCACGCTGGTCCGTCGGGTGGTGGTGGTGGAGGATAGGGGGAGGGTGTCATTTTATTGTTAGTTTTGATAATGTTTTTTGTTTTTTTTAATCGCCAGGTGCCGCGTATGGAGGCAAGATCTACATTTCAGGGGGTTACTCCTCCAACCACTTCACCCCTGACCTGCAACGTTTTGACCCTATTACTAGGTGTGTGGTGGTGATCATATTTGTTTAATATAGCGTCGATTAATGCATGAATGTTGAGAAAAAAATTCACACACACACACACACACACACACACACACACACACACACACACACACACACACACACACACACACAGACGTTGGGAAGACATGAGCGCAATGCTGTCACCTCGCGGATGGCACGTGATGTGTGTGGCGCGCGACAAACTGCTGGTGCACGGGGGGTGCAGTCTGAACGGCGGTCAAATGGCGCTGCCTGTGATGCAGTCGGAGAGCTACGACCCGGACACGGACCAGTGGACCGCCATTGCTCCTCTCTCTGTGTCGCACAAGGAGGCCTCGTGTGTCGTGTACCAGGACCGCGTGTATGTGCTAGGTGAGCTTCTTGTTGTCGTTGTTCTTTCGGTGTGTTTGTTGTTCTTTCGGTGTGTTTGTTGTTCTTTCGGTGTGTTTGTTGTTCTTTCGGTGTGTTTGTTGTTCTTTCGGTGTGTTTGTTGTTCTTTCGGTGTGTTTGTTGTTCTTTCGGTGTGTTTGTTGTTCTTTCGGTGTGTTTGTTGTTCTTTCGGTGTGTTTGTTGTTCTTTCGGTGTGTTTGTTGTTCTTTCGGTGTGTTTGTTGTTCTTTCGGTGTGTTTGTTGTTCTTTCGGTGTGTTTGTTGTTCTTTCGGTGTGTTTGTTGTTCTTTCGGTGTGTTTGTTGTTCTTTCGGTGTGTTTGTTGTTCTTTCGGTGTGTTTGTTGTTCTTTCGGTGTGTTTGTTGTTCTTTCGGTGTGTTTGTTGTTCTTTCGGTGTGTTTGTTGTTCTTTCGGTGTGTTTGTTGTTCTTTCGGTGTGTTTGTTGTTCTTTCGGTGTGTTTGTTGTTCTTTCGGTGTGTTTGTTGTTCTTTCGGTGTGTTTGTTGTTCTTTCGGTGTGTTTGTTGTTCTTTCGGTGTGTTTGTTGTTCTTTCGGTGTGTTTGTTGTTCTTTCGGTGTGTTTGTTGTTCTTTCGGTGTGTTTGTTGTTCTTTCGGTGTGTTTGTTGTTCTTTCGGTGTGTTTGTTGTTCTTTCGGTGTGTTTGTTGTTTTAATTTCAATGTAGGCTCGCTTGTTTCTTTGATTCGAATTTATTCATCCCACCAATATTAACATGGTGGTGGTGATGATGATGACCTAGTTCCCGCCACAACTCCTCCAACTACCAGTACGACACCCTTCCAGGCGGCTACAACGTGCAGACGAAGACGGGTCAGAAGTTGGTTTCGCGCTACGACCCGTACAGCGCCGTGTGGGACAGCGTGGGCACGTTGGCGCAGTCGCACACCGGGGTGGGCTATTGTGTCCTCAAACTGCCTGTCTTCGATGATGGCGTCTTCGAGATGAATGGCCATTGAAGGGAGGAGGTGTTTGTGGGGGGGAAGAGGAGGGATGGGGCTTGTCTGGTGGTGTTTGTGGGGGGGAAGAGGAGGGATGGGGCTTGTCTGGTGGTGTTTGTGGGGGGGAAGAGGAGGGATGGGGCTTGTCTGGTGGTGTTTGTGGGGGGGAAGAGGAGGGATGGGGCTTGTCTGGTGGTGTTTGTGGGGTGGAAGAGGAGGGATGGGGCTTGTCTGGTGGTGTTTGTGGGGGGGAAGAGGAGGGATGGGGCTTGTCTGGTGGTGTTTGTGGGGGGGAAGAGGAGGGATGGGGCTTGTCTGGTGGTGTTTGTGATGGGTGGTAGTGGTTTGTGATGGTGTGGTAGTGTTTAGTGATGGAGTAGTAGTGGTTTTTGATGGTGTGGTAGTGTTTAGTGATGGAGTGGTAGTGTTTAGTGATGGTGTGGTAGTGGTTTGTGATGGTGTGGTAGTGTTTAGTGATGGTGTGGTAGTGTTTAGTGATGGTGTGGTAGGGTTTAGTGATGGAGTAGTAGTGGTTTGGGATGGTGTGGTAGTGTTTCGTGATGGAGTAGTAGTGGTTTGTGATGGTGTGGTAGTGTTTAGTGATGGTGTGGTAGTGGTTTGTGATGGTGTGGTAGTGTTTAGTGATGGTGTGGTAGTGGTTTGTGATGGTGTGGTAGTGGTTTGTGATGGTGTGGTAGTGTTTAGTGATGGTGTGGTAGTGTTTAGTGATGGTGTGGTAGGGTTTAGTGATGGAGTAGTAGTGGTTTGGGATGGTGTGGTAGTGTTTCGTGATGGAGTAGTAGTGGTTTGTGATGGTGTGGTAGTGTTTAGTGATGGTGTGGTAGTGGTTTGTGATGGTGTGGTAGTGTTTAGTGATGGTGTGGTAGTGTTTAGTGATGGTGTGGTAGTGGTTTGTGATGGTGTGGTAGTGTTTAGTGATGGAGTAGTAGTGGTTTGTAATGGTGTGGTAGTGTTTCGTGATGGAGTAGTAGTGGTTTGTGATGGTGTGGTAGTGTTTAGTGATGGTGTGGTAGTGGTTTGTGATGGTGTGGTAGTGTTTAGTGATGGTGTGGTAGTGTTTAGTGATGGTGTGGTAGTGGTTTGTGATGGTGTGGTAGTGTTTAGTGATGGAGTAGTAGTGGTTTGTGATGGTGTGGTAGTGTTTAGTGATGGAGTAGTAGTGGTTTGTGATGGTGTGGTAGTGTTTAGTGATGGTGTGGTAGTGGTTTGTGATGGTGTGGTAGTGTTTAGTGATGGTGTGGTAGTGGTTTGTGATGGTGTGGTAGTGTTTAGTGATGGAGTAATGAAAGAATTCTTTCAGTCAACACGATCCTTCTACAACGTCGTTCTGTTGAACGCCTGTATTGTCGCTTGTATAGAAGAATATGTAGATCAGTCATTTAATGTACAGCATATAACTCAGAAGACGAACAACATTGACTAACTTACTTCAATTATCGTTTGTTTCCTTCTATGAAGTTTGCAGTGTAAATTACTTGTAAATACCAGACCTGAATTTCGTGATAAGTTTACTTTTTTATCATTATCACACTTTTAAAATCATCATTATCAGCCGTATCTCTGCAAGACTTCTTGATAGTAACATTAGATGTTCTGCCCCTTGTAAATGTACTCAAGTCATTACCTTGGTTTAACGACATCTTATTTATTTACTCACCCTGATATTTTAATTGGATCCTTCCAACCAATCAATCTAATTTATTTATTAGCGCTCCTCATTAAATTAAAAGCGCTTTCCAATAAAATGTTCAAATAAAAGAGTATTTGAACCCTTGATAGGGTTGACATATAAACTAGAACAACACATGCCCTCACAAGGCACCAACAGACGACCACAGAACGCTAGTAACGCCTAGGTGTTTAATTTCAAACAGAGAAATTTTATTTTTGAAAAAGTATTATAAAATAATGTATTTCGTGAATATAACAATATATTTATATATATTGTATACATATATTCGGTATTATGAAAAATAATGTTGCAAATATTTGATTACAAAATAGAGTTTAGGTGCCGATGGATGTCGCGTAGGATGATTGAGCGATGCAATCACATGAACGGAACAACAGAAGCGAACCTCGCTGGCGACGGAGAAGCTGACTGCTGCAGCGAGGATGAGCGCAGAGTGCCCGCCAGGCAGGCGCAAGAGAGAAGTGCAAACAATGAAATCTGAACAGAAATGTCGTCAGCGTTGAAATCGCTCAAATGAAAGTGTATAAAAGGAAAATGCCTTTGAAAGCGACAAGCAGCGAACAAATAAAAGTTGAAATTCGAAAAAGCATGCGAACTGATTGATGGAAAGGGTGGAGTGGTTTGTGGAGTGGTGTGTGGAGTGATGTGTGTAGTGGTTTGTGGAGTGGAGGTTTGAGGCTGTGAATGGAAAAGTATGACTGGAGGAGATGAGTTGTGGATGGTAGAAGAATGGTGGAAGAGATTTGGGTGGTGTGGTAGGTTGGATGGGTGGAGTGGTAGGTTGGATGGGTGGTGTGGTAGGTAGTTGGATGGGTTGAGTGAATGTAGTGAATGTATAATAACGATTATTAATATTATATGTTTCATAATGGAGCTGAAAACGTTGAAAGGGAAGAACAAGCGATGTCAAGTGGTGTGCCACAATGGCGTGGAACACATGCGACGTCTATGCGACAATATTAACCGACTTCATCTAATTAACGCTTTTCATTAACTTTCGTAATGATTGTGAAAATATTACTCTAACGATAACGTACGCCAGAAAATCGTTATAATGGATTTGATAAAACGTGGCTTCAACATGGCATAGCCATTAAACTAAGTTCTTCGAGATCAAAAAGTTAATATGAGCAAGAATAAGCTGAAAATAAAAAAGATGGACAAGTAAATTATGGATAGACGACTGTACATTTTGCAAATGATGCCAGCGTGTCTGGAATGCAAGATGGGCATCGTTGAGGGGCATCGTTGATGGGCATCGTTAATGGGCATCGTTAATAGGCATCATTGATGGGCATCGTTGAGGGGCATCGTTGATGGGCTCTGAAGGCAACCTTCGAACTGAGCCCCTCTCCCCTCAAGATGCAAACTTCTCGATTGATGAGTTGAAAATGACGAAGAAAAAACTCGTAATAACTAAGAATCACTTTAAACGGAGGATGCATGAACAGATAAACTAAGGCCCCAAAGTGAAAAAAATATGAATGTGTTTGCAATTCAACACGAAAAATATCATAAACCTACTTTGACAAAAAAACAAAATATTCCGAAATTCAGTAAAAACTATAAAAATAATTGGCGAGAAGTGGTGGTGGTGGTGGAGTCAGGCGGTGGGTGTTTGCTGACGCAACCAAGTGTGAAAAGGAGAAAGACACGAAATGAAGAAGAAAAGTTCTGAAAGTTCAAAAACACCGTTGATGGTGGTGGAATAACTGGATGGAGGAGTGGTGGAGAAGGTGGAGAATGCATGGGTGGTGGGTGGGTGGGTTGGTTGTTTGTAGGGAATGTATGTTTCAAGGAGTGGCTTGAAATGGAAGGAAACAGCAAAAACAACGGGAAGTGGCGGTGGAAGCTGCAGGGACTTCTGCAGCTGAGTGGCTTTCGGATTGGTTTGACTTTCTGGAGACTGCAAGCATCTCTCAAAACTTTTTTCTTTTTCTTGTAACCTTGATGACCTTAGATGATCTTGATGATCTTGCTGACCTTCAGAGCCTCTTGAGACTCTCCCTGCTCTTCCTCACAACCTCAGAACGCACCAAATTCTTGTCGTAATGCACTTCGACTAAACACCTCGTTGCATCATCATCATTATCATCATCCACATCATCATTATCATCCTCATCTCCAACATCATCATCAGCACGACGCTTGCACCCTTCCATGATGTTTCCTCCACTGTTATCTTTAGGGACGGAAGTGCTAATGGGATGAGGAGGCCCTTCCTGCGCCTCCCTCGTGTTTTCCCTCATCTCCATCATCGCTCCATCTGCGAGATTGCCTCTTTTTACAGCATCATCATCATCACCATCATTGGCATCATCATCATCACTATCGTTCTCATCGTTATTCTTTTTTCCATTATTATTTTTTTTGTTTTTTTTGTCGCTTTTTCCATTTTTCTCAATTTTTCTAGCTTTTTTATTGCTGGCGTCACTCTTAGCACCACCACTGCTACTACTACTACGACAACTACCCTCACTTCTACCACCATTACCACTCCCATCATCATCACCACTACCACCACTACCACCATTGCCACTACCACCATCACCACTACCACCATCACCACTACCACCATCACCACTACCACCATCACCACTACCACCATCACCACCACTATTACCACCACTACCACCACTACTAGCATCCCCACTACCACCTCCATTACCACTACCACTTCCTTCACTTCCTCCTCCACCCTCCTCCCTCCTTCTTTTTTTCTTCACAAAGTTCCTCCACATCCGTTGGATGATCCGTACGGTGAAGATTTCACGCTGTCTCAGAAGGGTCGAACTTATAGGGTGGTAATTCAGTCTGCCAGGCTTTTTAAGGTCTCCTAACTCTTCGGCCGCATCACTCTTGGTGCCCAGGAAGTTCTTGGTCAGGGCGTCCAGGATGTCGACACAGTTCACCATGTCTGCCTCGCAAATGGGAATGTCCATCTGGACGATTTTGTAGAAGTTCGGGTTGGCGATCCTGAGAGGCTCCTCGAGGGCGTCGATGAACTCGCTGACGTGGCACAAGGGAATGTACTGCGTCGCCTTCTCGTCGTAGCGCTCCCACAGCTCGTAGTACATGTCGAAGTCGTCCTGCGTGAGGCCCTGCTGCACGTCTTCGGTCGCCTGCGAGAAGTTCTCGAGGATGACGGCGATGTACATGTTGATGACGACGAGGAAGGTGATGACGAGGTAGCTGCACAAGTAGAAGATGCCCAGGGCGCTGTTGCCGCAGTCGCCACTGGGCGAGGTGGGCGTGGGCAGGACAGAGCAGTCTGGAGGCTTGTCGTTCATCAGACCTGCCAGAATGCCGTCCCAGCCTGCCGAGGTGCACGTCTGGAAGAGGATGATCATCGAGTTGGCGAACGTCTCGAAGTTGAACATGTCGTCGATGCCTGCGGTGTGCTTGACGTACATGAAGCACGACATGCCGACGATGGCGTAGATGAACATGATGAGGAAGAGGAGGAGGCCGATGTTGAAGAGGGCGGGCATCGAGACGGCCAGAGAAAACAACAGAGTCCTGATGCCCTTGGCTGACTTGACCAGTCTGAGGATCCTGCCCACCCTGAACACCCTCACCACTCTGAGCAGGGTGGGAGAGATGGGAAGCTTGTTGAAGTACTCCTGCAGAGCCATTGCTGTTTGGGGGGGGGGGGGGTAATCATGTTTTTGTTAGTAATAATTTATTATTCGACAGTGAAAAAGTTTTAAATGAATATTATTTCTTTTGCAAATCAAAAAAATATATTTAAAATATATATATATATTTTTTTAACACATTAAAATATATATATATACAATTTAATTTAATAGATGTTAAAAACACAAAAATGATAGAAATAAGCATAAATACAAGTAATATCAACACTAAAACATACAATACAAAAGTTGCATTCAATGCAGACACTAACTCAGGAGGGAGACGACGACGACGATGAAGTCGAAGATATTCCACGGCTCCTTGAAGTAGTGTTGTCGGAAGCCGAGCAGCTTCATGGCGCACTCGATCGTGAAGATGGTGATGAAGACGATGTTGACGTAGGCAAGCGCGTCGTCAAAGTCCTTCGGCTGTCTGTGGTGCTCCACCGCCATCGAAGTCATGTTGAGGATGATGATGAGCATGATGGCGATGTCGAACTTCTGGTTTTTGGTCAGTTTGTAGAAGAACATCTGGAACGCGAACTGCGTTGGTTGATGATGATGATGCGGATGATGATTATGATGATGATGATGATGATGAGGATGATGATGATGATGTTGATGATAACAGTACCTTAGGCTTGGGAACAGGCTTGGTGGGCTGTTTGGAGCCGAGTTTCTTCATAGCGTTGTAGTACTTCTTCTGGTCCTCCGTCATCAGCATCTCCAGCGACCCGCCTGCCTGTCGATTGGTGCTCATGCGTGAGAAGCATTTCAATCGGTCATAAGGACAAAGCATGTAAAACGTCTGATAAATAGTTGTTGTACACAAGGGGAAAACATTATGGGATATTTGATTTTTAAAGAAATATCTCAAGCCGGTATATTGAAGAAGTTGATTTGGATTTTTCAAAAAAGATTGAAACCTTTTTCTTCTGCATGTTGAACTGCTCGATGATGACGCCGATGAAGAGGTTCATGGTGAAGAAGGAGCCGAAGACGATGAAGAGCACAAAGTACAAGTACATCATCGACTTCGCCTCGAACTTCGGCTGCTGTCCGTACTGGTCGTTAGAAATAAATAAATTATGTTCAAGTGAATTTCGTCGGTGGTTTTTGAAATGGCAATTTGAGCAACTAAAGATATTTGTCCAATTAGAAACCACAATTTAAGGGGAATGTTGAAGTAGTGTTTATAGTTTTCGCATGCCAGCGCACCCACCTCGGTGCTGTCAATGGCAGCGTACATGATGTCCATCCAGCCCTTGAACGTTGCCTTGGGTGCATAATGTGTGCTTTGATTGAGAGTCATGTTTGCTTCAAGATGGACAAATTCAAACAGAACAGTAATTCTCGAAATGAGTATATCGTTACAACCAGTGAGTTCTTAATAATGGTGGAAGTTTTTTTAATTGATTAAAACGCGGTAAAACCTTTCGATTTAAAAACACACCAAATTATAATAGGTACAAAAACTAAAATATGGAAGTATCATAATCAGCACCGACCACTTGGAAGAGTGCCAGGTAGCCCACAAAAACGTTGTCGAAGTTCACCTGTCGTGGTGAGTGCGCATGCGTTTGATGCAAGATTGCATATGCAAACCAGATTATGACTACAACTATAGTCCATAGTCTATACCTAAAAAAGTCTCCAAAAAAAAACGTTGAGAATTACAACCTAAGCACATTAAGGAGCATTTAACCTTAGGGTTGAACCAGGTGTAGTTGAGATTGATGTTCGGGTCCTTGCAGACTGACTTGTTGACGTTCTCGTCTTCTATCAAGTTTCCCTGCAGGTCTGTACACCTTGAAAAATAGAAGCAAGATAGAAGTTTGAACAAATTATTTTTCTAAAATATAAAATGCTAAAATCCTTTTTATAATTTTCTCACTACTCTTCATCCACTTTTCTCCTCACCTGCCGAACTTTCCCATGAACAGATTGACTCCCATGATGGAGAAGATGAGCCAGAATACGAGACAGACCAAGAGGACGTTGAGGATGGACGGGATGGCCTGGATCAGTGCATTCACCACCACCTGGTTAACGAATGGATGGATCGGCTAATGAATGGATGGGCTTTTTATGAATAAGGAAATAAATAATTGGAGGATTAAATTAGTTTCTAATTGAATGGTTTGATGGATAGGTGAGCAAATGAACAATTTCTGTTTCCATTCAGACTTCTTCTCAAGTCTTTCCCGTATTATAAAAGTCCACAGGGGTCATTCATTTGATCGGCTAATAGCCCACATATGTATTCAGTGCTCATCAACGAACACTCTGACCAAACTCTAAGAACTTTTCTAAGATTCCCGCCGAGCATCCATCACCAAACGAGAGGCGATTCATCTCAGACGCAAAAGCAGGAATCGCTTTGTAACATTAAGGTCTATCATCACTCCTACAAATGACCTCCATTCTATTGCTACGTTCAGAAATCATTATTTAGGCACCAGTATTGAAAAAATAAATACTCATTTTTTCAATGAATGATGATTATTTTTTCGTGCTCATTTTTAAGTGCGCCCAATCACTTCACACAACTGTTACACCTCCCCACAGCCCCTTCAAGCGATTAACGTAGAATTCATCTCGTCATTTATATTAAATAGCACTTAATATCTCCCAATCCTTCATTCTAATTCAACTGATTCAAGTTTAGAGAAAATATTTCTAAATGAAACAATGTACAAAAATGTCCCACAGATTTTTGGCAATAAAAATAAATATAAAAGTATATGAGTTCCAGACATAGCCATCAATCTCACACCCTCCCAATAAATGTCCACTCTCGCCGAACCTTCATTCCTTCCCAGCGAGACACCGCCCTCAACGGCCTCAGAGCTCTCAGCGTCCGCAAGGCTCTGAAGGCGCCCATGTTCGACGTGTCTGCTCCCTCCGCGCCCCAGCTTATCAGCGAGATCTTGATTAAGGGTAGAATAGATTTTTCTAAACAAAAATTTATATTAACTTGAAATGTCTCATATCTCACACTGTAACAAATCAAAAACGTTTCTAAAACATTTTGAAACTCACACAAACTATGACGAAGTCGAGCCAGCACCAGGCGTCGGTAAAGTACCGCTTGAAGCCGTAAGCCATCATCTTTATCAGCATCTCAAACACAAACACCACCGTGAACACTTTGTCGAGAATTTTCAGCAGAAATTTTACATTTTCGTAAGCCTTGTCGTCCATGCTCCTGTCTTCTACCGCCTGTGCACGAAGAATCGATGAAGTATTCGTCAAATGCGGTCAATAACTTTCCTTATTTTTTTGAAAAATAAAATTTTTCTGTTCAATAAATTTGAAAACTCCTTGTAATCCAAAAGAACTTCACGAGCACTCACCAAGGCAAGCGAGCTGGCAAGGATCATGAAGATGATGAATGTTTCGAAGTAGGGGTGCTCCACCAGCGAGTAGGCGTAGCACCGCAGTCTCCAGAAGACCTGCCCGAAGACGGTGTGGTGGCAGAGCTGGAAGAAGGGGGTGCACTTGTTGGGGCAGCAGTCGTCAGGGTACTTGACGAACAAAACGTTCACTCTGGAGATGTACTCTTTCTCGAGTGGCTCGCTGAACTGGTCGGTGTAGTACTGGTCGAGCGAGAGAAAGGAACCTTTGTCGATGTGGTGTCTGTGTGAGGCGGATGGCAAGTGGTGGCTGCGTTGAAGCTGCTGGTAGTGGCTGTGGTCGCTGGGCTGATGGTGATGATGATGGTGGTGCAACAGACGGTGGCGTTTGTCGAGAGACTGCGTCGACGCGTAGACGTTTTTGACGGCTTTGGAGGCGATGTCAAAGGACTCATCACGCTCAAGCTCGTTGTTTTCTGGGTCGACGTAGTTGTAGTAGCTGGAGCTGTGGTGCAGGGAGTGCTCCTTGCTGCCGCAGTGGTTCAGAGCTTCCAGGTTGTTGAGCGAGTTCACTGAACGCATGGAAGCAGACTGCGGGCAGTTTTGAGCAGTGAGGAGGCTGGTAATGCTCAGTGTTGACTTTTGATATTTTCCATTTTCATATCATAATTGTAAAATAAATCGTGGTGTGTTTTTGTTTTAGTTTACGATTGGACTACTTAGAATCCCACTTTATAAAAAATATAAAGTAGATGAGGGCTGGGTGAAAAAATAAAGGACACTCACATGACAAGAGCCGTCTAAGTTGTCTGCATACCGGAAATTTTTTTTTTTTAATTCGGTTAATCAAATACAAGAACTCCTAAAAAATAAAAAAGCTTCAATATCAAAGCAAAAAAATAAAAATACATTTATAGACAATAACGGCAACTTTTATTTTTAAATTCGTTTTTTGAATTTTAAAAGCAACATTAATCACCGTCGGCATGGGAAGAAAAGGATGCTGTTTGCGCTGGTGAGATGGTGACAATGAGTTGGTTGAGGGGCTCGTTGGCGCTTGCCATGGAGGCGTACTTGGTGGCGTATGGAACGTTGTTGCTCTTGATGGCGTGCATGGAGAGCGCTTTGGAGACTGCAGGAAGAAAAAAGTTTGTAAAAAATTGAAAAAACTGGGGACAAATGGAAAGGCATAATGATTATAAAGTTTTGTGAATGTTTGATGATGGACCAGGCAATTTTACTGCGAAAAATGAGGCCAAAAAGAGCAAATGTGCTGTAGCACTGCTGACCTGGTCTGTTGAGAAGGGATCTCTTGCGCAGGGTGGTGTTGATGAAGTACATGCTGTGAGACTTGATGTACTGCACGAATCTGTCAGGAGAGGAGAGGAATTGGAATGTTTGCGAGTGTTGAATAAGTGCGCTAGAAATACATCTAGCAATTCAAGAATAATGAAGTTTTTATTCTTAGTATATTAAGAATAATTAATAGTTTATAATTGTAATATTACTATTAAAATATTTATAAAATACGAATTAAGTTGTTTTCACCATAGTTTAATCATCCACAAATCAACATCACTTCCAACACAATCACCCTCAATGAGACAACCACAAGAACACAAGCAAGAGAACAGTAACAAGCAAGAGAACAGTAACAAGCAAGAGAACAGTAACAAGCAAGAGAACAGTAACAAGCAACAGAAGAGTAACAAGCAACAGAAGAGTAACAAGCAACCGATCAATGCGGTCAATGGCTTCCTGCAGCTTGTTGGCTCCTTCATCTTCCTCTGACTGCTTGAGACTCTCCGCGCCAAAGGAACTCAACAGCAGTGCCAGGAAGAGGTTCAGAACCTTCGGATTGAGTTGCGTGCTTGCTATGTGTTTTTGCTATGTGTTTTCGCTCTGTGTTTTTGCTATGTGTTTTTCGCTATGTGTTTTTGCTATGTGTTTTTGCGCAAGGGAAACAACTAGTCCACATTTACTTTCTTTAACCGTTAATTTGTTAATCAAAATGTTTACTGGAAAAAGAGACAAGGAGGGTGGTGATGATAATCATTACAATAGCAAACTCACGACGAGGGATGCGATGATCATGGTGAGGAGGAAGAAGGGGATGCAGTGGAGGCCGTTGGAGAAGATGCAATTCCACATGTTCTCGATCCACTCGCCACACAGGATGCGGAAGATGATCATGAAGGAGTGGAAGAAGTCCCGGAAGTGCCAACGTAAGTGCTCCTCGTCTTCGAAGTAGTTCCTGAAGAGTGGAAAAGAAATGGTGTGAAGAAATAATAAATTCGCTCATAGATTTTATAAACGTTCCATTTAGTTAAATTATTCCTCCCTCCCCTCTCTTCTCTTCCTTATCCCTCACCCACTCCACACGCACTTTGAGTAGTTAGGACCAAACAACTGCATTCCGACGACGGCGAAGATGAAAATGATGATGGCGAGAACAAAACAGAGATTTCCGAGCGCTCCCAACGTTCTGCCGATGATTCCGATCAGGAGATTCAGAGTGGGCCAAGACTTCGCCAGCTTGAAAACGCGTAACTGAGAGTTTGAATAATTTCCAGTGCCGTATTTTTATTTTTTATTGAATTTATACAGACTTTAAATTCAAATAAAAATTTAATTATACTTTTGTTAAACAGTTTTTCAAAATGAATTCACGCCAAAGCACTCACCAAGCGGAAGGATCTGAGGATGGAGAGTCCTTTCACGTTGGACAGACCCAGCTCCACCAGACTCAGGATTACGATGACAAAGTCGAAGCAGCTCCACTTGTCTTGCAAGTACCTGTGGGGTTTTGAGGGTGGTGAGAGGGGCAAGATTGGTGGTGAGATGCATTGAATAGTGGAAGGGTCATTTTTTGTGCATTTACAGTCGATGGTGGTGGTGAAATAACAAAAGCATTGAACATATGAGCATATTTAAAGTTTCTTGTATTAAGAAGTTATCTTGTTTTTATTTATTAAAATTTTTAAAAAGTAGAAAATATTGGACGCAACATAAATTTTCCAGAATGGCTAACCTATAGAGACCAAGAGCGATGACTTTTAGTGCTGCTTCCACCGTGAATATCCCGGTGAAAATCTATCCACACAAAAAAGACATTTCAAAATTTTAGAAAATTCATTAAAAATATTATTTTTTAACTTCTGAACAACATTTATAAATTATTTATTCTCAAAAAGTCAAAGTTGCTAAGTGAAATGCGGCGCTGACATAATTTCCGATCTGGAGGACTTTTTCCAGTTGCGATCCCATCTCATCGTGTTCCATCGCCATGAAGAGCGTGTTGACGACGATGCACAGTGTGATGAAGAGGTCCACAAAAGCGTCCATGATGAACAACTCTACAATGTGAGCGAATCTGTATTTGGTGGTGGTGGTGGTGGTGGTGGTGGTGTGGTGGTGGTGTGGTGGTGGTGGTGGTGTGGTGGTGGTGGTGGTGTGGTGGTGGTAGTGGTGGTGTGGTGGTGGTGGTGGTGGTGGTGGTGGCGGTGGTGGTGGTGGTGGTGTGGTGGTGGTGTGGTGGTGGTGGTGGTGTGGTGGTGGTAGTGGTGGTGTGGTGGTGGTGGTGGTGTGGTAGTGTGGTGGTGGTGGTGGTGGTGGTGGTGGTTGTGGTGGTGGTGGTGGTGGTGGTGGTGGTGCGGTGGTGGTGGTGGTGATGGTGGGAGTGGTGGTGGTGGTGGTGGTTGTGGTGGTGGTGGTGGTGGTGGTGGTAGTGGTGGTGGTGGGAGTGGTGGTGGTGGTGGTGGGAGTGGTGGTGGTGGTGGTTGTGGTAGTGTGGTGGTGGTGGTGGGAGTGGTGGTGATGGTGGTGGTGTGGTGGTGGTAGTAGTGGTGGTGGTGGTGGTGGTGGTGGTGGTGGTGGTGGTGGTGGTGGTTGTGGTGGTGGTGGTGGTGGTGGTGGTGGTGGTGGTGGTGGTGGTAGTGCAGAAGCTGGTAGAGTGCCTAATAAAAAAGAGCAAATAGTTGTAGAATGTCAACTGGGTAGTTTATGGTGTAGAGTGTAGTGTACTAAAGAACTCACTTGTACCACTTGGGATGGCATTCCCAATCAAACATCAGTTGCAGGAGTTTCCTCTTGGCAAACTCCTTCTTCGTCTCGCCCTTCTCCATCATGAAAAAGCCTGCAAAAACAATTATCTTGTGGAATATTTACTTTCTTCAAATGAGATTATTTGTAAAAAAACTGAAATTATTGGAAAGTATGATGGCGAGGCTAGCAATGCTTCTACGATTTCCTGAAAAGTCAGACCTTTCTTTTTTCCAGAAGCCGACTTGAGAAGGTTTTTGAGGATGAGTACATCTGGAGAATGAATTGAATGCTTTTATTTTAATCTCATTGATCAGGTCTTAAGGTCTTGAAGTGCAAGAGATTCGACTCTGATACACGAATTATGCAATAAAAATCCAAAATACTTCAGACGTTTATGCACTTGGATTGAATTCGTCTTTCTACTTATTGTTAGTTCTAAAGTGTTGGAGCATGCAGTGAAATATTACATACTTCTTGTATGTTTAATTTTGTGTGTTTATTTTGTATGTTTAATTTTGTATGTTTAATTTTGTATGTTTAATTTTGTATGTTTAATTTTGTATGTTTAATTTTGTATGTTTAATTTTGTATGTTTAATTTTGTTTGTTTAATTTTGTATGTTTAATTTTGTATGTTTAATTTTGTATGTTTAATTTTGTATGTTTAATTTTGTATGTTTAATTTTGTATGTTTAATTTTGTATGTTTAATTTTGTATGTTTAATTTTGTATATTTAATTTTGTATGTTTAATTTTGTATGTTTAATTTTGTATGTTTAATTTTGTATGTTTAATTTTGTATGTTTAATTTTGTATGTTTAATTTTGTATGTTTAATTTTGTATGTTTAATTTTGTATGTTTAATTTTGTATGTTTAATTTTATATGTTTAATTTTGTATGTTTAATTTTGTATGTTTAATTTTGTATGTTTAATTTTGTATGTTTAATTTTGTATGTTTAATTTTGTATGTTTAATTTTGTATGTTTAATTTTGTATGTTTAATTTTGTATGTTTAATTTTGTATGTTTAATTTTGTATGTTTAATTTTGTATGTTTAATTTTGTATGTTTAATTTTGTATGTTTAATTTTGTATGTTTAATTTTGTATGTTTAATTTTGTATGTTTAATACGCTTCTTGATTTTTCCATGTGTTCACCTTTGAGGTCAAGAGATGCAGTGGGAGAGTGCAGAACGAAAGGGTTGTCTGAAAAGTAGCCATGCTTGCCCTTCAGGTCTGCACTCGTCTGTGTGGTGGAGTGTGGAGAAGTGTGGTGAAGTGTGATGGAGTGTAGTGAAGTGTGGTGAGGTGTGGTGAGGTGTGGAGAAGTGTGGTGAGGTGTGATGGAGTGTAGTGAAGTGTGGTGAGGTGTGGTGAGGTGTGGTGGAGTGTGGAGAAGTGTGATGGAGTGTAGTGAAGTGCGGTGAGATGTGGTGAGGTGTGGTGGAGTGTGGAGAAGTGTGATGGAGTGTAGTGAAGTGTGGTGAAATGTGGTGAAGTGTGGTGAGGTGTGGTGGAGTGTGGAGAAGTGTGGTGAGATGTGGTGAGGTGTGGTGAGGTGTGATGGAGTGTAGTGAAGTGTGGTGAGATGTGGTGAGGTGTGGTGGAGTGTGGAGAAGTGTGGTGGAGTGTGTTCAATTGGAGTAGAGGGGATTGAAATATGATGCCAAGTCCGTGGTTTTTAACGCTCGTTTATTAACACTGCCAAAAGACGACACGAAATATTTGAACTCACCTTTCTGTTTTGTGATTTTTCGTTTTCGTCTTGTATGTGCTTTTGTGTCACTCTGTTGCGGGTCCAGTGGAAATGAGTTGGTTCAGAAACCCTTACCTGTGTGTGTTTTTGTCTTCATGAATGCTTACCTTTTAAATGAACATTTACATGTGAAAAAAGTCTGTCCATCTACTCCACTTTTTCTTATCATCACCAACACATTCAAGCCCTCTCTTAAACCATCCGGAACCACCCCCTGGACCTTAGGTGGGCTTTTGACGACTGGTGCGGGC
>OX030961.1:8854419-8904419 GCA_943735955.1 Piscicola geometra
TCCGGCAAAGTGTTTGCTCAGATGCGTGATTACTCAGGCTTCGAGATGCTCTGAGGAAGTCTTGGTGCCTTCCTCATTGGTTGCATGACGCCACTATGCGGCTGCTGCTGATGCTGCCAAGACTTCTGTGAGCTTTGGGGACAGTGAAGGATGATGCGATGGAACGGGCGCAGTTCTTCTGCTTCGTACATCGCTGCAACCACAATTGGTTATTGTGTGATGGGCCAGTTGAAATAGAAATGATCGGAGGCAGTTGAACAAAGTGTAATGCAAGGACTACTGCTCTAAATTATTTTTATTCTCAACTTTCTCGTCCACGATCGAACTTCTAAACGTTTCTTCAGAAAACTCCCTTGCAATTATTGCGATAATGATTGAGTAATTAAAGTGATACCAATGAAGAAGGGCAGCTTTGAGTGGGCAGGTAATGTTGCAGCATGTTTGTCGATGGAGCGACTATGCAGTCATCGACAGAGTCATTAGGCGCGAGTATTAATCATCAGAACTTCATTATCGCCATTGTCGTCGCCATCATCCTCATCATCATCATCATCTTCATCATGACGTAGTAGCATCGTTATAGCAAATTACAAGTAAAAGCACCACATCAGTCTAGAAGCAATCTCTCCAACTACCACTTCCACCACCATCCCACCCTCCACCACTCACCAACCACCACCACCACCATCTCATCTTCCATACTCACCAACAACTACTACTACTTCCACCACCATCCCATCAACCACCATTACCACCAGACCTTCCCCACCACTCACCAACTACTACCACCGCCACCATCCCACCTTCCACCACTCACCAACTACTACCACCACCACCTACCCACCTTTCACCACTCACCAACTACTACCACCACCACCTTCCACCACTCACCAACTACTACCACCACCACCTTCCACCACTCACCAACCACCACCACCATCCCACCTTCCACCACTCACCAGGAACCACCGCCACCGTCTTCAACGTCCTCAAAACCCTGAAGGTCCTCAGGGCTGAGGCGTTGCCCATGTCTTTGATCGCCATCGTGGCGTATCTGCGGCGGTGGTGGAAGTGGTGTGATGTTGGTGGTGTTGGTGGTGGTGTGATGGTGGTGGTGTTGGTGGTGGTGTGATGGTGGTGGTGTTGGTGTAGTGGTGATGCAGCTGTGGTGGTGGAGGTGTGGTGATGTTGGTGTGGTGGTGATGCAGCTGTGGTGACGTTGGTGTGGTGGTGGAGGTGTAACTGTGGTGGAGGTGGTGATGTAGTTGTGCTGGTGGTGGTGTTGTGTGTAGCTGTGATGGTGGTAGTGGTGGTGGGGGTGGTGGTGGTGGTGGTAGTGTGGTGGTACTGGTGGTGGTGGTAGTGATGGTGGTGTAGTGGTGGTATTGCTGTGGTGGTTGTGAGAGGGTGGTGTAATTTTTAACTTTTATATATTCACTGATGAACTTTTGGTTCTTTTTCTGTTTTTATTGTTCGGCTTTTGTTTGCTCTGGGGCTTTAGGTGTCTTTGTGTTCATGCTGCAAATACTTTCTCAAGCAATCCTTTGATTAAAATTTAAAAAAACAATAACAACAAAAAAACAAAATTTTTTAAATAAAAATGCGTTTAAAAATAATAATGGAAAAAAAATAGCACATACAAACACGCAAGAGCTTCTAGAGACATTATTCTTTATTTATTTATATTAGAGACATAAGTTGATCAGAAAGACATATCTTGCCATAACTTAAAATAACTTTTTTAAATTCACAAAATGGTGACTTGAAATAGTTTCGAGGGAAACTATTGAGTGTAGATTGACGGAAGAGAAGTGTGTCTTCTGGGAAGAAATCACTCCACAACTTGAAGCGAACAAACAGAAATAAATGCTTTTCCCGGGGATATGGTGGTTAAGAAACTGAGAAAAGTCGTAGCTTTTTGCAGAAGATAAACCAGTTTATTTTATAAAATCTTTCATTTTGCTTTTTTTTAAGTTTTTCAATTATGCCTAAAAATAAAACACAAATGGAATCACAATGCCTGTCTGCATCTATTCCGTCCATATTTTCTCATATTGCAAGCAGACGGCTGCACAACAATAGGTCGTAATCAACTGCATATTTGCGTATATTAAAAAGCAAAAAGTCTGGATTTTGAGCACCAAATTATTCATTGCCACAACTTCAGTGTGAGAAAATATTTTAGAAGTCCAACTTTCCATGCATATCAAATCGCGGCTTTGGAAGCGGGCATCGAGTGCAACTTCAAATGAGGCAAACAGGATGATGCATAGTTGTAACATTATGCAAATATATTGATGGCCTAATGCCATGATTCTTCTGTAAGCCTTCCTCTCAGCAGTGCTTCAAAGGTTTCTGAAGGTTTCGAGTCATGAGCAATTACTGATACGCCACTCAATCCGTTTAATGAAACAACAAATTCTTTATTTAAGAAATATTTAGTTATTTAAAAGTAGTTTTTCAATCTACAACATTTAATCTATAACAAACCTTTAGATTTAAAAAAACTCAAATAAAACGAACATCTTCAACAACTACCGAAACAACAACTCTCCCAAACATCAACAACCACCCCGACAACACCTCCTCGCAACCAAACGTCAACAACTACTCCGACATCACCTCCTCGCAACCAAACGACAACAACTCCAACTCACGCCGAGACGACGACGAAGAAGTCGAGCCAGTTCCAGGCATCTCTCAGGTAGGTGAAGCCCTCCAAGATGAAGCCCCTGGCCATCATCTTGATGGTGCCCTCTATCGTGTAGATGACCAAGAAGGTCGTTCTGGAGGGAGGTGATGCAGGTGGTAATGAGTGGAGTTTTTAATGTGAATTTTATTGGTTTTTTAGTTTAAATTAAAAGACGTAAAGAGACGCTTGTTTGTATTTTGAAACATCGATTTTATTTTTCTTAAAACTTTGAAGAGAACCAACTCGACTGTGGGAAACTCCGTGTTCATGGCCATGAAGACGCAGTTCACCAGGATCACTACCATGACCAGGAGGCTGAAGAATGTGCTCGCGTCAAGGAAGATGCGAAAAAAGGTGGGAGAAGGAAAGGAGATGAAGAGCAACAAAAGCAACAACATTATTTAAGTATTTCGACAACATTAACGACGACAACAGAACGTCAGCTAATCACGAGACAACAACAACACTACCGCATACCCACAACCTCCACGCGGTGCGGTGGGGGGCGCTTGCGCCTCAAATGTGGGTACTTTCGGCCACCCTGCCAGGGCAGACTTTGCAAGTCAGCCCAGGAGACAACAAACTCATCTCTGGACAGACTGCCCAGCCCTGGAACAAGGGCTGGGCAAGAACACAAGAGAACTGACTCAAGAGCCTGGCAGGGCAGCGCAGCTGGACGAGACTATTCTCCCCAGACTGCTGAACAACACAACGAAATACTACAACAACAACAACAGAAACAGAAAATACAACAGCAGCATCATCGTCAGTGACAAGGATATGGATGAGTGAGGGTTCTGAGGCAGACTCTGCGCACTGGGTTGAAGGGACTCATGCACCAAAAAGCCTTCATGGCGCTGAAGCGGAAGATCGTGTGGTCCTTCGCCACTATCACGAACGTCTGTGTGGTGTTGAGGTCGGTGGTGTGGTGGTGATGTTGTTGTGTTGGTGTTGGTGATGTTGTTGTGTTGGTGTTGGTGATGTTGTGTTGGTGATGTTGTTGTGTTGTGGTGTTGATGCCTGTTGAGTGGGCTGTTTCAAAGATTCCTTCAAGGTTTTTTATTATTTTTTTATTAGTATTATAATTGTTTTTTCAAAAATTTTCAAGATTTCAATTATCTTTATCCTTGCCACTTTGAAATGCTGAATACAAAGCGAGCAATTTACTTCGCGGGAGAATCTTGATACAATCGTTTAATGTCTGAGACTTCAAAATTAATGAAAATACAATTATCCCACTAAACATTTTTTTAATTCAAACAACAAAATTCTACGTGAAAAATACTTGAAACAACAAACGCATTAAATCGACAACAAAACATTGACAACATCAACGACAACAACACGCACATATTTGTTGTTGTAGTACTCATCAAAGTCTTCGATTGGAACCCCATACAACTCCACAGGGAAGTTGCGGAACCTTTTCAATGGTGGAGTTGCCATGGTGGTGTTGTCATGGTGGAGTTGCCATGGTGGTGTTGCCATGGTGGTGTTGCCATGGTGGTGTTGTCATGGTGGTGTTGCCATGGTGGTGTTGTCATGGTGGTGTTGCCATGGTGGTGTTGTCATGGTGGTGTTGTCATGGTGGTGTTGTCATGGTGGTGTTGCCATGGTGGTGTTGTCATGGTGGTGTTGTCATGGTGGTGTTGTCATGGTGGTGTTGCCATGGTGGTGTTGTCATGGTGGTGTTGTCATGGTGGTGTTGTCATGGTGGTGTTGCCATGGTGGTGTTGCCATGGTGGTGTTGTCATGGTGGTGTTGTCATGCTGGTGTTGTCATGGTGGTGTTGTCATGGTGGTGTTGCCATGGTGGTGTTGTCATGGTGGTGTTGTCATGGTGGTGTTGTCATGGTGGTGTTGCCATGGTGGTGTTGCCATGGTAGTGTTGTCATGGTGGTGTTGTCATGGTGGTGTTGTCATGGTGGTGTTGCCATGGTGGTGTTGTCATGGTGGTGTTGTCATGGTGGTGTTGTCATGGTGGTGTTGTCATGGTGGTGTTGTCATGGTGGTGTTGTCATGGTGGTGTTGTCATGGTGGTGTTGTCATGGTGGTGCTGTCATGGTGGTGTTGTCATGGTGGTGTTGTCATGGTGGTGTTGCCATAGTGGTGTTGTCATGGTGGTGTTGCCATGGTGGTGTTGTCATGGTGGTGTTGTCATGGTGGTGTTGCCATGGTGGTGTTGTCATGGTGGTGTTGCCATGGTGGTGTTGCCATGGTGGTGTTGTCATGGTGGTGTGGATGGGGAGGAAGGGTTTAATGGTGGTGAAAAAGAGAATGTGTTGATATCATGTTGAAAGAGAGAAATGTGGTTCATTTTCCTAGTGCTTGTTATGAGGATGATGAGTATGCTACTGGGAAGCCAGTTGAATTCATTTGGATGGGCTGCACCAAGTACTGATGACGTCTGAACCACTCACCAGTAATCATTAGCTTTTTTAGACTTCATCATCATCATCATCATCATCATCATCATCATCACTATCTCCGTCATCATCATCATCATCACCTCTGTGGCATGGGCTTGCCTGCTTCAAGGGCAGGGTCAGGTCGGGGTTTGTCTTCCTCTTCCTCCTTCTCCGCATTGCTTTTCTTCGTCTGCGTGCATGCAGGTGAATTAATGAATGGGTGTGTAGATAAAAATGAAAAAACGTAAATGATGGATTGATACGTGATGAATTGCTGAATGCATGAATGAATGGATAGATACGTGATGAATTGCTGAAGCAGGAATGAATGCATAGATACGTGATGAATTGCTGAATGCAGGAATGAATGGATGGATAGGTGATGAATTGCTGAATGCAGGAATGAATGGATAGATATTAAGAGACACATCGGACCTCATCTTGGTTTTCCTTCTCCTGCAACTTGAGCTCTTTCTCTCGTTTAATCACCTCGCTGATCCGCTCAACCGACTCATTTGTGAACCTGCGTGTGCGCTTATGGTCTTGAAATGTGCAGTTTTATTGGACGCTTTGTCACCTTAATGAGTAGCTTTAAAGTTTCATTTTTTCTAAACTTTCAAACTTTATAAACATTAAAATTTCGTGAGAAGTTTATTCACATTTTTTCGAACAAAACAATATATTTGAACATTTTAAAGATTTCAGAAATTCGCGCCAAAAATCACAAACCTGATGAACTTTGGCACGCTGTTCTGACTCGCCTTGTCGACTTTGTGGCTCTTCTCCATCGGCCTTTCATCAGCCTCGTTCGACTGACCTGCGCCTACAAGCTTGTCTTGCCTCGGAACCTACTTTTAGTTCATCAATTTGGTGTTTCTCTTTTCACTTTGTTTCTTTTCTACTTCTTTTTGCTTCTTGTCTCGGTGACTCTAACACTTGTTGATAGGGTAGAATGATTTTTAAGAGTTTCAGAACGTCTGGTTTAATTTCCTAGAATTTGAATATTTAAAGTATTTCTATTTGGAATTATGTTCTCTGGTCATCCGGTCATTAAGAATGCATGAGTTTCCTCAAGCAGGAAAGCATTTCCTCGGACTGATGCATTTCTCTTGTTGAAAACGGGTCTGAAAGTTCTAAAACTTTTTCCTCGCGTCATATTGGAATGTCAAGTATTTCACAAACTTCAACTTCATCATATAAATTCAGTTGATAATCCGTGTGTTCGGCAGAGACTGTCTTGAATCTGAAATGGGGGTTTTAGTGCTTAGGAAAAGTTAGAAAAAATGTTTTTTGAATGATTTTATTAGCACTTTCGAGAAGTTATTTTGAACAAATTGGTTTCACTAGCGGTTTTCTGAAGGCAGGTCTCTTGTGCAGACGCTTTATTGGTTCAATGTTCCGCAAGCAATTTTAAAATTCTTGGCACAAATAAGACCAATAACTTCACCAGCACTGCAAAACCTTCCGATATGAAGCACCTTGTAATTGCAAGAATAAATTCAATTTGATTAGCCAAGGAACCTCGCAAATAGTGCAAAACGTAACAAAAAGCCAAACACATAGAAATAAATAAATACAATTTAAAATACCAAATTGATTTGCTAGTTTTGAAATAACTTATAGCTCCAAATGTCTAATAAAACACAAGAAGTGGCGCTGCTGCGGAAGTCACGGAGGCACATGACACCCTTCGTTTTTTCAATCCACCACCTCCTCCTCTTCACTCCTCCCTCTTCTCTCTGCTCCAAGACGTGTAACACGCTTTCCAAAAGCGTTTCTAAATCATTCTTGGAACCTCGCTCATTAGAAAAACATTTTATAACCTACTTTTTTGCTGGCACTAAGTAAATTTAAGTTTCAAAAATATGGTTAAAAAATTTTAATTAGGTATTTATAGTTGCCCAAAAAGCATGTAAAGCAACCACCAAACCACCACAGCAACCACAACCACAGCAACCACCACCACAACCACAACCACAGCAACCACCACCACAACCACAACCACAGCAACCACTACCACAGCCATCACTACCACAGCCACCACAACCACAACTACCACAGCCACCCCTATCCCAGCCACCACAACCACCACTTCCATCCCAACAACAACCACACACGCTCTCGATCATGACATAATTAGAAGGGGAGGCCAGCAGAGACTTGATCACGAACGCTGCAATATTAATGAAAAGACGAGCTCGCTGCATCATCATCATCATCATCATCATCATCATCATCATCGTTTTTGCGATATCAATGGTGGAAAGAAAGAAGGAAGTGGATGAATGGATGAATGGATGAATTGGTGAATGGATGAATTGGTGAATGGATGAATTGGTGAATGGATGAACTGGTGAATGGATGAATTGGTGAATGGATGAATTGGTGAATGGATGAACTGGTGAATGGATGAACTGGTGAATGGATGAATTGGTGAATGGATGAATTAGTGAATGGGTGAATTGGTGAATGGATGAACTGGTGAATGGATGAATTGGTGAATGGATGAATTGGTGAATGGATGAATTGGTGAATGGATGAACTGGTGAATGGATGAATTGGTGAATGGATGAATTGGTGAATAGATGAATTGGTGAATGGATGAATTGGTGAATGTCATGAATGATGAATGGCTGCATGCATGCAATAGCTGCTCAAGTCGCGGGCTTCAAGCCTTAATGAGATTCTCTAGGGAAGGTTTCTGCTTGCAAGTAACGGCATTGAAAAAGTTAAAGGAGTAGAAGGACAAACACACAGACGTGCAAACATACGCACAAACACACGGAAAACAAACGCTTTAAGCCTGAAAGAATGGAAATGTGCTGCAGTGGCATGTTGCTAAGTAAATATGTCCCTTAATGAGACACTGTGTGTGTGTGTGTGTGTGTGTGTGTGTGTGTGTGTGTGTGTGTGTGTGTGTGTGTGTGTGTGTGTGTGTGTGTGTGTGTGTGTGTGTGTGTGTGTGTGTGTGTGTGTGTGTGTGTGTGTGTGTGTGTGTGTGTGTGTGTGTGTGTGTGTGTGTGTGTGTGTGTGTGTGTGTGTGTGTGTGTGTGTGTGTGTGTGTGTGTGTGTGTGTGTGTGTGTGTGTGTGTGTGTGTGTGTGTGTGTGTGTGTGTGTGTGTGTGTGTGTGTGTGTGTGTGTGTGTGTGTGTGTGTGTGTGTGTGTGTGTGTGTGTGTGTGTGTGTGTGTGTGTGTGTGTGTGTGTGTGTGTGTGTGTGTGTGTGTGTGTGTGTGTGTGTGTGTGTGTGTGTGTGTGTGTGTGTGTGTGTGTGTGTGTGTGTGTGTGTGTGTGTGTGTGTGTGTGTGTGTGTGTGTGTGTGTGTGTGTGTGTGTGTGTGTGTGTGTGTGTGTGTGTGTGTGTGTGTGTGTGTGTGTGTGTGTGTGTGTGTGTGTGTGTGTGTGTGTGTGTGTGTGTGTGTGTGTGTGTGTGTGTGTGTGTGTGTGTGTGTGTGTGTGTGTGTGTGTGTGTGTGTGTGTGTGTGTGTGTGTGTGTGTGTGTGTGTGTGTGTGTGTGTGTGTGTGTGTGTGTGTGTGTGTGTGTGTGTGTGTGTGTGTGTGTGTGTGTGTGTGTGTGTGTGTGTGTGTGTGTGTGTGTGTGTGTGTGTGTGTGTGTGTGTGTGTGTGTGTGTGTGTGTGTGTGTGTGTGTGTGTGTGTGTGTGTGTGTGTGTGTGTGTGTGTGTGTGTGTGTGTGTGTGTGTGTGTGTGTGTGTGTGTGTGTGTGTGTGTGTGTGTGTGTGTGTGTGTGTGTGTGTGTGTGTGTGTGTGGTTGTGTGTAGGTGTGTTTGTGCTTGTGTGTAGATCTGTGTGTGTACTTGTGTGTAGGTGTGTGTATGTGGGTCCGTGTGTTTGTTTGTGGGTGTATGTGTGTATGTATGCCTATGTGTATGTTGCGAGGTTATTGCCTTCTAATAACTTTTAGAGGCATTGTAGCTACGTGATGCCTTTGCGAGAATTATTTATATTGTCGAAGGCAGGCTCTGGGTCGGTGGACTCCATTTTAATTTCAATTAAATGGGATGGCATCACTTCGTTCAGAAAGTGATGCCATTCCAGCCCCAAGAAGAAGTCTCAAGCGAGGTTGTGCTTGCATCCCATCGTCCCAGGAAGCCAATTCATCTTTCTTTAAGATAAAAAATATGACTCTCAGTTTAAATTTAAAATTATTTTTTTATTCACCATTTTAAAAATAGTTCAACTTTCATGTTTAATATTTTAAAGATATTCTTTTTATCGGATTATTTGTCACCACCGTTTAACTCATTCTCGAGTGCGTTTGTCTTGATACGGAGGCCCTAAAAAGATAACATGAAAAGACGATGAAAAAACAAAAAAACAAAAAACAAACCCACACACGTCCGGATGTATATAAAAACGGCCTTGAATTTCGTAATTGAATTTTTCAAGGTGCAACTTAGCATGAGCCTCCAGCGATCTATATGAAAGGCAATAAAAACTACTCTCGAGTCTGTCCATCTTCTCGTTAAATTCAAACTTTTTTTTAATGAAAATGTTAATTTTTCCATTTATTTTGGTGGAAATACAAAGGTGTGATGGGGATGGAAGGGATGCCTACTGTAACAGATGGGGCTTGGAATTTGTGCTCTAGAATTTGAATTTCAAGTTTCTAAATATAATAAATCATTAATAAAATACAGCTTTTTCTGTCCCGAACGAGCCTTCAACTTTTTTATTCAAATAAAAATGGCTTTTCTATATTTAGATTTTGAAGTTTTGTTTTTTATTTAAGAAAATGAAAGCTAAATTATTCAACAGGTTCGCTTAACAAGGTTCAATTATCTGAGGTATGCGAGCGTATGTGTGCGATGGAAGACAGAAAGATCGCGGAAGAAGAAAAAGGATTTGCATATGGTGATAAACAAAATATTGCCTCTGTTCGCCTTTGTACACAAAATGTACGCTTCGATCAATCCGCACAAACGCAAGCACACGTACTCACACGTACAATCACATATGAATACACGCACAATCACATGCACAATAGCACATACACTCGTGCTCAAACACACACATGAGCTTACAATGAAACCTTTAAAACAGGTATAAAAACATATAAAAGTCTCGTACACGTTCACGCACATAAACACACAAACACATAAACACACAAACACATAAACACATAAACACACACTGATTCCGGACACGACGCTCTCCTAGACATATCAAGGGTGCAGACGAGATCCAGTGGAGAGGTGGAAGAAGTGGAAGAAGTGGAATGTGAGATGGGATCAAATGTGAGATGGTGGAGTGGATGATTTCGGGGAAGAATTGGGTTTGGAGTGAGGATGCAGAAGAAAAGATGGAAGTGACATGCTTTAACACAACTTTTTCAATTGTTTTTGTTGCAAATGGAAGATGCCGCAAATGAAGATTTAAAAGATGCTTGCGTGGGAATGCCGAACTCGCTCTCTTTTCGCCTGATCCGCATGCCCTCAAGTCTCCGCTATACACGAGTTTGTATTTTAAAGTTTTAAATTATAGGTTTAAGAGTTCAATCAAACACCTATTTATACATTCATGTATCGAGTCAATGTTCAATTTATGAACGCCTGATGTTTATCTTTTATTTACCCATCGATAAAACCTTTGTAGATAATAATTAAAATCTACCTACATAAACAAAAATACTATTCCTTAAACACTAGTTCTGCAAAAGCAAGACTTCCACACGACTTCCACATCAAAGTAGCCATGATGGATCTTCGGAACAACCTCACCTACATCACACACGATGCTTCCCGCAACTCCAAATGACTTCCTTTCCAAATAGGCGTCATATGGGTGGCACATTTGAAGGCAGGCACGCATCGTCTGCTCAAGGCACCTGCCACTCTACTTCGTCATGGAGACCATTCTTTATGAACTTTTCTAGGAGACTTTTAAAGATTATTTTTAAGGATTTAAAAAAAGTTTCTAAAAACGGGGAAAAAATTATGCATAAATATTTATTCATTACTCTTTTTAGACTTAAAATGGAGCATGCATAAACTGTTTGGTGAAGGGACTTGAGAGGAGCATGGGCGCTTCTCTGCGCTGAACTGCTGCAATCGCCTTCGACGAACACGAGCACATTTAAATTCTCGCGTATTGATTTGAATTGTCTGTGTCTGTTTTTGGGCGCGCGCGCGCGTGTGTGTGTGTGTGTGTGTGTGTGTGTGTGTGTGTGTGTGTGTGTGTGTGTGTGTGTGTGTGTGTGTGTGTGTGTGTGTGTGTGTGTGTGTGTGTGTGTGTGTGTGTGTGTGTGTGTGTGTGTGTGTGTGTGTGTGTGTGTGTGTGTGTGTGTGTGTGTGTGTGTGTGTGTGTGTGTGTGTGTGTGTGTGTGTGTGTGTGTGTGTGTGTGTGTGTGTGTGTGTGTGTGTGTGTGTGTGTGTGTGTGTGTGTGTGTGTGTGTGTGTGTGTGTGTGTGTGTGTGTGTGTGTGTGTGTGTGTGTGTGTGTGTGTGTGTGTGTGTGTGTGTGTGTGTGTGTGTGTGTGTGTGTGTGTGTGTGTGTGTGTGTGTGTGTGTGTGTGTGTGTGTGTGTGTGTGTGTGTGTGTGTGTGTGTGTGTGTGTGTGTGTGTGTGTGTGTGTGTGTGTGTGTATGTGACTACAGATCTATATTAAATAGAAAAATTTATTTTTATTTTTAGAACTATTTTTGGAGGATCTATATTAAATAGAAAAATTTATTTTTATTTTTAGAACTATTTTTGGAGAAAGAAATGTCTGGAGTAATGCATTGAGTTGTACACGAAGTCACCTTAGGAAAAGAGACACCTTGAATATCACCTGGAAGCAATACTGAGCCTAGAAATTACCTGAAAAAGAAAATTAATCAAAAAAGTGAAGAGCTAGTAAATAAAGGAGTGAAGGAGTATTTATAGCATTTAAAGAAATTCTTTAAAAGTCGTAAAAAGTTGTTTTCAAAGAGGCCGCTGCACTGTGCTAACAAGCTGCCCAAACAAGCACATGTGAGTGATGAAGATGGCTCTTGGCAGCTCTGTGGCGTGCCTTGTGGAAGCACTTGTGCTGGTGGCAATGATTGGAAAAAAGGCAAAACTAAAATAATGTCGAAAATGTCTAATAATTCAAGAACTAGAAGGGATCATAGTTGACTCTTAGGTGTTTTATGGATCAGAGCTTGGAAAACTAAAAGCACAAAATGGGCGAATAAAACGAAAGCGTGTCCTCGTCTTGCAAGCCTGAAACTGCAGAGAAGATAAAGATGCAGTGGGCCTGATCACATGGGCACTGACACAAGAACCTAGATCACTGCATGATTGCCGTCGATATCTGTAATTGCCATCGCAACTTATTTGCTGCCGTAATGTACCATATTTGTGAGAGGTACCTGCGTTTGTGCGCCTCTGTGTGCGCCTCTGTGTGCGCCTCTGTGTGCGTGTGCTTTTCAACATTTATGTGTCTTTATACTTGTGTCTGTTTTCTTTGTAGTTCTTTTCTTTTTTCTCTTTTTAAGAGATTGCATAACAAAATTGGTCTGACTGATTAGGTGGGGAAGGAACATTGGAGGGTCTCATTTATTCTCCAGCACTTTCTCTGCTTACGAGTTCTTTCACATTTAAACTTTCGAATTCAAGGAATTTATTCTCTGTTTATGTTTGTCTCTCTATCCGCTTTTATTCCGGCTTGCTTACCGGCTAGTTGATTTCTTTTATATTACTTGCATGCCGGCTTGTTTGTGCATGTGCTCCCATCCGTTCGCTTATATGGTTGCTTTTATGTGTGTTTATATGTGTGTTTATATGTGTGTTTATATGTGTGTTTATATGTGTGTTTATATGTGTGTTTATATGTGTGTTTATATGTGTGTTTATATGTGTGTTTATATGTGTGTTTATATGTGTGTTTATATGTGTGTTTATATGTGTGTTTATATGTGTGTTTATATGCGTGTTTATATGTGTGTTTATATGTGTGGGTTTCACTCGCGCAAGTTCGTCTGGTCGACTTCTCTGGCGTCTTTTGTATGGCAGCGACGAGCAGGTCTGTCTCACGTGCAAGCCCATCGGTCAGCTGTTTAATATTTGTGTGTGGGCGGGAAGCTTCGACGCCCCTTGAAGGAACAGTGGCATGTGAAGAAGCGAAGTTGGTTGTGGAGGATATACATTTGTTAATGCCATTAAAATTCAATCTTTCATTCTGGATAAGTGAAGAGTGTGAACATAAATGTGTGAGAACTTGTCGGTTGGCTGGGAGAAGCGACTTTCGAGAATTGTTGGTTTCAAGTTTGAAGAAGCCATCGGAGACTGCTCAGAATGCATCAGTGACTTATCTCTGGAACGTTCTTTGCATGATTTGTTTGAAGTTTTAATGCAAGCATTACCTGGCTTGAACGAAGGAATTGGAAATAAGAAAACAAGTCATCAAAAATCCAATTAACAGAAAAAAACTGTAAATAAAAGAATGAAAGATTGAAAAGGGAAGGAAAGTAAATGAGAGGAGAAGAAGGAGAAGGAGGATGAGTGAGTGAGAAGAGGAGAAGGAGGATGAGTGAGTGAGAAGAGGAGAAGGAGGATGAGTGAATGAGAGGAGGAGAAGGAGGATGAGTGAGTGAGAGGAGGAGAAGAAAGATGAGTGAATTAGGAAGAAGGGAAGAGTGCGTGAACAATGGAGCAGAGGCGGAACTGCAACACTGGCTGTCGTCAGTGGTTACGGATTATTAAGTGTTTCATATCACTCAGGCATACTCACTCATCCTCCTTCTCTCACTCACTCATCCTCCTTCTCCTCCTCTCACTCACTCATCCTCCTTTTCCTCCTCTCACTCACTCATCCTCCTTCTCCTCCTCTCACTCACTCATCCTCCTCCTCCTCCTCTCATGAAGGCTATATTTAATATAATTATAGTATATTACAACGCAATGCAACCATATATGATTAACGTGGCGTAAACCCAAACGAGTTCAAGGCCACGATATTACTCTGTATTTTTGTTGAATAAGTTTCTTGTCTAACTTTGTGTTCTTAGTTCTTTGTTATTAGCGACTTTTGTCTCCTAATTGTTTGTCCATCGATCGCCTTTAAATAGAAGTTTCCGTTTTTCTCGTTAGGCTTGGGACACAAGTCACCAGAGACGCTAGTGCTCTTCAGAGTGCACTTCAGAATTCACTTTTCATAAAATTCAATTCTCGTCATGAACAATCTTTCAGATCACGTCCACTTATAATAATAGTTTTGAACAGTTTCTCATAATTTTATACTTTCTAAATTAAATTTACATTTTTTTATTAGCTTAGCTGCAATCAATGTCATTTGAATTACTTAAAAAAGAAACGAGCGAATATATTGGTATAAGATAATAATTAAAATTTAAAATTAGTAAAAAAGACAACGTAAGTTTTTAAACTCACTCTGAGTGCGGTGAAAGAAGAATACAATACAATACAACGACGATTATTACTAACATGGCGTAAACCCAGACGGGCTCCAAGACCACTTATAAAGCTTCAAGGTCTCTGGAGAGGTTTTATGGAGGGGAGTTTTCAAGTTGTGAAAAAGTTGTTTCACGCTGTGGTTTGGCTGCAAGACAAGGTGTTGGGAAGCTTTGGAAGGCGTGAGACTTATTCACAGGAACAGGAAACATCGATACGAAAGCAACGATGAGAAGGTGTGATGAAGAAGCAACTGCAGAGTAAATATGGGATCTCGAAGAGGAAGAATTTTAAGAAACCATTTTATTGTCGAAAAAACGAGGAATGGTTTGCAGCAAGGAAATGAATTTATGAAGCGCTCACTGCAGATTGTCGCCAGAAGGAACAATACTGCCTGCTGGAGGTGCTCCTGTGCAGTAAGTCGTGCCATCAAACTTCACAGCACCATTTCATTTTTCCATTTTTTTCTTTTTATTATCAAATTGTTCAATAGTAGGTTTTATTTTTTGTAGAATTGAATTTTTGTCGTATTTACTTTAAAAACCATTTGAGTTCTTTTCCAATTCACGATTTCTATTTTTAGAAGTATAATTGTCAAAAATCTAGCTTTCAAAGACATCTCATTTCAATTCTATTTATACTTTTAAACTTCCGTTCACAACATCCACTTCAACCAATTTTATATTCCTTTTACTGCTCCTTCTGTCCTGATAAACACTTCCCTTCCGCCCAGACACACAAACGTTCTCAACTACTTGAGTTGAAATATAGAAAAGAGAAAAGTGACAAATTTTTCCGTTTATGCTTTTGTTATTTTCTAATAATAGAAAGTTTATAAGGTTGTGGCAGGCTGATGAGGAATTCTTTAGAAATATTATTGATTATAACAATGTTTCAGTGTTGTTTTGAAATACAAGTGAGGCGGTTCATCAATATTTACGTATTTTCATAGTTTTACTTTTGAACATTTATTTTTTATGTTTTTTTCTGTCTTTTGAAGAAGGCTTTAAATTTCACATAAAACAGTATCAAGAGAGATTAATCAACTGCTTACACACTTCTTAAACCCACTATGAACACACACAAAAAGAAGACAAAATTGGGGGAAAATACGTGATGAATTAAGAAAATTCATTGCGATTTTTAATTGAAGAATGTGTGAGACATTGGAGCGATGTGCCATCTATAGGGACATTCTACCAATTGAAAAGTGCGTCGAAAATGTCTTTAATTTTATTTTCTTATATTTTTGCATTCTTTTCTGCCTTTCTTTGTCAATTCCTCGCCATGAAATTGAATTATTCCAACCAAATGTTTGTTCAACTTTCCTTCTTTTCTTCTCTTCCAAAGTTGTATTTATTTATTTCAGAATTAATTCATATTTTTATTCGCGTGAATTTTTCCAAAGTTTTCAGCTTCAAAATATTTTAAATTCAAATATTTTCCACGAAATTTATTTATTGCTTTGCGAAATAGCCTACGTAGAAATAATCTTCTGTTTTTATTTATTCTTTTAAAGTTTAAAATTTAAATATTCTTTTTCTCATTATGAAACCCTTTAAAATGTTCTTTTTAGTTCGACTCTTGTATCTGCTTCAGACACCCACTTTCCATCCCATATCCCATCCCACACCACATCTCAACCATCCTCCCTTCTCCATCCCACTTCTCATCTCAACCATACCCCACTATTCATCTCACACCCCATCTTAACCATCCCGCACTCTTCATCCCACACCCCATCTCAACCATCCTCCCCTCTTCATCCCACACCCCATCTCAACCATCCTCCCCTCTTCATCCCACACCTCATCTCAACCATCCACCCTTCTCCATCCCACACCCCATCTTAACCATCCAACCTTCTCCAACCGCCCATGCCAACTGAACACACGTAAATCCTTTTTTATTTCTAAAGTTATTTTTTTATTTTTTATTTTCCTCAAATTTTTTTCATGGAACTTTTCAAAATTTATTTGTCTAATTCATCGTTTTTTTGTGATATTTATATCGCAATTATCCCTCTTTCTGTTTCTCAAAACATTTCTGGAATTCCATTTTATTTTTTAGTGAAAAATTTGCATTTTCGTTTTCTTTTTTAAAATTCAAAAGGCGTCTTTGCGATTGCAGCTTAAGAGCCCTTTTTTCCCAACACGTCATCGAGAGTTAAAAGCGATTTTGCCATTCGATTCATGCATCAATGCGTTCTCGCATGCATTTGAAATGTTTCTAACTTTAAGTTTAACTTTCCATTTGTATAGGAAACTTTTCATACAAAATTATCCATCCTTATCAATTATAAACCTAAACTTAGATTTCATTTCTAAATTCATCACAAATTGTTGAAGAATGTATGTTGTTAGTATTTCTCACAGAAGATCACAGAAATAGAACATTTTAATGGTTGAAAAAAAATGAAACAAAAAAACTGATAAATTAATTGAAATGAAAGTCTAGCACCACGCATTTCAGGGTCATTCGTATGCTAATGGCGAGGTTGATGACGATGAAAAAGACGCAAATAAAGGAAAATATAACATTTTAAACAAAAGATTTGAAAAAGGAAATGAAGAAAAAATATTTTAAAAAGAGATTAGAGAAAAATAACCTTGCGGTGATATTTGATATCATGAGTTTTTTAACTATCATCTTCCCAAAATGTTTTTCCAGCTTTGAAATTATATTGTTCGTTTTTTATTTTTTTCCACCTTCCATTCTCAATCTTATTCTTCCACTTTTCAGAACCTCCAATCCACAACTCATTTCGATTTTTAGTTTCATGCAACCACAAACCTTTATCATCACTTCTCCATCATCATCATTGCCACTTCTTCTTCGTCATCATCATCACCACTTCCTTATTAGCATTGCCATTTCTTCTGCTTTCTCATCATCATCATCATCATCATCAATTATAATTTTAAATCAATGGCTTCTATTTTGCACGCAAGATAAGCAGGCAAAAACTTGTACAGAAAGATAAATTCCCAAATAAGGCCACAAATAAGCACACAAATACGTAAAAACATACGAAGACAAGAACCAACCTACAAACACAAACAAACACACACAAACACAAACAAACACATACAAACACATACGAAGACACATGAAGAAAGCAACTAACACACACCCGCCTACAAACAGGCGTTTCAATTCCCGCCCACCGTCATTCCTCACTGCATCACAAGCACCCACCTCTCCATCCATCACACACTCCATTTTTTCGTCCACCTCCACTCCACCTCCACTCCACTCTACCCATCTCCACCCATCTCCACTCTACCCACCTCCACTCCACTTTACCCATCTCCACTCTACCCACCTCAACTCCACGCTACCCACCTCCACTCCGCCTCCACTCCACTCTACCCATCTCCACTCCACCTCCACTCCACCCATCTCCACTCCACCAATCTCCACTCCACCCACTTCCACTCCTCAATCTCCACCCACATTCTCTTTTTCCAATCTTCCATTATTCTAATGAAATATATTTTTTCGAATCTTATTTTTCGAAATTGTTTTCATTTTATAAATATAAACTTACAAAATTCTAATAAACGTAAAAGTCCTAAAATGTGTCTAGAAAATTCTGGTTGAATCTTCCTCACTGAAGTTCCTTGCACTCAGAAGCTCCTTGCACTCAGGCCTCATTTAAGGCCTAAAAGTGGATTTTTCACGCTGACATTTTGCTCATGTTCCTCAACATGACCTCACTTCCAAACCTCATATTCCCTCTCTTCCTTTTTCCACTTTCTCAAACATATTCCTATCACCAAACAAACCCCTCACTGACACACTACTTCGGCAAGCCACCCCTCACTGACACACTACTTCGGCAAGCCACCTCTCACTGACACACTACTTCGTCAAGCCACTCCTCACTGACACACTACTTCGGCAAGCCACCCCTCACTGACACACTACTTCGGCAAGCCACTCCTCACTGACACACTACTTCGTCAAGCCACTCCTCACTGACACACTACTTCGGAAAGCCACCCCTCACTGACACGCTACTTCGGCAAGCCACCCCTCACTGACACACTACTTCGGCAAGCCACCCCTCACTGACACACTACTTCGGCAAGCCACCCCTCACTGACACACTACTTCGGCAAGCCACCCCTCACTGACACACTACTTCGGCAAGCCACCCCTCACTGACACACTACTTCGGCAAGCCACTCCTCACTGACACACTACTTCGGCAAGCCACTCCTCACTGACACACTACTTCGGCAAGCCACCCCTCACTGACACGCTACTTCGTCAAGCCACTCCTCACTGACACACTACTTCGGCAAGCCACCCCTCACTGACACGCTACTTCGGCAAGCCACCCCTCACTGACACACTACTTCGGCAAGCCACCCCTCACTGACACACTACTTCGGCAAGCCACCCCTCACTGACACACTACTTCGGCAAGCCACTCCTCACTGACACACTACTTCGGCAAGCCACCCCTCACTGACACGCTACTTCGGCAAGCCACCCCTCACTGACACACTACTTCGGCAAGCCACCCCTCACTGACACACTACTTCGGCAAGCCACTCCTCACTGACACACTACTTCGGCAAGCCACCCCTCACTGACACACTACTTCGGCAAGCCACTCCTCACTGACACGCTACTTCGGCAAGCCACCCCTCACTGACACACTACTTCGGCAAGCCACCCCTCACTGACACGCTACTTCGGCAAGCCACCCCTCACTGACACACTACTTCGGCAAGCCACCCCTCACTGACACGCAGCCAAGCGAGGGCCATCACGGTAACCACCTCGTATAACTCCAACTCCCATCGCGTGTTCTGCAGTCACTTCATAAACTTCCAAAACCAACTTACCTGGCGTAACCACGTCTAGTTACACCCTGCTCGTAACATAGTTTAGTTCCTGCGGCACAGCAGTCACCATCATCATCGCCTCGCAAAGATAACAAAGCGGCATTGTTTGTAGAGAGCGCATAGTGCGGTATTGGGAGACGAACCCGTGGGAAATTGCCTCTAAGCGGCCCATCAAATTGTCTGATTAATAAGGAATGATTGTGGTCAGACGGAGGATGCATGAGGAACTGATGGCTCAGGTGGAAGGCTTGTCGAAGATGCAGGATGCTGGGGATTGTTTGGAGGATGGAAAGGTTGTTACAGATGGATGTCAGATGGGTGAGGAGGGAAGATTTTTTCAGAAGATGTGTTGAGTAGAAGGGCGGAAGGAAACTTGGAAACATTTTAGGAGCAGAAGACACTTTTAATGCGAAAGTTGCTTCACATCTTTTTTTGAAAGCAAGGACATTGTCCCTCACACAGCGTCAAGCAAGCTCATGGAGAGAATAGACGCAAACTATTGAAGACTTTGGGTGCTTTTGAATTCATTGCCAAACCGGTGGGTTTGTGTACATGTGTGTGTATCTGTGCTTGTATGTATGAATGTATCTGTTTGTGAGTGTTTGTGTATGTGAGCGTATGTGCGTTAGTATCTGGGAGTAAGATTGATGGCGGGCTTGAGTGATTAAGCGGCTTGATTGGCTCGTGCAGAGAAGGTCTCTAATGGAGCTTAAGACCTCGCAAAGAATGAGTTGTTGTTGGTCAGTGCTGCATGAATGGTGGATGAATGGTGGATGAATCGTGGATGAATGGTGGATGAATGGTGGATGAATGGTGGATGAATCGTGGATGAATGGTGGATGAATGGTGGATGAATGGTGGATGAATGGTGGATGAATGGTGGATGAATGGTGGATGAATGGTGGATGAATGGTGGATGAATGGTGGATAAGTGGGGATTGATTGATGGATTGTTAATTGATGAATAGTAGTTGATGAGTGAATGAATGGAGAATGAATCGCGTAATAAATGGAAGTTCGAACTGAAAGAAATTCCCGAAAAGAAAAAATGTAAAACGCAGACAAAATCTAATTTAATTTTTTTTGAAACTATCGGCAGCCTGAAAGACATTGTGTGTCCGTCTTAAATCTCCATTTGAAGAGGAAGCGGCTGATTTCTTTATTGTAGATTTTCTAAAATTTAGTTTTAAAAAGTTCTCAAAAGAAACAGTTTAATAGAATTTTTAAAGAAACCGCAAAAAGCCGCAAGTTCGTGTCTTGTTTTTGGAATACAAAATGGAAAGTTGGATTTTAATCTCGATGATTTATGCAAAGCATAAATAAGGTTTCGAACTGCACTCAGTTCTGCCAGTGATTTTCTAATTTCGAAATATATTTTAACACGAAATAACTCAAAAGACACAACTCTGTGACGAAGACTGCAACACTGCTTGGGTGAAGAGTAAAACTTTCATTATAAAATAAGTCTACATATCTGCAACGGCGTTAAAAATGTAACGTAAAACGAAGAACAATAATTTTGGCGCGCTGCAATGACAGAGTGCGACACTCCTAACAAGGGAACTCCTTACGTTCTGAGTCGACGTTAAATCGCATCGAGCACCGCATCTGTCTCAATTCGAAGACGCAGACGACAAGTTTATGAGGTTGTGCTTTATCGCTCATGAGAAATTAAGTCTCAAAAGTGTGTTTACAATTCTTTTTGTGTGGTGGTTTTGCGGTGTTTAGGTGTTTTTATGCGGTTTTTATGTGGTCATGATGGGGTGCTTATGTAATTTTTATGTGGTGGTTATGTGGTGGTTATGTGGTGTTTATGTGGTGTTTATGTGGTGGTTATGTGGTTTTTATGTGATGTTTATGTGGTATTTAGGTGGTGTTTAGGAGGTGTTGATAGGTTTCTAATGAGTTCTTGTCTATTCAAAGTTATGTTGTTAAAGGTTCAAATGTGAAGAATTTACCTCTTTTAGCATTTTTATAATATGTGTTCTACATTAATGGTTACCACCACTATTACCTCCACCACCTCCATCACTACCTCCACCACCTCCACTACTATCTCCACCATCTCCATCTCTTCCTCCACCACCTCCATCACTACCTCCACCACCTCCACTACTACCTCCACCACCTTCATCACTACCTCCACCACCTTCATCACTACCTCCACCACCTTCATCACTACCTCCACCACCTTCATCACTACCTCCACAACCTCCACTACTACCTCCACCACCTCCATCACTACCTCCACCACCTCCATCACTACTTCCACCACCTCCATCACTACCTCAACAACCTCCACCACTATCTCCACCACCTCCATCACTACCTCCACAACTTCCACTACTACCTCCACCACCTCCATCACTTCCTCCACCAACCTCCACTCCGAATCTCTGAGAGGACCGTAGACTCGAAGGTTTGCATGGGAAGATTGACGTCGATGAAATGGATTATTTCTATTATTTATTTTTTTATTGCTAATAAGTTATTTTTGAAGAATTTATTTAATCGTTAACTTTATTAAATAGTTGGGTTTTGCAAAATTATTTTTACTTTTTTTAACTTGAAAAAAATTCCGATTACCCTCACTCATCAAAAATTGCAACTCGATATTTTTAAAAAGCTCAAAATAAGTTTTTGAAATGATCTTAGATTTTATAATAATTTGATTTTTCAATAAAATAATTTCCGTTCGTATAATATATCTTTTATAAATCCAGAATTCTTGAAGCGAATGCAAAGAAAATATTCTACTTTTTCAAAAACATTCATTTATAAACTCTTTTACACCTTGGTGCATGTACATTATTCATAATTTATATTTTCATGATTATAAAAAGCAAATCAAGCGAATTCCACTTTTTCTCAATTTTCCTAGATCGAACTAAGTTTCAGAGCACCAAATTAATCAGAAGACAACTGCAGAGTGCCATCGACTTCAATCCAACACGAAGGTCCATTAACGCAATCAACGGCAATTACGTGCATGCATTATCGCATGATTGGGCGTTTTCAAATGCTTTTCCAGTCTCCACTCACTCACTCACTCCTCAATGACTCACCTCCCTCCGACGCGTGACATACATGGAGCCGTTGCATGTGTGTGGAGGCGCCCTATACAAGTGTCTGTATCGCGGAATTATACGATTGGCATGAATATATTATTATTATTATTATTATTATTATTATTATTATTATTATTATCATTATTATTATTGTTATTATTATTATTATGTGTTTTTTATGTGTGTGGGTGGGTGTTCATGTGTGGGTGTGTTTGTCTGTATGTGTGCTTTTGCATGCGTGTATGTGTGTGTGTGTTTGCATGCGTCTGGGTGTGTGCGTGCTTGGAGGCTTATTGATCTTTCCGCCTACTATTTAGTGAGTCGCGGAGCGGAACATCGAAGCGAGAAGGGTGCAGTAGTTCTTTGGCGCCATTAATTTATCGTCTGCTGCAGGCGTGCATAACTGATGCTCTGCACACGCCACCTTCCCCTTCGTCTCCTCCCTCCACTACTTCTGGAAATGCCTTCTTGCCTGTGTGCCTGCTTGAATGTGCGTATTTTCAATGTATTTACTTATTTTATTTTATTTCCTGTTTAGACTTTTTGATATTGGTATTGATAATGTTTAAATTATATTTTTTGACAAATAGTTTGAAAAGTGTCTTCTTTTTTGGTTTTAGCGTAGGAGATGATATTAAAAGAAAAAATAAAAATATCAATCGACATATTATGGATATACAAATAAGAATAAAGCTTTCACAAAAAATCACAAAATATATATTAATTCTTGAAAAAATTATATTTTTTCCTGCATCACAGCCAACTCAGTTCATTTGTTACGGCTCCATCCGGCCCAAAAAACTTTCTTCCAGTTAAGCCCCCTGGTATTAACTATTCTTGATTGAAATCCTATATACTGTATGCTATATTAGTTTTAAATCTCACTGATATTCTTTAGTTATTTATAACAGTCATGGCGGACGAATTTCACACTTCACTGAGCAAGATGGAGGAAAAAAACTGGTCGAAGTTGTCGGTCTAAACTACTGGTGTTTCAAAATCCAATGTTTGAATCCGTGTTTGAAATTCTATTTCATGAAATGCATAAAAGCATTTCTGATATATTTATGAAAGATTTAGGGTGCAAACTTTTAACAAACTAATATTGTTTCATTATATAATACTTCATGTAAAATCCTATGCAGAATTTTTACAACTGTATAAATTTTGTTTGCTATAAATTAGTTCAGTTGTATTAAAATTTAGAATATATTTCCAAATAATAAATTTGTTCATAATTCTTTGGTATTAATCGTTTGCTAATTCCGCGCATGCGAATACTGTTCTAGAATTCTCCAGTATTTTCGTTCGCTAGCTTTCTGTTTAAAAGCCGGTTTTGTTTTGAAAATAAATATAAAATAAACAAATACAGAATCTGAATCACTTCCGAATCGTTCCAAAAATTTGAGTAGAATAAAAAATTCAATTAAATAAGTCTTAAACAGAAGTACCAGCGTGCTCTTGTAGAATGTCTGTCGTTGGCTTTGACATTGGTCATCAGACCTGTTATGTGGCTGTGGCGAAGCAAGGAGGCATCGAAACTATTGCCAATGAATACAGTGACCGCAACACACCGTGAGTGCTTGCAAATACTTCTTAATACTATTTATTAGGCTAATAGATTTCTATGATTGCGGGTTTTCTCTTTAAAAGGGGAAGTTTTAACTGTTCTTTAGCCTGTCAGTTTTTTATTTAAACTATTTTTATTATTTTGTTTTTTAGATCTACGTAAGAATTATTTCTAAAATTATTACCTTCTGTAAAATAAAAGTTTTTATTGGGCCTTGGATAACAGCACTAAAAACATATAAACATATATTTTCACTGTGAAAGAATATTTTATGGTCAAATGCGTTATATTCTAAGAATTTTCTAGTCATCATCGATCTTTTAGTTGATGGACTTTTTAATATTTATATGTACATTAAAGTCCATAATATTGATAAATAACTTAAACACATACAAAATGGCGACAGCACTTGCATATCTCTGGGCGAGAACAACCGCTTCATCGGCCAGTCTGCCAAGAGCCAGGTCATCAGCAACTTCAAGAACACCGTCTGGGGCTGGAAGCCTCTGATTGGTCAGTTCCTGTCACTATGAATTTAATTAATTAACCAATTTTCTCTTTAATATGTTTGAATATGCAATTAAGTGATGAGCCTGCAATAAGATCATGCCATTAAAGTCTTGCATGCCTGCACCTTTGCACACAGGCAAGAAGTTCCGAGACGATGTGGTGCAACGTCATCTGCATGACTTTCCCTTCGAGCTGGTCGAGACTGAAGATGGCGGTGTAGGCATCAAGGTGCGCTTCAGTTTCTTCAGTCGTTGCTAGCAGTTTTAATTTGAAATTGCTAACTTTTCTTGTATGGCATCCATTTCATAATTGAAGAGGTGAGTTCCAAAACCTGTCAAATACAAATTTGAGAAAATTGAGTTATCATACCTATTAGCTTAAAGTTTTCATTAGCATTTTTCAAAAAGTGGGTTTCCAAAAGCAGTTAAATGGCACTTTTATAAGCTTTAGAAAAATGTGTTTACTGTCAAAAACTGCTAAGTGACTTCCATAACCAGTTAAGTAGACCTGATTAATGAGAAAGATCTTGCTTATTGACTATTTATTAATTATTTATTTATTTTAATTTTTAAAAGTAAAAAAAATGGATTAAAAAATTTATGTTTTTTATAGAAAAAAGTTTACATTTAATTTGTTCTAAAATGCTTTATGAACAACATATGTGCTTTTTAAAATTCGTTTTATTTGAATATCTATTTCATTACAGGCACACCATGGTACAATTAAGACTTAAGGATTTGGCGCTTGATGAAGTCTGAGATTTCAAATCTACAGCTTAACTAAGATTATTTCATATGTTCTTGCAATATACAAATCAAACTGTGAATTACTTGCGCTAGTTTTAGTTGTATGAGTGTTTTCATGTCTGTAAGAATTTACGTTATTTGTACTTAAAAGGTTTTGGAACTCACCTCCTCAATTGTTGTGTGTGTGATATTTGGTAGCTATCTATGCTGATGTATCATCAATTGAAAGTAAAATCTAAATTAGTATTTCACTATTTTATTCAAAAAGTTAATTGAAAGGCCATCTTGTTCTATTTGTTCCAAACTCGTCGCCGACACCTAACTCGCAGGTGTCTTACCTGAACGAGAAGCGCGTCTTCACGCCGGTGCAGCTGACGGCGATGATGCTGACGAAGCTGAAGGAGACTGCAGAGGTCAACCTCAAGACCAAGGTCGTCGACTGCGTCATCTCGGTCAGTCGCTTGCTCTTTTTGGCACTCTTCTTCCTTCACCCTGCCTTCTTATTACCATTTGTCACTTATCTGTGAATACATTTTTATTATCTGCATGCATTTCTTGATGATGGGTAATGTGTATGCTTGCCACTACTAACATCATGACCAGTCGCCACGACGACCACACAGGTTCCCTGCTACTTCACGGAGGTGGAGAGACTGGCAGTGTTGGACGCCTCCCGCATCGTCAACCTCAACGTCCTGCGTCTCATGAACGACACCACTGCCACCACTCTCTCCTACGGCATCTACAAGCAGGTGCCTGCCACTGCCTGCCACTGCTTGCTCTCATGCCCATGATCGTGATGGCATATGCTTGGGATTTTAGTTGCGTTAATGAATATTATTAATAATATTAATGATTTTACTTTGAATAATAACTATTTTATTAAATAGAAAAAACATCACCTACAACTATGACTAACTAACCCCAAATATTTAATTGAAACACTAACTGCACCACCACAACTACTCCACAAACATCACCAACATCACCACCCACCACACGAAGGACCTGCCAGGGCCGGAGGAGAAGGCTCGCAACGTCATCTTCGTCGACATCGGCCACTGCGACCTCCAGATCTCCGCGTGCTCCTTCCATAAGGGAAAACTCAAGGTGCCTGCCTGTGTGCATGGAGGGAGGGAGGGAGAGATGGATGCATGCAGGGGTGGATAGATGGATTTATTTATGAATCTACTCTACCAAGATTATCAATACTACAAAACCATCACAATCACCATTAAACTCACTTAATCACTACCATCACCTGCACCACTTCCACTTTCTCCAACACCACGACGACCATGATGACGACGCAGATGCTGGCGACGGTGGCGGATGCGGACCTGGGGGGAGGCTCGGTCGACCGCATCCTGGTCGAGCACTTCTGCTGCGACTTCGCTAAGAAGTACAAGCTCGACGTCAAGGCGCATCCCAGAGCCATGTGCGTGTGCTTGTGCTTGTCGTTGTTGATGTTGTGGTTGTTGTTGTTGTTGTTGTTGTGCGTGTGCTTGTTGTTGTTGTGGTGCGTGTGCTTGTCGTTGTTGATGTTGTGGTTGTTGTGCTTGTGGTTGTTGTGCTTGCTGTTTGCTCATCTATAGCCGTTTGAAGTTGAGTTATCCTCACTGCACTATATGAAACTCGTTCGGGTTTACGCCATGTTGATTATTTTCGTCGTATTGTATTGCATTCGAAACATTGAAATAAATGCAGAGCACAAACCCTCGAATACAACAACAACACTGTCCCACCACCAACACACCACCACCAACACAGGCTGAGGCTGTCGCAGGAGTGTGAGAAGTTGAAGAAGTTGATGAGCGCAAACACGCAGCAGATTCCGCTGAGCATCGAGTGCTTCCTGAACGACCTCGACGTCGCCTCGTCGATGGAGCGAGCCCAGATGGAGGCGCTCTGCAGTCCCCTCTTCCTGCGCATCGAACAGCACTTCCTCTCCATCCTCAAGGCTTCCAGTTCGTATTTGTTTGTTTCTCTCTGTGTGTGTGTGTGTGTGTGTGTGTGTGTGTGTGTGTGTGTGTGTGTGTGTGTGTGTGTGTGTGTGTGTGTGTGTGTGTGTGTGTGTGTGTGTGTATTGCGACTTCTCATGATGAAGGCTTGCTTGCACGCAGACTTGAAGCTGGACGACATCTACAGCGTCGAGGTGGTTGGAGGCACCACCCGCATCCCCGCCATCAAGGAGCTCATCAAGAAGGTGCATGCAGCATCACTATGAGATGCATCACACACACACACTTATGTACGCTCATCCACACACACACACATACACTCATCCACACACACACACTTACACTCATCCACACACACACACATACACTCATCCACACACACACACATACACTCATCCACACACACACACATGTACACTCATCCACACACACACTTACACAGGTGTTCCACAAGGAAGCAGCGACGACACTGAATGCCGACGAGGCGGTGGCGAGGGGATGTGCGTTGCAGACGGCCATCTTGTCGCCCACGTGCCGCGTCAGAGACTTCGACGTCATCGACACGCAACACTACCCCATCAAGCTGACGTGGCAGGGCTTCCAGGTTGTCATCACTTGGCATTCTTTTTTTATTGTATATTATATTAATATTTATTACTCATATCACCAATGCCTCACCATCATCGCCACATCATCAACCACATCAACAACCACATCAACAACCACATCGACGACCACATCAACAACCACATCGACGACCACCACGACGGGCACAGGAGGCAGGAGAGACGGACTCCCTGGAGGTGTTTGCGAGGTTCGCCAGCGTGCCCGCCTCCAAGATGCTCACCTTTTACCGCAACGCGCCCTTCTCCCTCCACGCCTCCTACCACACCGACCTCTTGCCCGCCAATAAACTCGATCTCGGTGCGTGTGTTTGTGTGTGTGCGTATTTGTGTATGTGTGTATGTGTGTTTCATATTTTCAAAAAACACACTACCATGAGATAAACTTATCTCTAATTCTCTCACACACACAGGCACATACACACACACACACACAGGCACATACACACACACAGGCACATACACACACACAGGCACATACACACACACACACAGGCACATACACACACAGGCACACACACACACAGGCACATACACAGTGGACAAGGTGGCGCCCAACTCGAAGGGTGAGGCCTCGAAGGTGAAGGTGAAGGTGAGGGTGAACATCCACGGCCTCTTCTCGGTGTCGTCTGCGTGCATGGTGGAGAAGGTGGATGGAGGGGGAGGTGAGGAGGCGATGGAGGTGGACAAGGAGGCTGCTGCTGCTGCAGGAGGGGAGAGTGCCATGGAGCAGGATGAGGCTGGTGTTGCTGAGAAGGAGGAGGAGGCAGGTAAGAAGGAGGTGCCAGAGGAGGTCGCCAGCAGCAAGAAGGGGGATGCCGGAGGGAAGAAGGTGGATGGGGAGGCAGCAGCAGCAGCAAAGAAAGTGGATGGGGAGGCAGGAGGCAAGAAGGCAGACGTGAAGAAGCAGAAAGTGAAGAACATCGACCTGCCCGTCGTCGCACTACCCCCCTCCAACCACAACCTCAACAAACTCATCGAACTCGAGGTTGCTCTTTATTCTTTCATGCATTCTTTTATTCCTTTTATTCCTTCGTTCATTCCATCATTCCGTTTCATCATTCATAATTTTAATTTCATTTATATTATTTATTGAGTTAACTCTTTAAATTACAATGATCATCACCACTACCACCACCTGCCCACTCACCCACCTGCCAGAACGAGATGGTGATGCAGGACAGGCTGGAGAAGGAGAGGGGAGAGGCGAAGAACGCCGTCGAGGAACACGTCTACGAGACACGCAACAAGTTGTCCTCCGAGTACGAGTCCTTTCTCCTGCCAGAGGTGTGTGTGTGTGCCTGTGTGTGTGTGTGTGCGCCTGTGTGTGTGTGTGTGCGCCTGTGTGTGTGTGTGTGCGCCTGTGTGTGTGTGTGGGCGCCTATGCCTGTGCCTGTGTGTGCCTGTGTGTGTATGTGTGTGTGTGTGTGCGTGTATGTGTTGAAGTGTGTTGTGGTGCGTTGTGTACATTTAAACACATACTTACAATATTTAAGCACACATACACAAACAGGCACGTGATGAGCTGCTGGCTGAGCTGGACAGCACGGAGGAGTGGTTGTACGACGAGGGGGAGTGCGAGAAGAAGCAGGTCTACATCGACAGACTCGCCTCTCTGAAGGTCCTCATCATGAGGAGGGTGTTGGTGATGATGATGAGGAGGAGGAGGAGGATGTTGGTGCTTGTGATGATGATCAACATGGTGCATTCAAGTGCACATAAGCATACACACTCCATACATCTAATCCACTGCATGCACACTCCATGCATCTAATCCACGGCATGCACACTCCATACATCTGATCCACCCCATGCACACTCCATGCATCTAATCCACGGCATGCATTCCACGCACAGAAAATGAGCGACCCGGTGAAGCACCGCTACAACGAGGCACAGCGGAGACCACAGGCGTTTGAGAGGCTTGCGCACACGCTGCAGATGCTCGCAAAGTCAGTCGAGGCCTACTACAACAAGGTAGCCTGCGTCCCTTCGGTCTTGTTGTTGTTGTTGTTGTTGTTGTTGTTGTTGTAATCGAGATGTAGTTTATGACGTTGTGGTTCTTGTTGACGTGGTTGAGTGCACCAACGTCATCATCATCATCATCAGGACGAGCAGCTGAGCCACCTGGACGATGCGGAGGTGGAGAAGGTGCGCAAGGCGATGCTGGAGAAGCAGGCGTGGTTCGAGAAGCACGCCAACCTGTGCGCCAACGCCCCTGCCCACCAGGAACCGCCCATCCTTGCCTCTGCCATCGTAGCGCAAATCGAGGTGCGTTCTGTGTGTGTGGTTGGTTGCCTCTTTGCTTCGTTATAGATGCGTGGGTGAAGATGATGGTGAATGGGTGCATGGGGCATGAATAGGTGGGTTTCGAGACCATGGTCCTCCCTCTCCACAGTCGCTCTGGACCACATGCAATCCGGTGATGAACAAACCCAAGCCCAAGGTCGAACCACCGAAGGACTCTCCAAAGAAACAAGAGGCTAGCAACAACAACAACAGCAACAACGACGACGTAAACAGCAACAACGTCGACAAAGACAAAGAGACATCTGACAAAGACAGCGCAGTCGATGGGCAAGCAGCAGAGAGTGAGAAGCAGCCTGGCATGGACCTCGACTGATCCACTGCCGCCAAGCTCTCGTATTTCATCTTGCTTCTGTGTATAATTAATGGTTTATTATCACTTTGATGGCTGCTTGGTTGGTCGTTTGGTTGGTTGAAGGACGTATGTAGGCTGATTGATTGCTTTTTAGGGAGCTTGATAGATGTAGATTTGCAACCGTACTTTATTCCAACGGTTCTATTCAACGTGCCCAGTTGCTCGTTAAAGTGTAGGTAGGTAAGTTAAACACGTCGTCATGTCATTATCGATTACTTTTCTTTCTACATCATCCGTTTATACCTAAAAATATATTTACGAATAAATGCAAGTATCTTAAAAATCTTGAAAGTCTTCTAAGTCTTGTGCCAGTCTCTTGTGGCTGCCTCTGACACTGGGTTTAATCCCTTGTGTTAGTGAAGATAATGCCCATCTTTTGACTAAAGCGTAACTTTTTTTTAAGAATTTGCAAATCTGATGATGAAAGAGAATTTTACATGAAGATTTATAATAAACTTATTACCGTTTAATAATTGATCATCATTAAACGGTAATAAGTTTATTATAAACTCAAGAAATAAATAATCGTCATGAAAAAAGCGATAAATGCTTATACGATCATCTCGAGCTCCTTGGCGTAGGTGACAGCGTTGACGATGAGCTCCTTGCAGGGCAGCACCAGGTCGGTCTTGGTGGGTCTGTGGAAGACGAAGAAGTCTCCCTCGCTGCTCCACCCCCTCTTGCCCGCATACGCGACCACCTCGGAGGTGGACGTGAGGAAGAGCATGCGTGTGGCCTCGCTGACGCTCAGTCGCTCATAGGCCTTCTCGATGCACTGCGCCATCTCAGTGCGCACGGTCTCGAGGAGGATGTCCATGAAGAAGGTGTAGTCGGCAGATGGGACGGAGGCCCGCGCCAGGAAGACCTTGTTGTAGCTGCCCTCCATCATGTACTGCTCAATCTGCATCGGGTGCCGGATGTAGATGGAACTGCGCAGACTCGGGCACTTCAGGCGCTCCAGTTCAGTGTGGAAGTCTGCAAGGCGGTTTTCCGAGAGGAGGCGCAGGAGGTTCAAGCCTGGAGGGTGCAGTGTTGCAGGGTGGATGCATGAACAGAGATGAGATTTCTACAAGGGTAGTTGATGGAAGGATGCAAGAGCATGGTGCAAACTAGAGGTCGGACATAAACGATTTTTCATGTTTAGTGACAAAATTCTTATTCTTCACAACTACAAAAATAAAATCATTTGTATAATTTGATATTATAAAAATTGTATTATAATTTTTACGTTATAAAAACAAACAAACGGCACTGCAGCTCGGTCTGGGTGTACAAAATGGAATTAAATTTTCTCTAATGAAAGTCTTGGTCTTTATTTTTTTATCCCAAAATCTTTTCATATTATTCTTTTATACCTGGGATTGCAACAGACATGCTGCCATATGAATAAGAACAATGGGCATTTTTTAGTCGAAATGATCAACTGAGCAATCAACTGGAAATTAATAATTCAAATTCAAAGTATTAATTTTTTTATATAATTTAACTGACCAGTTTGATTTCAACTAACAAGTTTTCATCATCACCCATTTGTTCTAATCCCCCTAATATTTGGACTAGCCATAACTTCTTCAAATGCAATTTTGACATTAACAACGCAATGGTGGCTTCGTTATACATTTTCATTGCATTTAATACTTATTTTAAGAATGGAGTATCGATGAAAGAGATTCCCATACTTTGCTGAAGAATAATTGTTAAAGAATCCATTCCCAATAACTTGTATTCCCGTTTTTCCCGTTCCCGATTTGATGGTTGATTCCCATTCCTGTCCCGAAAACCAATTCCCGCTTCCCAAATAATCCGGTCCCGAAATTAATTTTCATTCCCGTTCCTGCGGGTACCCGGTCCGACCTCTATGCAAACTGACCGAGCAATTGAGCCTTGTATGGCGACTCATCCAGGGTGTGGTCTCCACTCACCACTGTGTAGTCCAGGTAGTAGGTCTTCAGCTGAGACATGTACCTGTGCAAGAAGGATTGAATATGCTGGAAAAGTAAAACCTATAAAAAACAAATCATCCAAATAGTAAAAAAAATGTTTTTTTCCGTATTGCAGGTTAAAACAGAAGCCTGATAAGAGCACCTCTCAAAGGCTTCCTTGTTCTTGGTGGCGACAGCCCATTGAGCGCCAATCTCCAGCGTGTCTCTGGCAGTGACGATTTGCTGGATGCGCAGAGAAGAATCACTGGTTGGCAGAAAATCCAGTTGGCATTTCACCAGGGTTACCTATCATTGATAGCAAATTTTTGGTTAGAGGATTGAGTTTTAACATATTTTATCAGTAATATATTGTTTTAAAAAATGAGAGTAAGTTAAATACACTAATTAATTGGAAGTATATTTCAATTGTCCATTAGAAACGTATAAGCATGAATTAACAATTTAATTAATAAGCGAACTTTCAAATTTTCCAGTAAACGTTCACATTCTTCTAAATTCACTGGTTTTTTATTCCAAACTTTAATTAAATTAGAGCACATTTGAAACAAAACGTTCATACTTTTTTGATCAGACATTTTTATTCTTTAAATCAAATTTAAAAGTTGTACAATAAACAAAGATAACTTTTTCGTATTAATGAACAAAATTTAAAATTTTCAATAATTAATATAATTAAAAAATGTTTAAAATAAAAATATTTAATAATTATTTTCCTATATTGAAAATTTATTCAATGGTGAAGTGGATTTTAAATTTGAAAGTTCAATTTAAATTGTTAATAATATTAACTTAATATAAAAAAATATAATGAATGAATACAAAAATTTATGGCCTGTCATTATAAGTTTTGGTTGCGGTTTTGGTTTTGCAATGCTTTTGAGCAGAAGACTGGGTAAATCTTTTCTCCACATTGCAAAAAAGGTAAGCTTTAATTTTAAATACCTTCGATTTCATAATTTTTTTCTCTATATTTATAAACATTTTACCAAAAAAGAATATTTAAAATGTATAAACAGAAACTGAAAGGAGGGTCAGTTGAGCAGTTGAAGCTGGTTCTAGTGGTGAGGAATGACTTAAAAATGGGAAAGGGGAAGATGGCTGCACAGGTGCACACTTCTCTCCAAAAACGTTTACAAAACATAATGATTATATTATAATCTCAACTTGACCACTTGCACAGTGTTGCCATGCAGCAGTCATGGCCAACGATGAGTTACGCAAGAACGACAAAGAGCTATACACATTCTACAAGTCATTTGGCCAGCCGAAAGTGGTAGTCAAAATCGAAAGTGAAGAAGAACTGTAGGTTTTTAGTTTCTCATGTCAAATATTTCACATTATTCAATGAGTTTTCCTTCTGTTTATTCTTTTTCAACACACTCATCTCCCATATACAGCATGTCGTTATATGAGCAAGCAAATTCTGAAGGTCTTCTAACCAGTCTTGTCAGGGATGCTGGTATATTTGCTTGCATGAGCGGATGAATGTGATTAGGAATGAATGCTTTGATTAATTCTTGGGTGCATGGATTAATACTTAGATGCATGGATGAATGGTTGAGTGCATGGATGAATGCTTAGGTGCATGGAAGAATACATAGGTGCATGTATGAGTGCATGGATGAATGGTTAGATGCATGGATGAATGCTTAAATGAATGCATGCTCTACTTGCACAGGCAGGACTCAAGTGGCGCCTGGAAGCAAGACAGTCCTTGGTGTTGGGCCAGGTTATATGTGTGCTTGAGACAGTGCTTTTTGAATTTCATCAAAACTCTTATCCGCCTTATTATCAACATCTGAAACCTCTCAGGACCCATCGGCTTGGTTGACAAGGTGACAGGACATTTGAAGCTTTACTGATAAAGTCTTTGTTAATATTTTATATTTATAAATCACTTCTATTTTTCAATATTTTTTCTACACATTCATAAATACTATCAAGCTTATATAAAATACAAATGATCATTTTAAAAAAATTATTTGAAAATTTAAATAGTTTGGAAATTTTGTTTCTGGTTCTTTGCTGTTCTAAAATTAAACTCAAAACTTGTGATCTTTAAAATGAAATAATAGAAACAAAGTTGATGAAAATATAAAAAATAAACACCCATTTTAAATTTCACTAAACTTTTTTCCAAATTTTAAATTATTCAAAAAAACTTAACTTAAATTTTAAGTCTTAAAAGCTTCAATAAAATGGATTTCGAGAACACCAGTATGATGACCACTTCCTTCATTGACCTTATCACCACTCTGCCCACCAACTCCTCAAACCACACCAGCAAAGGCAAACACGTCTGCTATAAATTCCTCTACTGGCACCTTCCTAACTCGAGGTTTGCATCATTGTTAATTACATCATTTTCTTGGCTTAAAATATTTTTTAAAGATTTATTTGTTTATCTACTTGCTTTCTACACCACCAAACAGTGTGAAGTTGTGGGACTTGCTTATCCTCCTTCCCAACCTCATCTTCTTCTGCTACCTTCTTCTCAAGTTGAGTTCACTGTTGAGCTCATTCAAAAGATCAAGAAAACTTCTCTGTTCTGTGCTCTTTGCCTTGGTTAGTGCATTGTGCCTTGCTGGACATTTCAAAAAATCATATATGTTGTTGCTTTCACACTTTAATATATAATAAACTTTTAATAATCTAAAAAATTAAAAACCAAAGTGTTGAATCATATAAAGTTAGTTTTAGGATACAAGCACTATAAAGTCAGTGTTATCACAACCACAACTACTGCAACCACTGATAACTGCAAGGTGCTGATAGCACAGGCATTGGGCATTGGCAGGTGTGTGGTCTCGATGACTGTCCACGACGACCTCTACAGCATTGCAGATCGGGTAGGAATGGGAGTTGAAATATTGAAAAGTTTGATCATTTAAGAAATATAAGAATTGAAATAGTTTTAAAGATCTTATTAAATTTTCAATTTACTGGTCTATTTTCATCAGCAAGCATACTAACATCATCATCAACACCAACAAAGGTGATGTGGTTGCTCTTGAAGTTCTTCTTGCTAGCTTCAGAATTGTCTGTTCTCTCATTCGGCATTCTCTGTGGTGTGTGTGTGTTTGTGTGTGTGTGTGTGTGTGTGTGTGTGTGTGTGTGTGTGTGTGTGTGTGTGTGTGTGTGTGTGTGTGTGTGTGTGTGTGTGTGTGTGTGTGTGTGTGTGGTGTTTGTATTGCAAAAACATGTTCGCTTGAGTAAAACTATCATTGAAATCGACAACGCTGCTGAAATTCTGTAGAACGTCACTAAACATGACCACCTTCTGCCACCTTCTGCAACCTTGAACATGGCAACCTTGTGCAACCTTCCAGGCCACTTGGACAGCAAGGCGAGCATCCGGAGAGTCCTCGTCACCACCTTCCTCTGCTCCCTCCTCTACTCCTCCACCCAGGTCCCTCATGCCATCATTTCATCATCATTACTAAACCAGCCATGACGTCTTCATCATTATATCCACAATCCTCACCAAACTAATCATTACTATCATCATCAGTACCACCATCATCATCAGTACTACCATCATCATCATCACCTCAACTCCACCAACCAGGGCGTCTTGGAGTTTGTGCACAAGAACGACTCGTTCCACTTCATCCACGACGGAGCCTCCGACTACACCCTCTTCGGCCACGGAGGAATGATCTTCTGGTTCACCTCCTCCTTCATGCTCACTCTGGTCTGTCTCTCTGCCTGTCTGTCTGTCTGTCTGTCTGTCTGTCTGTCTGTCTGTCTGTCTGTCTGTCTGTCTGTCTCTATCTATCTATCTATCTATCTATTTATCTATCTATCTATCTATCTATCTATCTATCTATCTATCTATCTATCTATCTATCTATCTATCTATCTATCTATCTATCTATCTATCTATCTATCTATCTATCTATCTATCTATCTATCTATCTATCTATCTACCTATCTATCTATCTATCTATCTATCTATCTATCTATCTATCTATCTATCTATCTATCTATCTATCTATCTATCTATCTATCTATCTATCTATCTATCTATCTATCTATCTATTAAATATTTCTGGACATTGTACACTCAGGTGTATGCCACTGTGTGCATACTGCCTTTCACGAAGATTTTTCCCGCCTCTTCCCTTCCTAGTTGGTTTATTTATTCTTAATTGCCTATTTCGTTGCTCATCACCCTTCATCCACCACAACACCAACAACAAAAACTAAACTCAAACATCAGCACCAACAACAACAACACCATCAACTACTACAACAACCACACCAACACCATCAACTACTACAACACAACAACACCATCAACTACTACAACACAACAACACCATCAACTACTACAACACAACAACACCATCAACTACTACAACACAACAACACCATCAACTACTACAACACAACTAGAACCAATAATATCACCACCACCAACAACACACCAACCACAACAATAACACCACCAACAACACAACCACAACACCAACGCAGGCAAGCGCTCCTTCTACGTCTACTGCGGCCTCCTCTCCTCCTTGAACCTGCTGCAGGGCACTGGCAGTGTCCTCTTGTATGCCAATGTGGTGCCAGGCCTGTGGTCAGTGCTGCTGCTGTGTTGTGGGTGTGGTGGGAGAGGCCTGTGGTCAGTGCTTGCTGCTGTGTTGTGGGTGTGGTGGGAGAGGCCTGTGGTGTGGTTGTTGTGGTAGGTGGTGCTGTGCTGGTGTGGTGGGTGTGGAGGAAGAGGGCTGGTGTTATGGTTGTTTACGAGTAGTGATGTGATGTGTTTCATCCACTGAACACCATCGACTACACATCATCCACTACAGCATTCTTGACGCCACCACCTACCTCTACTTCACCTGCTTTGCTCCCCTCGTCTACATCACCTTCCTCTACTCCTTCCTCAGGTGCTTTGTATGCGTCTAACTCATCTAGCTAGGTTTATGTTGAGCGGGGATGGCTTAGATGGTAGACGTCGGACCTGCGACTCAAAGGTTGCCTGTTCGAATCCCATTGAGAGATTTGTACGTCGTGTGGAGTGGCGCTTCTGGTGCATAAGAACCATGGTTCTTAGAACCATTGTAACATGGTCTGAGTCTGTCAGGCTGTAAAAAATACAGACGATAAAAATAGAAAAAAGTAGAAAAAGTTATATTCCACTGTTTTCATCCCTCCTCCCACAACAACCTCACAACGACCTCACAACAGCCTCGCAACAACCTCACAACAACCTCACAACAATCCCACAACAACCTCACAACATCCTCACAACAACCTCACAACAACCTCACAACAACCTCGCAACAATCACACAACAACCTCACAACAACCTCACAACAACCTCGCCACAACATCACAACAACCTCACAACAACCTCGCAACAACCTCGCCACAACATCTCAACAACCTCACAACAACCTCGCAACAATCACACAACAACCTCACAACAATCTCACAACAATCTCACAACAATCTCACAACAACCTCACAACAACCTCACAACAACCTCGCCACAACATCACAACAATCTCACAACAACATCACAACAACCTCACAACAATCTCACAACAACCTCACAACAACCTCACAACAACCTCACAACAACATCACAACAACCTCACAACAATCTCACAACAACCTCACAACAACCTCACAACAACCTCACAACAACCTCGCCACCACAGCTCCAAACGCTTTCCAAGCCTCTTCTTCCAATACCGCCATCCATCCGACTACCTTGGCAACAACGACGATGACGACAACAATGACGTCACTGACGACGACGACGACCTGCTGGTGTCGACGACGACAGAACCTTTGGACGACTTCGCCTCCGATGAGGTGGTGAACAGTCAACGCAGCAGTCGCCTCACTCCCTACCACCACCAAGGCAGCAGCAGTGCCCAGAGGTACAACAACCTGGAAAGGGGTGTCTTGTCTTTCAGCAACCCCTTCTGTCCCTCCCTCTCCAACCAACCCGATCTCTCTCTCCAAACACCCCGTCTCGCCTCCCCCCCTCCCTTCAGGCCCCCACCCATGCACTCTGGTGCCCTCATTGACCTTTCGTGAAGTCGGTCAATGACCTCCTTTGACGCCATTGGTTGTTTTCTGGAACCTCCCATGCTTTGAGACTTTGCCTAGATCAGCCTGTGTGGCTTTGAGTGCTTGCAGGGATTGCATGAACCTTACTCGTCAAGTGCTTCCAGTGACTTCGTCTGCGCCTACAAACAGGCCTTTCAGCATTATGTTCTTGCAAACTACATCTTCATTTCAGGATTTCAACTCGTTTATTTGTTTCCTTTTCATTTATATTGATTTAAGGTAAATGATTATTATTTATACTTATGCTTCTGCACGTCCTTCATGCCTGTAGCCTCACATATCTTTACGCTTCAGGGTGGCTTGGCTGGATCGTTAAATACTTCAAATGTTATCAGAATTATATAATTAAAAAATTCTAATAAAAATGGCAAAAAAAACCTTAGACAATTTAGTTGAAAAAATTATTTTAAAACGGGTTGTATAACTAAAATTAACTTTTACTTTAAATTACGCATTATATGGGTAAATAAGTTTCGAATGACTCAATAACATAAATGTAAAACATATAATACATACATTTCTAAAAGGCTTCAAGATTACTTCATTTTTTTCATTGGTGAGTAACATGTTGGGCATTAGAAAAATGAAGTCTTTTGCAGCAGACAAGGGTCTCTCAAACCAGACTGGCCACAACAATTGCTTCCTCAACAGTGCTGTTCAGGTTCTTATATATTTTCAAGAATTTTTGCAAAAGATATTTTTAATTTTAACTTGTTCTTTAATGTCTAGATTTAAATGTAGAGTTATTAAGACCTTGGTGTAATTATTGGCAAGAATTTGAAATTCGATATTCACATCCAAAAGCAAGTAAATAAATCTAACCAAATAATAGGAATAATAAGAAGAAAGTTAAAATTTCTTGATATAAAAACATTTAGATTATTATTTAAAGGTATAGTTAGGCCCCATCTAGAATACCTTAGCAGTGTAAGGAGCCCTTCATGGAAAAAAAAATTGATTGCATAGAAAATGTACAAAGAAGGGCCACTAAAATGCTACCTTATCTAAAAGACAAGACTTATAATGATTGACTTAAAGCTATTAAATTGCCAACATTAAAATACCGAAGACTTTGAGGGGACATGATAGAAACCTATAAAATACTTAATAATAAATATGATAGTAAAATAAAGGAAGATATTTTCATACTTAATACAAGGCCATCAAGAGGAAATTCACTAAAATTATCCAAAAAACTGTGCCAAAAAAAGACAAGAAAATGTTTTTATACACATAGAGTGGTAACAGTTTGGAATAGCTTGCCTGATGAGATCGTAAAAGCTGAAAATACAGATAAATGTAAAATAAAATGAGATAAGTACTGGGAAAACCATCCCATGATGTACAACTATAAATACGATGATGACATAATAATAAAAATTAGTGTATATACATAATTTTATTTTATTTATAATTATAATTATTTTATACTTATTAATTATTTTTCTAATGTTTATTCATGTATTATATATATGCAAAGTATATGTGTATGTGCATGTGGGTATATAAATGTTATTATTTTTTAAATGTTTTTTTTGGTGTTTTTTTTAAATAAATAACCATTATAAAGGTAAAAAGATCTGCGTGGTTTTTAACACCCTAGACTAAACTATTAATTGTAATATCATAACAGGGCCCGCGCTGGGTCAAAATTTTTTGGGGCCAATTTTTTTTTAAAGTCCCATGTATAAGGCGCACTTATTTATTTTTAAACTCACCCTCAATAAGCTCCTAGTCGGCTTCAAATCAATAAACCCCCCACATAGAAAGTGTCTTCTTCGTTTTATAATTATTCTAATTTTTAGTTTTATTTGTATAAAGTGAGCGTTAAGTATTTTTTAAGACAATGAAGAAAACAATAAATTTATTTATTACAAGTTAACACGGATTATAGCTATAATTTATAGAGAATCTTTTAGAAAAATATAAATGTAATGTTAAAAAAAACTGGTTTATGCATATTCAAACTGATATAATATATATATTTATAATATTTATCAAGTCAAATTTTATTAAGTTTTGTCTACTGAATCCTCTTTCACACTCTACAGTTGATACTGGCGATAGTAACAATCGATTGGCAGCTTCCGCTGATGCTGGATAAGAATTTTTTATGGCCAAATTAGTTGTAGATTTTATGTCAGTGGCTGGCTCGAGTGAAGTTGGCGAAGCTGAGTAGTTCAGGTTGTGAGCGCTCGATACCCACAGCCTCTAGGTACTCAGATACTCTTTCTATGTCTGAGTGTATTTCGGAAACTGAAATACTAAGATCAAAAAAATTGTTCATTGCTGTTAATACAGACCCATCCTCGTCTGAAAACCAACTATTGAGGCTTTTTATCATGCTTTCAACAAACTTTCCGCATACAGGCTCAGCTTCAGTCCTCTATTTCACACTGTCTCGAATAGTGTGACCTTCATAATCAAAAAGACACAGACCAAATTCATCAGGCTTTGGAATGTCAGGTATAAGCTTTAAAAACTTCTGCATCATGGGGCCTGACTTAGTTTTTTACATGTACTCCAAAGTCTGAATAGTTGCTGTTAAAAGGGGTGCAATCTCAGAATAAGCCAAGTCTTTCTTTTGGTACATTTTGGACAATATAGAAATAGGCTTGAGCACATCACACAAAAAGTAAGCAATGTACAAAAACTTGAAGGTTGTTATTGGTTTATATAGACTTAAAGATTTTCCTGACTTTTCTTCAAAAGTCAACCCTTATACATGCTAGGGATGTGACACCCTGTTCTATGCAATGAGCATTTAAAGCAGGAATCCCAGAACTAGCGAGATTCTGCTTAGCAGCAAAGTATACATCTTTGAGTGCTGCAGTTATCGCTGCTTCATTCTTGCCAAAGGCCACTTCACAGGCAGAAACCATGAACACTGATTGCTTGCTGGCGCCGACAGCATTAGTGTGATCTAGGATTATTAAAAAAGTGAACGCAGGTAATTTTCATTTTAAATACTTATAATGAAGAAATAATTGAGCTAAATTATGCAATTTTATTAACATTTACCTTTAGAACTCGCATGTCTCAACACAGAGTTTTTATTAATATTACTGCATCCAAAAGTAAAAGAGTTTTTATTTTGCACCTTCATACATAGATCACAGTACATTAAATTTTTCATATTGTCAAGGCGGAGCCAATTGTTATTAATTTTCCATGTCTGTTGGAATGCTCTGTTTTTTTCTTTTTGGCTTGACTCTTTTCTATCCTGAGAACCACTTGGGAAAGACATTTGACAGATTTCTTAGTAATAGCTTTTTTAATATCTCTTTAATTTCACGCGACTTTAATGACCTAACGGTATTACAAAGTATGCTATACAACACGTATTATATAGATTGACAGAAGCTTATATAAATTGATATAGTCTGCACTAGAGGTCGGACCGGGTACCCGATCCGACCGGGTACCTGCGGGACTCCCGCGGGAACGGGAATGAAAATTAATTTCGGGACGGGAAAAGTCGGGAACCGGGAATAGGTTTTCGGGACGGGAACGGGAATCAATTTTCAAATCGGGAACGGGAAAAATCGGGAACGGGAATCAATTTTTAAATCAGGAACGGGAAAAACGGGAATACAAGTTATTGGAAGTAGATTCTTTAAAAATTATACCTCAGCAAAGTCCTAAGTATGGAAATCTCTATTTCATCGAAACTCCGTACTTAAAATAAGTATTAAACGCAATGGAAATGTATAACGAAGTCACCATTGCGTTGTCAATGTCAAAATCTCCAACATTACATTTGAAGTTGGCGAGTGCAAATATTAGAGAAATTAGAACAAATGGGTGATGATGAAAACTTGTCAGATGAAATCAAACTGGTCAATTATATTATTTTTATTTTATAAATTAATACTTTGAATTTGAATTATTAGTTTCCAGTTGAATGATCAGTTGATCATTTTGACAAAAAAAAGACGCCCATTGATTTTATTCATATGGCAGCATGTCTGTTGCATCCCCCAGTATAAAAAAATAATATTAAAAAAGTTTGGGATAGAAAAAAAAACCAAGACTTTCATAAAAGAATATTTAATTCCATTTTGTATACAGCCAGACCAAGCTCCAGTGACGTTGAAAAAATAAAACAAATTATGGTTATTTATACCCTATATGTTAGTTTTTATATCGTAAAAATTATAATACAATTTTTTTACTCTAAAATTATACGAATGATTTGATTTGTGCAGTTGTGGAGAATAAGAATGTTGTCAAAAAACATATTTCTAACATTATTGAGGAATTAATAATAATGAACGAGAGAAAACATTTAGAAGAGGATGAATTGTACAAACATTCACAATTACGTCTCAGTAAAATTGAAGATTATAAAGATGTTAAATCTATTGGAGTAAAAAAAATTCCAATGCTACAAAAAGAAGCCAACTTTTTTTTAGTATACCTGCAAGTTCTATTCCCTGTGAACGGAATTTGTCAACATGTGGTCGTTTAACTTCATACCCAAGATCACCTAATTTGAAAGCTAAAACTTTTGACGGTTTAACCCGTGTTAAAAGCAATAAAGACTTGATTGAATTACTCAAAAACAATGACTAACTTCAATACTTTCATTTCAATAAATATTTGAAATTTAAATCGTGTTTTTTTATTTTGTTAAAAGAAATATTTTCTGACTTTCAAATAATGAACTTTGAGAAATGTTAGGACTAGCAAGTTTGGGACCGGTGAAAACGGCAGCAAAAATAAATAAATAAACAAAATTTTTGTTGTTGAAATGGGTCGGGACCGGGTCAAAAAGTTTCGGGAACGGGTCGGGACCGGGAATCGAGTTGCGGGAACGGGACGGGACGGGAATCAAAATTCTGATGGCCCATCGGAAACGGGATGGGACGGGAAAACAAAATTCGGGAACGGGACGGGACCGGGAATGAAAAATCGTCCATGTCCGACCTCTAGTCTGCACGTGAATGACCGGATTTAAAACACGAGGCTAATTTTGATTGGCTCAACTTTTCAATAACAACTTGTTCCCGCGACATTCTATTAGACAAAGAAACATCTAAAAAATTTCACAATAAAAAAAAACGAAAATAAAATTTTGGGAAAAAATCATTGGGGCCAATCAGGGTTCTTTCGGGCCAATTTTGAAAAAGTAGGGCCATTGGCCCCGGTGGCCCTCGACAGCGCGAGCCCTGCATAAAAAAGCAATTATATAATATTAAGTTCTGATGGTTACTTTCACTTATTCAGGTTTTTTGGCATCTGCAAGTTTTCAGACGCAACTTTCTGGCGATGAAACACCATGGCTGTGTAGAGGGTTCCTGCATTTACTGTGCTCTTCAGGTCTCACTTGATCGGCTTTGTAAATGGATTTCTCATTAGATTTCATCAGTGATAATCTCTTTTGCATTATCATTATCATCACAGGAAATATTCCGAGAGTTCCAATCCAGCTACACTGACGTGATCGATCCTGACATGCTGAGGGTGACGATGGCAGTCGCCTTTGAAGACCAGAGGAAGTTCCAACTGGGAGAACTGGACGACGCCTCTGAGTGCTACGAGAAGATCCTTTCCCGCGTGCACTTCCACCTCACCGATGCCTCCTCAGAGGACTTTTGCTCCCACAAGCACTGCATCACGCACCAAAAGTTCGCCATGTCGCTGATCGAGCAGACGGAGTGCCAGTGCTCTGCCACGTCGGAGCCTCTCGTCTTCACGCAACTGGTGCACTACATCTCCACCAGCGCCATCATCAACTCCTCACAGGAGCATCCGGGCGACGACAACGACTTCAGCCTCCTCCTGAAAAGGGCGTACGAACAGGAAATTCAAGCTGCCTCGTGCCCGCAAGGCTGCCCCCTCTCCACCTCCATCACGCGCACCCTCCTCACCCAGCCCGACGTGGTGACCATCGGGTTGGTCTGGAACTCAGACACCTCCGACTTGACGCACATCAAGGACTTTGTGTCGTGCATCCAGAGCGAGATCTTCCTGCACAAGCTCTTCTACTGTCCCGAGATGGAGGTCGCCTCCTCTTGTAGGCAGTTGGTCGGCGTGGTGTGCTACTACATGAAGCACTACTCGACCTTCTTCAAGCGCTCCCTCGACGGCTTGTGGATCTCCTTCGACGACGGCAGCGTCAACCAGATCGGACACGAATGGGCCAGTGTGGCTGAGAAGGTGTGCAAGGGCCGCTACCAACCCCTCCTGCTCATCTTCCAGAACCCCGATGCACACGCCATCGACACGACGACAGCCCCTCAACACAACTACCTCATCAAGAAGAACTACCAACCGACGCTCAGGTCTGCCAGGGAGGGCAAGGAATGGGAGGGCAGGTCTGTCCACTTGGGCAGTGACGATGACTTCCTGCCCAGCTGTTCCAGTGACCACTCCAGCACTGCTAGCAACACTCATTTTGGTAACGTCAACTACAATAACAACACAAATTCTCAGTCTCTCAATGACAACAACAATTGTGGCAGCAGTAACTACAGACTTCCCAACAGCAACCACGACATTTACAAGAGCAGTAGCAACACTCAATTCAACAACAACAACAAAGCTTTCAATATCGACCGCATCACTTCTAACACTAGCAGCCAAAGCAACACCAATGATAACAATATTAACAAGTTCTCCAAACATAACACTAACCTTTTAATCACCAACCCACTCTTCCACAACACCAGCCACACCCTACCACACCACAAACAGCCGCTACCACACCTTTTTGGAGGCTATTCTCCATCACAGAGCTTGCGTGACCGATTCAAAGACCTCGAACTGGAGAACCAACAACTCGACATAAAAATCCAGTCGGCCGAACTGCAACGTAAGGTGCTCGAGAGAAGGTTCCTAAGCAACCAGCCCACCAATCAATCTGCCAACCATACATCCAACCAACCCACCAACCAATCCACCAATAAACTCACCAACCAGTCGTCAAACCAACACTTCACCCATCTAACTGGCCAACCTCCAAACCATTCTGTTCAAGCAACCAATGAACCCACCACCAATCAACTTTCGAGCCAACAAATTGACCATGCCTACAAGTTCAGCAGTAAGCAGACACAGAATTTCCAAAACCAATTTCAAGAACATCTCAATCGCAACAACAAAAGCCGTATCCCAATCCTTAAAGTCGATTACCACTCCACTCTTCCCCACCCTCCATCATCGTCAACTTCTTCCGCATACGACAATCCGCACAGAAACCCTCACTACAACACTGTACCCAACTCAAACTACCTTCCCCAACACCACTACACCACCCATCACCACACCACCCATCACCACACTACTCCTCCCTCCAAACCATCACTTGACCAGCAAACAGCTGAATTCACCAAGTCTTTCACCCACCACACCTTCACGGATGCATGTGGTGGTGATGATGATGGTGGTGTAGTTATACCGATCCATTACGTTCAAAATGACAATCTCCCCAACTCTAGTTCAAATAGTGATCACAATAATACCGTTCATCACATCATTCAACGCTATAACAACCATGGCAACAACAGAAACCATAGCAACGAAAGAGACCATAGCAACAACAGAGACTATAGCAACAACAGAGACCCTAGTAACGACAGAGAGCACCATAGCAACGCCAACAAAACTGACCTGATGGACTTTGTTGATGAAAATGCACACTTGAGAGCTTTAAAGAAGAACATCAATGCCTTATACAAGCAACAGAAGTAACAAGAGATGCAAGCAATTCTGGTGAATGCAACAGCCACAAGCACTGCAGCATCAACAGCCCCCTCTACCGAATGTCCTGTAAGCAAAAGTACAAAGCGTTAGCATTCATTGCAAACCTTAATTTGTCTTCAAGTCGTAACTTACAATTAGATATTTATTCTCGGACATGCCTAAGACGTTCGACATACTTTCAATGTGGGAAATGTTCTCATATTTTAGGGGGTTTTCATGACACAAATTATTCTATTTATTTTATGCCAAATTATTTTTATAAACTGCGATTTAACTTTTTAACTACGCCTTTTCTTGGTTGGTTGATGACGGGTTGATGGTGATGCGATAGGGTTTACCATTGTTTTACTACATCTTCATTTTCATCAATATAATCTAGTTTCAGATTTTATCAATTATTCAATTATATTTATTACTTATTATCATCATTTACCATTTTCAATTAAAATTTGAACGCTTTAAAAACCTCAAGCATTTGTTTTGGCTTACAATGTAAATATATATATATATTGGTCATCAACTTGATTCCATACGGTGACAATTTCATTTTAATTTATGTCAAATTTGATTTTTAAATAGGCTCTGTATTAATTATAATTTATAATTACTTATAATTTATAAGCTTTATCATTGTATAAGTTGATTTAACGTAATGTGAGCGCTCTTGAATTGATGAGGAGCGCTATAGAAATTTATTTGATTGATCGATTGATTGAATATATTATTAAATAGCTATTTATAAGTCATTTTTAATGGGCTTTTTATCATTTAAATATTTATTCAAGTCCATTACTTTACTACTTTTCGCATAATTGGAAGATACTCCATTATAATGATGGATGGAAGGGGGGATGACATTAAACAATGTAATGATAGCAGGATGAATAGGTGGATGGGAAGGAAGGGGTATTGCGAGAGTATATAGAGAGTCTCAAAACAGTGCCTTTTGAAGTTATTCTTACACTCTGTTTTACATTTTCAAAGGTACAGAAATCATTACAATTTATAAATATGCCGTTTTTTAGACGAAAGCTGGGAATTTGAAGAATGGAAAAGTTGCTTGAGACGATTGGAGGAGGGTTCGCAAGAGGAACAGAACTGGAAAGCCCTCTTGAGGAAACGCTTGCGAAAGCCTCAAACATGCATCGCAAGGAGAAATCCTGTGAAACGACTGCCAACAAAATCAAAAAAGAAGTGTTTCTTCTCGAAGTTAATTTCAAAGGACACGGTTCAGCTGTGAATCAAAAAGTTGAAGATGCGTCTCTTCATTATAGAAGTGGAGTCACAGATGTGAAGAGAGCAGACGTCTTCAGGAAGGGCACCAGAGTGCAAGTGGGCAGGACTGCATGTAAGAGCGTCGAGCATCTCACGACACATGACTTCAGCAGCACTTGTGCTTGTGGTAGTGGCAGTGGTGGTAGTTGTAGTGGCAGCGGTGGTAGTTGTAGTAGTGGTTGCTGTGCTCAAGTGGGATATGCAGTTGTGGAAAAGGTTTTGGTGGAAGGAGGGTGGTGTGTGGTGACTTTCAGACTAGGAAAGGACTTGCAAACCCTTGTGAGTTGATTGTGATTTCCCTTCATATTCAATTAGATTCGTCTAAGACACATAAGTAAACTCATATACACATAAAAACACACATACAAACGCACACACACTCACGAACACAGAAGGCTCTAAAGGCGCCTTCACACCACCCTTTCTTCTCGTGCGAGTTTGGCTGGTCTTCCTGCGATCCTGCAGCCACTAAAAGAAGATTCGATCTGAACTGTCGAGAACTCATGAGAGGAAGCAAGTTCTTGGTGGTGTCTATTGTGGAAGACTTGCGCACCCTCCAGGAAGGCCTGCTTTCCAGAAAGAATGCAAATAAACGTGGGTTGAGGTTGCAGGGTGGAAGAGATTCTAGTAGGTTTATCTGCAGTGAGAGAAGTCTAGCATCATCAACTCTTGCCAACATCTCCATCACAGCATCTCCAACCAACAAGCAGCCCAAACCACCTCCAGTCTGCCCTGTTTCATTATCAGCATCATTATCATCATCATCTGTTTTTATTTTTTCTCCTTCCTCTTCTACCTTTTCTTCGCCCTCTTCAACAATTTGGAGACCGCATACTTTTTGAAAAACTTTCCTTCTTCATTCAGAAAGGAACATCCCATACGTGAACACACGTCGATTAGAAGAAGGTAGAATGTGTTGTAGATTTGAGAGCATCATGTTTTGTTGCTCAATGAAAAGTATTCGAAACCAGTTCAAAATGGCATCACTGCAAACTCTAAAAGTGTTTGAAGAAGGCTTTAGCCGATGCACTTGCCATTTAACTCCTGGTTTGCATGTTTGCCTGTGGATTACATATGTTTGTGTGGCATGGGTAGCATCATAAGATACAGAAGCGTCAATTTTATTTAAATCTTTTTACTTTTTAAGAGAAAATGATTTAGATAACAAAGGAGAGAAAAAGAATCAGTAAATGAGTATAGGATAAATCTCTTCTTTATAACGGTTCCAATAACGGTGCCCGCGATGCCATCCAACGACATACATTCAATTGCTCATAAAGAGACGGTGACAGCGGCACAATGGCAGATTGGAGGTCTCAATGAGATGCGACAACAAGAGTCTTTGTTGCTTCGCCGTCGCATCAACTATCATCACCACCACTGCCTAGTACTGCTGATGGTAGTAGTAGTGATGATGCTTTAATACTCGCAAGTATTATGATTCAAAGGGTACCACTGTCAATCTTCTTGGATAAATATGCACATTAGGATCGAATTAAAAGATGTATTTATTAAACCTTTCAAAGTATCGTAGTTTTAGTTCACTTTTTCTACCCCCCTCACCAACACTCTTCCCTTCTATTATCTACCAAAACTAGCGATATCTCTCTCATTTCAATACCACTAACGACCAACACTTTGGAAGAAGTGAATGCAGATAGACTGGAATAAGGATATTGCTTGTAGATTAGATTGGATATAATATATAACTATAGAGGTCATTTATTGCACTCTCCTCACCACCTTTATCTGACCCCATGAACCATTTCATCAGGGGTCCGTATTAGAGCCTTTGCAAATAAAGAACTTCCAATAAATGTCTATTTGATCGAAAGCCATTTCGGATTCATTAATCCACTTGTTTCGATGTTATTTTTAAAAGGCCACCAAGCCTATCAAATAAGACACAATGAATACTTGAAATAGTTGTTCTATTTTTCCAATACTAAGGCAATATTGAACGTCAAGTTAAAATATCCCAACATATTACTGTTTAGTTAATGCAATATGTTTCATGGCACTTGTGGTTAAATGGTAGTGTGCAAGCCTTTCTTTGCTAAAGTCCTACTTTCAACTCCCAGGCGTTTCAACTTTAAAATGTTGATCCAAACGATGGCGGTTCGAAACCACCTAAAGAAATTGATAAAGTCCAATTTTGTAAATAAATTGTTTTAACAATAAAAATTTATAATAACTTTTGAACATAGATAATTTAATATTTTATATATATTTCCGTTTGGCATATCTTTTCAGATTATTGTTACGAAATATATCGGAATGAGAATGTAGAAATCTTTTTTAGAAAATTGCTCAATTTCAAGTCATAAAAATGGAGATGAATTTATCTAATGCAATTCTCGATGAAATTGCCCTAGAAGGGTTGGACGGTGAGTGTTTTGTTAGAATGACTTGAATGAATGAAAATAATTTATTTCCATCAATTGTAGTTTCCATCCTAAAAAGAGCATTGTGTAAAAGATTCGATTTTTATCGATTTATG
>OX030961.1:8911919-9081919 GCA_943735955.1 Piscicola geometra
CCACCACACCGACCACCACACTGACCACCACACTCCCACCACACCGACCACCAAACAACCACCACACCGACCACCACACTCCCACCACACCGACCACCAAACAACAACCACACCGACCACCACACTGACCACCACACTCTCACCACACCGACCACCAAACAACCACCACACCGACCACCAATTAACCACCACACCGACCAAACAACCACCACACCGACCACCAATTAACCACCACACCGACCACCACACCGACCACCACACTACGACAAACAGCTGGCGCGCAGACTGGCAGAGAAGCGACGTCACTACTTCAAGTTGCAGGCGATTTGTGAGTTGTTGGTGAAGTTGGGTCTGCTCACGTTCCAGAGGGCTGACCTGGCCAGGAAGGAGGAGGTGGGTGGTTGAGTGGGTGGAGGAGGTGGTTGGAGGAGGTGGTTGGAGGAGGTGGGTGGGTGGTTGGAGGAGGTGGTTGGAGGAGGTGGGTGGGTGGTTGGAGGAGGTGGGTGGGTGGTTGGAGGAGGTGGTTGAAGGAGGTGGGTGGGTAGGTGGGTGGTGTAGGGGGGTGGTCGAAAGAACTGGAGGGGGAGAGAAGAGGGAAAGAGAAAAGTAGGTAGAGGGATGGGGAAGGAGGGGGAGGAGGGAGGGAGCAGAGGGAAGTGAAAGGGGTAAAAGGATTTAGAGAGGGGTTTGGGAGGTTTGGAGAGGAGGTAGTTGTAAAAACACATCCATAAAAACGTACACAAACACACACACACACAAACACACACACACAGATGCACATGTACGTGCACAAGAGAGCATGCTTGGTGGACAGACACCTCGACAACCAGGACTTCTACCGCCACCTAGGCAACACGCTGAAGATCATGCCTCAAGGAAAACTACTCTTCGAGTTCTCGTATGTGTGTGTGTGTGTGTTTGTGTGTGTGTGTTTGTGTGTGTGTGTTTGTGTGTGTGTGTTTGTGTGTGTGCGTGTGTGTGTGTGTATGTGTGTGTGTGTGTGTATGTGTATGTGTGTGTGTGTGTGTGTGTGTGTGTGTGTGTGTGTGTGTGTGTGTGTGTGTGTGTGTGTGTGTGTGTGTGTGTGTGTGTGTGTGTGTGTGTGTGTGTGTGTGTGTGTGTGTGTCTATATTTGTATAAGATGATGAAATTCTACTTTTATTTCTATTTCACCACCACCACACCACCATCATCACACCACCACCACCATTACACCACCACCATCACACCACCACCACCATTACACCACCACACCACTACCACCATCACACCACCACCATCACACCACCACCATTACACCACCACCACCATTACACCACCACCATCACACCACCACCACCATTACACCACCACACCACTACCGCCATCACACCACCACCATCATCACACCACCACCACCATCACACCACCACCACTATTACACCACCACACCACTACCACCATCACACCACCACCACACCACCACCATCATCACACCACCACCATCATCACACCACCACCATCACACCACCACCATCATCACACCACCCCCATTACACCACCACCATCATAAAACCACCATCACCCCACCATCACACCACCACCACCACCACCACCATCACACCACCATCACACCACCACCACCACACCACCATCACCACCATCACACCACCACCATTACACCACCACCACCATCACCATCACACCACCACCACCACACCACCACCATCACACCACCACCACCACACCACCACCATCACACCACCACCACCACACCACCATCACCACCATCACACCACCACCATTACACCACCATCACCATCACACCACCACCACCACACCACCACCATTACACCACCACCATCACCACCACCACCACCATCACACCACCACCACCATCACACCACCACCACCACCATCACCATCACACCACCACCATCACACCACCACCACCACCATCACCATCACACCACCACCACCACCACCACCATCATCACACCATCACACCACCACTGCCACCATGGCACGACAGCTGCCTGAGGGACGTGCAGGCCTACTGGGACACGCTCACTTACCTGTGTCTCGAAGCACAATATGGTCGTCTTAGTTGTTCGTTCGTGCTGTGACTTGCCCTGTGACATAACTCTGATATCATCATCATCATCATTACTCATGTACCGTATCATCATCATGACCATTATTCAAGTAATATCATCATCATCTGGACCACTCTTCAACTATCATCATCACCATCATCATCATCACCATGACCACTCCACCACAGAAGTACCAACGGGGCGCTTCGACAAATACGAAGTCAAACAAAAGTTCTCGCAGCTGATACTCGGAAAAGAGGTCTGTGTGTGTGTGTGTGTGTGTGTGTGTGTGTGTGTGTGTGTGTGTGTGTGTGTGTGTGTGTGTGTGTGTGTTGTGTGTGTGTGTGTGTGTGTGTGTGTGTGTGTGTGTGTGTGTGTGTGTGTGTGTGTGTGTGTGTGTGTGTGTGTGTGTGTGTGTGTATGTGTATGTTTGTGGGTTTTTGTAAATTATATTCTTACCCCTAACCATTAAAACTACCATTATATCATAACAATATTAGGAACGGCAATGAGTCATCATTACCATCACCACCAGGTCGCCATGACGACAGACGTTGGCGAGTTGCCAGGGGATGGACAGGGTCCTGCTGGCATTGACTCCTCCCTCTTCGGGTGAGTGCCTCCATTATTGCTTTGCTTCTTCACGTTTGATTATTCTTATTTGTGTTTGTATCGAATTATCATCATCATCACCATCATCATCGCCATCATCATCATCATCATTTTAATGTAGGTTTTGCTAATCATCATCATCATCATTTTAATGTAGGTTTTGCTAATCATCATCATCATCATTTTAATGTAGGCTTTGCTAATCATTATCACCGTTTTTATTATTATCTTATCTTTCATCATCATCATCATCATCATCATCATCATCATCATCATCATCATCATCATCATCATCATCATCGCCACCTCAGGCACATGAGGCGGAACTGGACAGGCGTTGATGCGATGTCGATTCCAGGACTATCATCAGGAGCGATGTCGTCATCATTACCGGGAGTATCAGAAGTGGTGGTGTTGGAAGGTGGGTGCTTGTGTGGGCACTTTTCTGCTACTACTACTACTACTTTTACTACTATTACTACTACTACCACTACTACTACTGCTACTACTACTACTATTACTACTACTACTACTACTACTACTACTACTACTACTACTACTACTACTACTACTACTACTACTACTACTACTACTACTACTACTACTACTACTGCTATTACTACTACTACTACTAACTACTACTACTACTACTATTACTACTACTACTACTACTACTACTACTACTACTACTACTACTACTACTACTACTACTACTACTACTACTACTACTATTACTACTACTACTACTACTACTGCTATTACTACTACTACTACTAACTACTACTACTACTACTACTACTACTACTACTACTACTACTAGTACTACTACTACTACTACTACTACTACTACTACTACTACTACTACTACTAATATTACTACTACTACTACTACTACCACAGAAACGCCTAAGAAAGCCAGCAAGCGAGGACCTGCCGTAGGAAGCAAGCATATGAAGAAGAGATCAGGTGCTGATGATGATGATGATGAGGGTGATGATGATGAGGGTGATGATGATGATGATGAGGGTGATGATGATGATGATGAGGGTGATGATGATGATGATGAGGGTGATGATGATGATGATGAGGGTGATGATGATGGTGGTGGTGATGATGATGATAAGCATTATGATAACTATTTATTCAACCTTCCACAAATGCATCGATCCTTCACAGCGCAAGCTGAGAAGACAAGTATTCATGAAAACGAAAAGAACACGAGCAGCATCAAGAAAGAAAAAAAAGAGAACAACAAGAACAACAACAATAACAAGAACAATAATAATAACAACAACAATAACAATAACAACAACAAGAACACAACAAAGGAAAACCAAAAGGATGGAGTTAACGAGAACAACGACAGCAGCAGTCTCGCCAAAAACGACCCCGATGACAACGACACAAAGACAGAAAGCGCGGGAAAAAAGGAGAAGTGGTCACGTGAGGAGAGGAGGCGTCTGAAGAAGTTGAAGGTGTACGACTGCAAGGACGAGGAGGCGCTCAAGTCGATGACGTCACGGAGGGTCATGTGGAGTGCTGAGGAGGACAAAGTGGTGAGGGGGGTGGTATTCGAGGGGATGGTTGGTGGTGGGTGGTATTCGAGGGGATGGTTGGTTTGTTCATGGGGTTTTGGAGTGCTTGTTCATTGGTGGGTGAGCTGGGACATTTTTGTTTCTTTTAGAATTCTTATGACACACCCTTCTCTTCCACACTCACCTCCCCCTCCTCTCCTTTCCCACACTCCCACAACCACCTCCTCCCCCCCAGATCATCTTGTGCATCCTGACGAACCTCTTCTTGTGCGACCGTCTCAAGTGGATGGTCCGAAGTTCCCTCATCAGAGACATCCTGCACGAGATCCTGCCCGTCAGTGCACACACACACACACACACACACAAACACACACAAACACACACAAACACATACACACATGTACACATACACACATAACACACACATACACACACATGTACACATACACACATAACACACACATCTACACATACACACATAACACACACACACATACAATCGTACACACATGTACACATACACATTTGTACACATAACACACACACACACACACAGGTTTCCCGCTCCAAGACATCGGCTGCATGCCTGCGCAGGAAGAACTTCCAGACGAAGAAGAAGACTGTGTCCCAACTCATCACCATCCACCTCGCCTCCCTCCTCCACGATAAGGTGTCTGTATGGGTCATCATCATCATCATCATTATCGTCATCATCATCATCATCGTCATCACCATCATCACCATCATCATAACCATCATCATCATCATCATCATCATCATCATCATCATCAGGACCTTTGCGCGCGCTTCAGGGTTGGGGAGATGGGGGGCAGGATGGAGAGGGACGAGGGCGTCTTCAGGAGGTGTTTGGAGGCGATCAACTTGAAGCTGAAGATCATGTCAGTTTGTGTGCGTGTTGTGTGTTGGTAAAGAAAGAGAGAGAGAAAGAGGGAGAGAGAGATAGAGGGAGAGAGAGAGAGAGAGCATGGTTATTGAGTAGGTTTGAACGGTTGAAGCTGCGCAATCACTCCTTCAACTCAGCACCGCCTCCACCACACAGGCACGACAAGCTGCTGCCCTCCCCCTCGACCAACTCCCCTCCCTCAAGCAAGCATGCATCCGTCTTCCCTAAAGGCCTGTCTGCCATTCATCAACAATGCAATTCACCGCTATACAATGCAATGCAATACACAGCATGCGTACAACATTTGATTTACAATATTGAAACTCCAACACCAACCACCAACAGACGATGATGATGATGATCTCTTTGATCTGCCCGGTAGCATGGAAGGAGTGTTGGAAAAGTACATAATCTGTCATCCGTCCATCCCTTCTCCCTCTCCCTTCCTCTGTCCTTCTTCAGTGCAAGAAATGCGATTCTACACGCTGCAGAACATCGTGCATGTGAGGAAGTCGCCACTCTCGTTTGCTAACCACCAACCAACCAACTACCATTAAGCATCTTTAAGCCACCAACCATCCAACTACCATTAACCACCTTTAAACCACCAAGCAACCAACTACCATTAAGCATCTTTAAGCCACCAACCAACTAACTACCAAGCAACCAACCACCACCACCACTGGCAACCAAGCAACCAAAACCACCACCACCACTGGCAACCAAGCAACCAAAACCACCACTGGCAACCAACCAAGCCACCAACCACCAAACAGTCGGTGGCACTGCTCTCCGACAAGATAGGACGCTCTCACGAACTGCTGCAGCTGGTCAACTCGATGCCTTCGTCGGTCCTCTCGCCCGCCATCAAGGCCCTCGTCGACGCTGGCATCTTCACCAAGCTCAAGCGGGTCCGTTGGGGGGGTTAAGGGGCTTTGGTGGGGTGGGGTGGGGAGGGGGTCCGTTGTGAGGGTTTGGTAGGGGGTTTGGCGGGGGTGGGGTGGGGAGGGGGTTAAGGGAGTTTGGTGGAGGAGCTTGGTCGGGTTTTGTGGGGTATTAAAAGGGGAGTTTGTGTGGGTTTGTGGGGAAGGAGGTGATCATGGCATTTGAAATTAGTAGCATTGTTAGTCATAATTTTTCATCAAATTTAGCATATTTTTCATCATCTTCAGCACCTGTTTTTAGAAGGCAAGATAACATCCTCCACTCTAGGAGCTTACCAGCTGACTCAAAGGTTGTGGTAGTAGTAGTAGTAGTAGTAGTAGCAGTAGTAGTAGTAGTAGTAGTAGTAGTAGTAGTAGTAGTAGTAGTAGTAGTAGCAGTTGTAGTAGTGGTAGTAGTAGTAGTAGTAGTAGCAGTAGTGGTAGTAGTAGTAGCAGTAGTAGTAGTAGTAGTAGCAGTAGTAGTAGTAGTAGCAGTAGTAGTAGTAGCAGTAGTAGTAGTAGCAGTAGTAGTAGTAGTAGTAGTAGTAGAAGTAGTAGTAGTAGCAGTAGTAGTAGCAGTAACAGTAGTAGTAGAAGTAGTAGTAGCAGTAGTAGTAGTAGTAGTAGTAGTAGTTGCATACAGCAAAGGCAATCTTTTTCACAGATACAAGTACGTGTGGGTCAACACCTACCAACGAAGTATCTTCAGTAAGTTGAAGGCACTACTATCAGGAGCACCCTGTGGAGATGATGATGATCATCATTGTGGTACTGGTGGTAATGATGATGATGATAATAGTGGTGGTGATGGGGGGGATGAAGGAAGTGGAGTTGTTGAGAAAAATATAATTGGTGATAAAGAAGAAGATGAAGATGAAGATGATAATGGAAGGAGAGGGGTGGTGGAAGGGGGTGAAGGTGGGAGAGGTGGAGAGGCGAGGGGGCATCGTGGTGATGATAGTGATGCTGATGGTGATGATAATGATGATAATGAGAATCACCATATTACATTGCAAAACTCACCTGAGAGTGCCTCTCTCATCTGCTCCCTTCTCGCCAGAAAGATGGTGTGTGTGTGTGTGTGTGTGTGTGTGTGTGTGTGTGTGTGTGTGTGTGTGTGTGTGTGTGTGTGTGTGTGTGTGTGTGTGTGTGTGTGTGTGTGTGTGTGTGTGTGTGTGTGTGTGTGTGTGTGTGTAACTGTGAATGTGACTGTGCGTGTGATGATGTTCTTATCGTTATGTCATCATCATCAGGACTTGGACATTGTGACTACCGTTCCTAAAGAGATCGTCATCATCGAAACATCTAACAACAACAACAATAATAATGATAATAATAATGATAATGATAATGATAATAAGAGTGATTTGTCCAATAGAAATAGAACGCCTAAAGATAATAATGTCAAGAAGATTAAAAAACATAAGGATAAGAAGATGGATGAATCGTTTGACATTGATGATGTTGATGATGATGACGACGATGATGATGATGATGATGGGGATGGTGATAATGATCCTCAAATACAGAGTTGGTGCTTCTGTCCTTTACTCACTTATCCAATTTTCATTTTCTTACCATCCATCCATCCTTCACCACCCACCTCACTCACCTCACCCACCTCACCTCACTCATCTCACCCACCTCACTCACCTCACTCACACACCTCACTCACTTTACTCACACACCTCACTCACCTCACTCACACACCTCACTCACTCACCTCACCCACCTCACCCACCCACCTACCTCATCTCACCCACCTCACTCACCTCACCCACCTCACCCACCCACCTACCTCACCTCACTCACCTCCCTCACCTCACTCACCTCACTCCACTAGCGAGTTCAAGGACCTTCCTCTCCTGGCATCGCAGCAGTCAGTACACGCACTCGAAGAGCGCCAAGAACGCCGACCCGTGCCAGAACATCTTCATCAACGCCTGCCAAGTCAGCCTCAGCATCCCTAGCACCTACCAGCAGAATCTTGTGCTTGCTGCTGCTGCTGCTGGTGGTGGTAGTGGTGGTGGTGGTAGTGGTGGTGGTGGTAGTGGTGGTGGTGGTAGTGGTGGTGGTGGTAGTGGTGGTGGTGGTGGTGGTGGAAGCTTGCATTACAAGTGGAGTGAGTGGGAGGGGCTTATTTGTCTTTGTGTGTTGGTTTGGAGAGGATTTTTAATCAATTATTTTTCCAATACTAATCACCATCATCATCACCATCATCATCATCACCATCATCATCATTATTACCATCATCATCATTATTACCATCATCATCATCACCATCATCATCATCATCACCATCATCATCATCATCACCACCACCATCATCATCATCATCATCACCACCATCATCATCATCATCATCATCATCATCACCACCATCATCTCTACCCCCAGTGAATTCCATTTATGCACTGGAGAAACTTCCCGCCTACAACCACCAGCACGACTGCCTGCACCCATTCACCCTCCACGTCACCCTCAAGCACCTGCGCGCCACCATCCCCCACTCCCTCAATGTCGAAGAGGCCTTGGTGCTGTGCTGTGGAGTGGTCGGCAGGGAGAGGAGGGGTGGTGGTGATGGTGATGGTGGTGGTGGTGATGGCAGTGTGGGTGATGATAGTAGTGGCAAGGTGGTGAGGGAGTTGTACGACTTTGTGGAGGAGAGGAAGTCGAACGGGGTCACCCTGGAGGAGCTGAAGGTGACTTGCCCATCCACAACCATGCATTTGTACACTCACGCATTTGTACACTCCTCATCCAACCATCCACCAACTCACCTCGTCACTCACTCAAGCATCTGTGCACTCCTCATCCACCAATTCATCTCGTCACTCACTCATGCATTTGTGCACTCCTTCATCCACCAATTCACCTCGTCACTCACTCATGCATCTGTACACTCCTTCATCCACCAATTCATCTCGTCACTCACTCATGCATCTGTACACTCCTCATCCACCAATTCATCTCGTCACTCACTCATGCATTTGTGCACTCCTTCATCCACCAATTCACCTCGTCACTCACTCATGCATCTGTACACTCCTCATCCACCAATTCATCTCGTCACTCACTCATGCATCTGTACACTCCTCATCCACCAATTCATCTCGTCACTCACTCATGCATCTGTACACTCCTCATCCACCAATTCACCTCGTCACTCACTCATGCATCTGTACACTCCTCATCCACCAATTCATCTCGTCACTCACTCATGCATCTGTACACTCCTCATCCACCAATTCATCTCGTCACTCACTCATGCATCTGTACACTCCTCATCCACCAATTCATCTCGTCACTCACTCATGCATCTGTACACTCCTCATCCACCAATTCATCTCGTCACTCACTCATGCATCTGTACACTCCTCATCCACCAATTCATCTCGTCACTCACTCATGCATCTGTACACTCCTCATCCACCAATTCATCTCGTCACTCACTCATGCATCTGTACACTCCTCATCCACCAATTCATCTCGTCACTCACTCATGCATCTGTACACTCCTCATCCACCAGTTCATCTCGTCACTCACTCATGCATTTGTACACTCTTCATCCACCAATTCACCTCGTCACTCACTCATGCATGCATGCATCACAGGTGAATTTCCGGCTTGAAGGAACACAATGCCTGCTGCATCTGCTACGACTCATGACTGCATCTTCACTGGTGTGTTGTAGTTGTAGTAGTAGTAGTAGTAGTAGTAGTAGTAGTAGTAGTAGTAGTAGTAGTAGTAGTGGTAGTAGTAGTAGTAGTAGTGGTAGTTGTAGTAGTAGCAGTAGTAGTAGTAGCTAGTGACATAATATTGTAACAAAATACCACAAGCCACCAAGTCTTCATAGCACAATCACCCTCAACCTCCCACCCTCATCCTCCCTCCTTCAACCTCCCACCCTCAACCTCCCTCCCTCATCCTCCCTCCTTCAACCTCCCACCCTCAACCTCCCTCCCTCAACCTCCCACCCTCAACCTGCCACCCTCAACCTGCCACCCTCAACCTCCCACCCTCAACCTCCCACCCTCAACCTCCCACCCTCAACCTCCCACCCTCAACCTCCCACCCTCAACCTGCCACCCTCACCCTTCCACCCTCAACCTCCCACCCTCAACCTCCCACCCTCAACCTCCCACCCTCAACCTCCCACCCTCAACCTCCCACCCTCAACCTCCCACCCTCAACCTCCCACCCTCAACCTGCCACCCTCAACCTGCCACCCTCAACCTGCCACCCTCAACCTCCCACCCTCAACCTCCCACCCTCAACCTCCCTCCCTTAACCTCCCTTCCTCAACCTCCCTCCCTCAACCTCCCTCCCTCAACCTGCCACCCTCAACCTGCCACCCTCAACCTGCCACCCTCAACCTGCCACCCTCAACCTGCCACCCTCAACCTGCCACCCTCAACCTCCCTCCCTCAACCTCCCTCCCTCAACCTCCCTCCCTCAACCTCCCACCCTCAACCTGCCACCCTCAACCTGCCACCCTCAACCTGCCACCCTCAACCTGCCACCCTCAACCTCCCTCCCTCAACCTCCCTCCCTCAACCTGCCACCCTCAACCTGCCACCCTCAACCTGCCACCCTCAACCTCCCACCCTCAACCTCCCACCCTCAACCTCCCACCCTCAACCTCCCTCCCTTAACCTCCCTTCCTCAACCTCCCTCCCTCAACCTCCCTCCCTCAACCTGCCACCCTCAACCTGCCACCCTCAACCTGCCACCCTCAACCTGCCACCCTCAACCTGCCACCCTCAACCTGCCACCCTCAACCTCCCTCCCTCAACCTCCCTCCCTCAACCTCCCTCCCTCAACCTCCCACCCTCAACCTGCCACCCTCAACCTGCCACCCTCAACCTGCCACCCTCAACCTGCCACCCTCAACCTCCCTCCCTCAACCTCCCTCCCTCAACCTGCCACCCTCAACCTGCCACCCTCAACCTCCCACCCTCAACCTCCCACCCTCAACCTCCCACCCTCAACCTCCCACCCTCCACCTGCCACCCGCAGCTGGTGAGGGTGGGGGTGGTGCAGTTCAGGTGGCTGTGTTTTCCGCATGCGGATGCCTGGGTGGTGGCTGTGAAGCGGAACATCAAGGGGAGGGGCGTCCGAAATGAGTTCGGTAACAAGGTAGGCCGTCGGTTGTGATAATGATTAAATCGTTATCATCATTATAGTTATTTTTATTTCTTTTATAATCATAATTGTTTTTATTTTTGTTATTGGCTTCACATCATCGTCATCATAACCACCATCAGTGCCACTACAACTTCGAAGACTTTGAAATTGAAGACACACTCAAACTATACAAAGATACTAATCATATTAATAATACTAGTAATAATAATAAGAAGAAAAATAATGAAATTAAAACTTTTAATTATAAGAAAAGTACTGATGAGAAGAAAAGCAACAACAAGAGGAAGAAGAAGGAAGAAGAAGCCAGTGTGATCTTGCAGATGGGCAGTTGTGTCTTGAAGTCACTCAACCACAACGACTACACTTTCAACAACAACAACAACAATACTCCTAACAACAACAACAAAACACACAACATTAACATCAAAACTATTCAAGCGCAAAAGTTCAAAGTTCCAAAATCTCCTAAACCTTCGAAAACTATGAAAAATAGAAAGGCGACATCAACAACAACAACAACAACATCAACAATAACAACATCAACAACAACATCAACAACAACATCAACATCAACAACAACATCAACAACAACATCAACATCTCTAGAAGAGTCTGGCATACTTTCTTCGTGTTTGCAAGAAACTCAATGCATCACAAGCCCTCCCCCCTCCCACTCCCTCAGCTCCATCTCCCAACACCACTCTCCCCCCTCTCACTCCTTCAGCTCCATCTCCCAACACCACTCTCCCCCCTCCCACTCTCTCAGCCCTATCTCCCAACACCACTCTCCCCCCTCCCACTCTCTCAGCCCTATCTCCCAACACCACCCTCCCCCCTCCCACTCTCTCAGCCCTATCTCCCAACACCACCCTCCCCCCTCCCACTCCCTCAGCTCCATCTCCCAACACCACCCTCCCCCCTCCCACTCTCTCAGCTCCATTTCCCAACACCACCCTCCCCCCTCCCACTCTCTCAGCTCCATCTCCCAACACCACCTTCCCTCCAACCAACAACCACTGCAACACACCTCACCAAACACTGCCCTAACAGCTTGCAACAACAACCACTCATCGAAACTTAACGACGGCAATGACCAGAGTAGCAACAACACTTTGTCAACAATAACTACTACTACAACTACTGCAACTACAACAACTACCACACTGCCTTTCAGCAACTACAACAGCGATCACCTGTTTGACCTCTACAACAATTCAAACGACCTTTTCTCCCCTCTCAACAACAACAACAACAACAACAACAACATGAATGATTTTGATGACGTCATTTTTGATAACTCTTTCTTAGGTGACAACATCAGCAGTAACATCAACAGTAACATCAACAACAACATTAATAATAATAATAATAATAAAAAAAGGAAACTCGAAGATAGTGACAGTTCTGCTCCGAGTGGTAAGAAGTCCATGCGTGAAGGTAGGCACCATAATAATAATAATGATTGTGATAATAATTATAGTCATAATAATAATAATGATAATAATAATAACATCACTACAGATAACTGCAGATTAAAAACTTTGAGAGGAGAAAATTCTGAAACATCATTATCATCACTTCCACTGATATCGTTATCATCTCTCACGTCATCATCAGCATCTCCACCACCACTGATATCAATATCGGGATCATCACCTCTTCTATCACATACGTCCTCATCATCATCATTTGATCTACCTTGTACAGCACCATCCACCCTCTTTCCATCCACCCTCCTTCCATCCACCCTCCTCCCATCCACCCTCCTTCCATCCACCCTCCTCCCATCCACCCTCCTCCCATCCACCCTCCTCCCATCCACCCTCCTCCCATCCACCCTCCTCCCATCCACCCTTCCTCCACTGCCTCCTTCTACTTTAAATCCAGAGTTCCTGGACTCTTCCTATGTGAATATTTACAACAATAATAATAACATTCCACAATTAGATGGTACTGGCGATGATGATGATGATGATGAGGGTGAAGAAGATGATGATGATGGTGGTGTTGTTGAAGGTGACAAGGATTTTGATGATGATGAGATGAAAGTTGATGATGATGATGATGCTGCAAAGGATAACAATGGTGTGGCTTCAGAGAAAAAAGTTAGTGCTATATAAATAGATGTGTGTTTAATCCTAAATTATTCGCTTCAATCGATTCATTCCTTCATTCATTTATTCATCATCCGCCAATCGATCCATCCATCCATCAGATTCCTCCAAAGAGGAGGCAGAGAAGTAGGAGGCGCAAGCCAGGAGGTCATGATGATGATGCCTCCGTTGCCCCTCCCACTGGGTTCGTGTTGTCATACTTGGAGCTCACTTCATCATCAAACACTTGTTCGCAAACATTATTTGAAAGTTTTGTTTGTACAGTTGAACACTCAACGCTGTCCTGTGTATACACATATGTATGTTGTATGAATACATTTGCATACAGCGAACCAAACGAAGCAAACCACATGCACAGCACATACAAGGCCTTCCGGATCGTGCCGAGGCCGTGGAAGACGCCAGAGGGCACCCTAAACAGGGCCTCCTTCTCCACCATGCTCGAGTCAGTCTTCCTGCACGTGCTCGAACACCCAGGAGTCTCTAGGGATGTGTTGGTCGCCAAGTACCAGCCCACTGTGCAGCCTGTCGTTGTGCTGGAACTGGCTGAGGTGTGTTTGTGCGCGTGTGTGTGTGTGTGTGTGTGTGTGTGTGTGTGTGTGTGTGTGTGTGTGTGTGTGTGTGTGTGTGTGTGTGTGTGTGTGTGTGTGTGAGCACCTTTCTCCTCCTTTAATGGACCAGGTGTTGGTGATGATAGGCACGATAAAGGAGTCTTATGTGAAGATCTCTCCTCCTCCCTCTCTCTTTTCTCCTCCTCTTCTCACCATGTCTCAAGGTAGCTTCATTCAATCGTTGATGATGACGATGATGATGATGATGGTAATAAATAATAATACTAACAGAAGGTGCACAAGAAACAAGTGCGTACACGGCGTACAGTGACTCGCTCCTCAAGATGGCCGCCTTCCTGTCTCTCCTCCACAAGCACAAGAGGTCCTGATGCCAGTGTGCTACTTACTCTGACACTTTATACTAAGGCACGATGTATAGAAATGAAGATGAAATGAATAAATTATAAGAATGATTTCTTAATTATTTTGAATTACAAATACTAGTCGTTGTTTTCAAATGTTTCAATTAATGCACCTTCCAGGCAGGTGTACAAAAATGGCATCATAAAGTTTCGCACTGCACTCGATTCCATGTCATGAATGCATTAGTATGATCGACAAAGACCATCTATCAAATATTTAAAAGGTTATACATCTATTTCTATAAAACAGCAACAAAAATAAGTAGAAATAATAATTAGAGAACAAACATGGATTATATATACAGTATATTATGGCGTTGGCAAGCAAATCCTTGTTCTTTTGGCGTATTTACACGGCGTTGCTATCGCAAACATACATCTTTGCTATTTTTACATGTCCAGTGCATCCTCCATTCCAGCATAAAGCTGTCTCTTTTATGGCCTAGTTGCCACTTCTTCTATTTTCATTCACAATTTGTCCTTCATATTTTATTTAGAGAGTTTCGCAATCGATAGTCTTTTTATCTGCCTAAATCCGAAATAATGCTGTGGAAGAGCATAAATGCCTGAATGTTTGCTGCTAGCGGTTTAATGAATCAATTGTTTTCATTTTTGAAGCCATAACTCCGCATTCCACGTTGATGAGTACAAAGCATTTAGCGAGAAATCTGAAGTAGAACTCCGAGAGTTTGATTACAACGTCCCAAGACAATCCACCATGGATAAGTATGAGAGGCATGGAACCATAGGAGAAGGTGAGTATGCCTGACAATCATCATCATCATCATGAATTATCATCTTATTCATCATCTCCATCTTTTTATAAATTCAGTTGTTCAAATCAAAATCAAATCAAATAGATTTCTATAGCGCTCTTTCTTCAAATTCAAGAGCGCTAAATTCAAATAATAGAACGTGAATGTATTTTGAAGAAGCCTAAGAACCGGTGTATGCAAAATCTTGCTTAGTTATGCACTGATGAAATTGCAGATAGGAGTGAAAATATTTACAAAAATCAAGAAGCCTTTGAAGAGTTGTCGCTTATTTACTCGCTGGAATATTTTTAGGACACCAAAACAATTCTGAGAGCCACCATTGCCACAACGAACCCCACCCACAACCCCTCCCTCCCCCCCCCCCCCCCCCCCCCCCACAGGCGCCTATGGAGTGGTGTACAAGTGCAGGCATCGGGAGACAGGCGCCAGAGTGGCCATCAAGAAGTTCGTCGAATCGGATGACGACCCTCAGATCAAGAAGATCGCCATGAGGGAGATAAGGACGCTGAGGGTGAGTGGGTGGTGCTTGGGTGTTGTGGTGTTTTTCGAAGGTTGTGTGGGAAGAAGAGAAATTCTCACTAAGTTCAAATTCACCTTCACATGCATTCTTCAACTTCTCCACCGTCACAACCCACTCTCTTTCCGTCCTTGCTACTTGCACCCATCTCACATAGCCACCCTCCTTGCACCCATCCACGCATGCTCCCGCCAGAACCTGAAGCACCCGAACCTGGTGAACCTGATCGAGGTCTTTCGCGAGAAGAAGAGGATCCACCTGGTCTTCGAGTACGTCGACCGCACCGTCCTCGACGAGATGCGCAAGTACGCCAATGGGTCAGTCCCTTCGTTCTTCGCCTTGGTGGGGGCGGTGCTTTGTGGTGCTTTGTAGTGCTTTGTGGTGCTTTGTGGTGCTTTTTTGGTGGTTTGTGGTGCTTTGTGGTGCTTTTTTGGTGGTTTGTGGTGCTTTGGTGGGGGTTTGTCGCGATTGGTAGTGGTTTGTGGTGATTTGGTGGTGGTTTGTGGACGTTTATAACGGATAGCTGTGGGTCGAATTGAAGTGTAAGGGTAGAACTTTTCACACAAAAAAGCACAAACACACCCACCCACACACGCACACACACACATACATACACACACACACACACACAGGGCTCCAGAAGCGCTGACGAAGAAGATAACGTGGCAGACGATGCAGGCGGTGAACTACTGCCACCAGCACAACGTTTGTCGGCACTGCAGTGCTTGAGAGCTTTTGTGTGCACTTGCTAATGCACTTTCGTCGAAGCAAAATGCTTTCTATCGACTGAAGCGGAATGCCGTTCAAACAATTAAGTTCCATTATCATCATCCTCCTAGTCTGAATAATAATAATAATCATCATCATCACCACCATCATCATCACCACCATCATCATCACCATCATCATCACCATAATCTCGGCAGTGCATCCACAGAGACGTGAAGCCAGAGAACATTTTGATAACGAAGGCAGGCGTCGTCAAGTTGTGTGACTTTGGATTCGCCAGAAACATTGGTGATGATGATGACGATGAAATGGTGTGATGACATGATGATGATTATGAAATGGTGTGATGACATGATGATGATTATGAAATGGTGTGATGATGATGATGATGATGAAATGGTGTGATGATGATGATGATGATGGAGCGATGACAACAGGCTCTCATCATCATCATCACCTCCACACAGCAACCAGCGAAGAGTTCACCGACTACGTGGCCACCCGGTGGTACAGGGCGCCAGAGCTGCTCGTCGGCGACACGAACTACGGGCCTCCGGTCGACGTGTGGGCGATAGGCTGCGTCTTTGCCGAGCTGATCACCAGTCGACCGCTCTGGCCCGGTGAGTCGGATGTTGACCAGCTGTACCTCATCCGGCAGACGCTCGGTGGGTGGGTGGGTGGTGGTTGATGCGGTCGCGTGGTGTGGTGGGATTGAGATGGATGGGGGTGGAAAGTTTGTGAAGGGTTTTTATTTTTATTTTTTTGGTTTTTTGTTTTTTTTATAAATCTTACTTATCTTATATACTTATATTATGCCATATATCATTTAACACAGTGCTTTATATCCCCATTAAACACACAACACCCTTAAACACACAACACCCTCAAATACACAACACCCTCAAATACACTACACCCTTAAATACACAACACCCTTAAATGAACAACACCCTCAAACACACAACACTCTCAAACACACTACAGGCGAGCTTCTGCCACGCCACGTCGAAATCTTTTTCAACAATCCATTCTTCAAAGGACTCACCATCCCTGAGCCCAACAGAATCGTCAGTGCTGTGTGGTGCTGTTGGGTTGCGGATGGGTGGCATGATGTTCTCACTTGATCACCCTTGCAGTCCACTCCATTCAATTACTCACACTCAAATCATTTACCTTATAGCGCAACTTCTACAACCACTCAACCCCACCATACCACTCTTCCTCCCCACCATACCACTCTTCCTCCCCACCATACCACTCTTCCTCCCCACCATACCACTCTTCCTCCCCACCATACCACTCTTCCTCCCCACCATACCACTCTTCCTCCCCACCATACCACTCTTCCTCCCTACCATACCACTCTTCCTCCCCACCATACCACTCTTCCTCCCCACCATACCACTCTTCCTCCCCACCATACCACTTTTTCTCCACACCATGCCACTCTTTTTGATCACCACAGGACCCTCTAGAAGCCAAATATCCAAACATCAGCTCTGAAGCCATGAGCTTCATGAAGGTCTTCCTAATCCCCTCTTAAACACTCTCCACTTCCTCATCCTCAATCATCAACACCCCTCAACATCTTTCAACACCTCTCAACACTTTTCACTATCCGTCATTGCTTTATTTCCATCACCATACTCCCTTTTTCACACCTCCCTCTCTTACCACCACCCTTCACCCTCCCCTCCCTCTCTTACCACCACCCACCCTCCCATTCACCCACCCTCCCACCCACCCACACAGACATGTCTAGCGATGGACCCGTCTGAACGGCAGACGTGTGAACAGCTGCTGCAGCACAGCTACTTCGACCGCAAGCGCTTCAGTGGCATCGGTGGCGACCGTGCGAGCGACGAGCAGCGCCGAAGGGAGAGACGAGAGAAGCGGGATCGAGAGAAGAATGCTTCCAGGATGCAGGTACTCGGCTCGAGTTTGTGCTCGTGGAAAATGTAATTAAGTTTTTGGGGTTTTTGACATTTCTTTTTTTAAAGAATTGTTTAATTTTAATTTAAAATATGTATGTTGCAATTACTCAATATTTTATTTCGATTTTTCTTTTCTCGGCAACAGAACAACCTCTACAACACCACCCTGCCCACTCTCACTGGCAACGCAATCCTCATGAACTCACCCATCCCACAACGACACAAACTCAAGAAGTCCCATGACAACCAAGCCAACAATAACAACAGCAACAACAACAACACCACAACCAATAACATCACCACCTACCTACCTAATATTTAAAGCTTTCGTTCTTTTATTATCATTGTCTCCTTATCTCATCCATCTATTATCACAAATTACTCTTTTTGAGTTGGCAAGCATGCATTCTCCTTTTAATAGTTGAACTTTTTACAACCACACATCCCTATCGATTAACACTTCCTAATAATAATTTTTTATTATTCTTTAAAAAACAGTTTCTAATGATTAAATTTTAAAAGTAACTTTCATCTTGTTTTTGTACTTAACCTCAAACATACACTCTCTAATTTAACAGTCATTCACTCTTTCAAAGATCTTCCTCTCGTTCGAGCATTAAGATGGCATTATGTCTTCAATTTGTAGGCCATACTTTCCGGCCATGAACTCTCCTATCTGCTATAAAATATCTGCTAAATGCACGTATGCGTATAACGATTTTAGTTGATGCATTAATGTTTATTAGATGATGATGGTGAAATTATTTTTAGAATTTCAATGGTGCTGACAAAGTACTGATGCTACATCTTCCCTCCGATAAATAGCTTTATGATCTTTTCGTCCATTTGTAAAACGCTAAATAGTAGCGTTCAAAGCGCTTAGTTTTACAAAATGTTCTAAGATTATTTATTATTATTATTGTATTATCTATGTGCTTATTTTATTCCTTTATTCAATATGGCAATGTAAATGCTATGAATTTCCTTACACTATTTGACATTTTCTATACATTTAGCATTGTGTACCTTAATAAATCATGTAATTGTATGATAGTAAAATACCTTTAAATGACTTCAGAGAGATACTGTTATATTCATTTGAACTTTCAACTTTTTCAATTGTTAGTTATTTGCATTTCAAGTTATATTTTAGAACAAGGCTCTATGGGCTAATGAATGAGCTTTTCTATGTTTAAAATATTTAGAGCCTAATTTTGTAGATTTTAATTTATGTTACATGATATTATAGTTTAACCAATATATGTGTGGAGTGGTGCCTCTGGTGCATAAGAACCATGGTTTTCAGAACCATTGTAACATGGCCTGCGTCTGTCAGGCTGTGAACGATATAGACCACACACAAAAAAATATTAGATTTAAAGTTCTATTTTCTTAAATTGAAAATTAAACGTTGACATTTATCTTATCTAGGCGCCTTTCTTTAAGTATTCTTATATTCCACCTACAACACACCATGACAACTACGATGTAAGAACATGTGTTTAAGAAATAAAACTTCCAAGTCTTTTACTATGAATCATAGACTGAATTTTAACTTTTTAATGTCTTAAAGTTTTATCCTACATAAATGTCTTATAAAAAATGTATGCATTAGTTCATATAAATTTATTTGTAAAAACAATCTTTTTATAAAGACTAGATTCTAAAGTAATAATTTATTTAAAGAAAATAAACTTAAGTTTTTTTTTTAAATCAGTATAAAAATGGCATTAAGAATACAAAGATGCAGTTTGTTTCAGAAAACTTTAAAACAATATTTTTTAAGGTTTTGCACAAACATTCAAGAAAAAAATTTAATAAAAAACGAAAAACTGAAGTGGGTTAGTGGTTTAGAAAAAAGTGATTTTATTTCTGAGTTGAAGGATCCTGATTCTAGCCTTTTCAAGCCTGCTTTGCCTGTGCAATCATTTTCTTTCGCTCCATACGTCAACTACTCGGAGACTCTGCAAAATCTGGTGAAACTGGGCGTAGACCTTCACAGAGTGGAAGAGGACACTGAAGTGGCTTCCTTCCTCGTCAAGGCAGACTTCAAGAGAGATGTTCAGCCCATCATTCTCTTCCTCCACCACAACAGCGTGCCAGCAAACCAGCTTGGTGGCATTCTCAGCAAGAACCCGTTGCTCTTCAAGGAGCCTCTCGAGAAGTTGCAGTTGCGCATCGACTACTTGATCTCCAAGAGCTTTTCCAACGACGCCATTGCCCGCATCATCTCTGGAGCTCCTCTCATTCTCACCACGTCGACCATCCTCACTGACCGTCAACTCGGCTTTCTGCAGCTTAAGCTCAAGCTCTCTGGTTGTGCAAATTTGTATTAATCAATTTTTTCATCTTTTTACATTTATTGCTAATCTAGAAAATACATTAGTTTAGTTTCAATATATTTTTATTTATAATAATAATAATAATATAAATAATTATTATTATTAAAAAAGGAGATGAGGTGAGAAGTTCAGTTACAAAGTACCCCAAGATCATGATATGGGACTCAGACCTGATTGAGGTTATTTGTACTTTTATAATGATTTAATTCAAGATTTAAAAATAATCTTTTGGATCATTATTATTTTTTTATCCTATTCTCAGGAAAACCACCTCTCTTTGAACAAGACTCTGGGTTTCGAAGAAGTTGAAATTAAGCAGTTGTATCTGCAAGAGCCCAAGCTGCTTGTAGCTGGTGTGTTCAGTTATTTGTGTTTTTAGTTTGTGTTATGTGTAGCTTCTGTGAACCAACTTTTTCCCTACACTTATTACAACCACTACATGCACACCCTCCTACCAACACACCCCTCACCACTGCCACCCAACCATCTACACTGCCACCCACCCCTACCCACTGCCACACACCCATCTACACTGCCACACATCCCTCCCCACTGCCACCCACTCTACCCCACTGCCACCCACCTCTCCCCACTGCCACCCACTCTTCCCCACTGCCACACACACAGGCAAGTACGCAGTGGCGCAGAGGTTCGACTACCTACACAACACAATGTCCCTCTCGCACGAGGCCCTCCTGCGTTGCCCTCGAGCCCTCCTCACCCGCCTCTGCACCCTCCAGCACAGACACTCCTTCCTCCGGTCACCTCCACTTTTCGCCATTTTTATTTTTTTGTTTTCTTCAACTATATTCTTTTTTTATGATGCCTTTGATTAGGATTAACATGAACTGTTATTTATTATTAACATGAACTCTTATTTATTACTAATATTATTATCCATCTATCTATGCAGGTTCCTAGACAGGGTCCAGTTCAACCCAAACCTTCCGAACTACACCCCTCTTCTTTCCTTATGCACCTTAAATATTGATGAATTTTGTAAAACTCTCGCAAGAAGTTCTCCCGCTCTTTTCAATGACTACTTGAAAACTCTCTAGTTTTTATTCTTGTTATCATGTGCATGTTATATTGAAAATATTTTTTTAAATATATTAAATAAAATCAGGTTAAACGTTAAAATTTGAGTATAGACTATATAAATAAAGTCTACCCTCAGTAGAACCCCCCAAGATATGCAGCAGATCGCCGCTCCTGACTAATCGATTTCATAGATAAATATTCAAACGACCGCTCACCAGACTATCAGCTCTTTGTTTCATCCTAGCAAAATAATATTCATCTAAAATGCTCTGTGTAACTCGTTATATTAACTCTATAGACTGTAACTTATAGGTAGAACTCAAGCATCAATAGTCAAGGATCGAAAAAGTTTGAAAGAGTTTCAGCGGTTGACACTCAAGACACCCAACTTCCTGCTCAACTCTGAACACCTTTCCAACTCTGCTTGCATGCCCTTCACCTCAACCTCCTGCGCATTCCAGAAGTGATAGTGGCATTTGGATTGGGAATGAAAAGGGCTTTTTAATTATTGGCACTTTCAATGCTGGTTCTTTTGAATTTTGGTTCGCACTTGTAAAAAAGTGAAGATTCGTGAAATGATTGGAGCAAAACAAACCTTTTCTAGAAGTTGCGATGCCATTATTTTCTCCTTGGCTTGGCTCTCTTTCAGTTTGGAAGACTGCTTTTCAGAATGGGCAGCCAAATCTTCGTACTGGAGTTAGAACATTTCTTGAAGAAATGAAATGTCAGTTCCTTATAATCCTAAATGAAACGAATTGAACAACCTCTTTCCTCAATACTTGGAAGAGATCATGCGTCTTTTGGTGCTTCTGGTGCTCCTCTTGCAAGTTCTGCTTCTGCTGCCTCTCCTCTCTCAGCTGTTCTTTCAAGACCAACAACTGTTTGTCCTGTGGTTTTCACATTTCTTTTCATCTCTCTATTCATTCTTTTTCTTTTATTATAAAAATAATAAAAAAATACGAAGTAATAAACTGTTCTTAAATGATGCAGACATAGAGACAAGGCAAAACGAATGTTTTTCCACGAGCCTTGTCCTGCAGGGCCTTGACAGTCTGCTCCACCCTCACTTGCACCTCGTGTTTCTGGGCGGCCTCTGCACTCGTCCTCAGCAGCTGCTTCTTCAGCATCGACTCAGTCTCAGACATCTCCTTCAAGCCTTCGCGAGCATGCGTTTGTGGAGAGGGTGATTGGCGCTTCGAAGGGGGTTGAGGGATTTTTTGGACTCACGTTTCAGAGTCTTTTGGAGTTGTTCGTCCATCGACTGTGCTTCAAGCTGCATCTTCTTGCGTCCGAACTCATGCTGGTGTTGCGTTTAGAGTCAATTAGTTGGTTGGTTCTACATAAGAAGACCATATATATAATAATTGTTGGCAGAAAAAAAACGTAGTTGAAAAGTTCAAATGACAAAAGCCTACTTCTCTTTCCTTTTCTTCCATCTCTCGCAAAGACTGCTGATCACTCTTGCACTGAGTTAGAAGTTCTTTGTTTTGCAATGATGACGTTTTCAGGGCATTTCCCACTTGCCCTAGTTTTACTTTCAGATCGCTGCATGTCTTAGCTAGAGTTTCGTTTTCGTTTTGTAGCTCCTGCACCTGCTGGGAAAGTCCATGCAGCTGCGTCGTCTTCTCCTCGCATTCCTTACTCTTCTGTTTCAAATCCTCCACCATTCTAGACTTTTCACGCACCAAATCACTTTTTTGTTTTTCTTTTTCCTATTTTCGTAAATTATATTGAAATTTAAAATTATAAATACTTTCATAGTTGTATAGAAGAACACACGCATCTGATGCACTCACGTCCAGGAGTTGCTGGAACTTGTGGTTCATGTTCTCCTGACTGCGCAAGAGAGCCTCGTTCTCCTGGTCCTTCCTCTCCAACTCACTCCTCAGCCTGCCCACCACCTGTTTCTCCTTCAACTCTCCGCCACTGCTGCTTTCGCCCTCACCAGGTCCTTTCTGAATGCAAACACATTTTTGAAAGTAAGACTGAAGTCAAAAATATTTTTCATATTTGTTAAGAAAATAAATAAAATGGTTAATAATATTTGAAAAAGCCCTTTCGAAGAGGGGTGCACTACCTGCAGGAGGTCCATGTACCTGGCGTGCAAGCCGTTCAAATCCTCAGTCAGCAGTCTCAATTCGTCGTCCTTGTTTGCGAGACTCTTCTTCAGATGGCCGATCTGCACGCTGTAGACGTTCTCACCACTCACCTTCGCCTGCTTCTCTCGCATGATGCTTGAAGCCACCATCTTCATCCGTTGTTCGTTCGACGAATTCAAAAATTCGTTTTTCAATTCTGTCTTTTGCAGTTTTTCTTTCAACACGTCGATTTCTGACTCACTCAACTTCAATCGTTCATGCAAGTCTTGGTTGTTGATCTGGAAGAAGTTTAGTTTGTTCTGTTTCAGTTCCAGCTGTCTCGACTGCTCCATGTTCCTTTCCCTCGCCTGCTTCAACTCATGCTTGCATTGCTCCAGTCCTTTCCGCAGTTCCGAGTCGTTCCGCTCGCAGTTCTCGTGCTCCTGGTGGCGTTGTGATCAATCAAATCGTCTTTTGAATTAGCGACCAAGCAACAAAAAGTAATTCAATTAATCAAAACGCCTACTTGCACCAGGTCGGCATACTTGGCCTGCAGAGAATTCAGATCACTGATCAGCATCCTCATCTCCTCCTCCCTTCCCGCCACCACCTTCTTCAGCGCAGACGACTCCACAAAGACTGTTTTCTGTGCCATTAAAACATTTTATGTTTTTGATAATAAATCATTTTTAGCAAATATATGTATCATAAATAAAAGGTTTTCATACCTATATAAGATTACAAAACCTGTTTAGCGAGCAGTTCTTCACACTCATCCTCTTTCTTCTTCAGCCTCTCAAAACTCTTCATCAACTTCTCATTCAGACCTTCCACATCTCTCTCTCCCACCCTCACCCCTTCCTCCAACTCCCTCACTCTTTCCTCCAGCTGCAGACAGTCTTTCTCCGAAGCCTTCAAGTTTTCGTTTGTTGAGTTAAGCTCCACATAATGCTTCGAAACATTGTTCAATAAAGGAGCACTAAAGGTTATAAAAGGACTAACGTCTATGTAGTTGGTGTAGTTCTTCTGAATCTTGTTCAGATCAAGCCACAAAGACTTCACCTGGACAAGCACTCCATTGATTATCTCTCCATATGCACTTCAAAGAGCGCCTAAATATAGATTTGTGAACTGATGCTACTAGAAATAAGACGTGAGTTTAGTTATTATTTCCCCTCCTCTCTTTTTCCCTCCCTCCATTGCCCTCCCTCCTCAACCACCTCTTCTTCCTTCTCTTCCACTCCTCTCTTGAGTGTTTCAATCTCTGCAGACTGCCTCGCCACCAGGGCTGACTTCTCCTCCTGTCGCATCCGACGTTAACAATCTTCACTGAACACACATGCAAGCACATTAGCAATTAATCAAAAGTTCCTTTCAACTTTAAAAAGCTTTTTGGAGTTTGTTAGAAATACTTTTCAATAGTAATGATAAATGAAACTCTGATGTTTTCATGCAAGTTACCTGCTCCGAAGCCAAGTGGCTTTCTGTCTTCTGCAGGTCTGCCTCAGTCATTCGCAGTCGCTGCACTGTTTGCAGCAACTGCCTCTGCTTCTCCTCCTCCATCTCCTCCTCTTGTCTCTTCTTCCTCTCCAGAACCTCTTTCATCGCCTCAAGCTCGTTCTCGATGTTCTGCTTCTCCAACTTTGACGCCTGTGTAGTTGGAGATGCCTTCAAAGAAGTGAATGTCAGATTTTTTGGTGGAATTTAACAATTTGACTTTTTTTCATGCATTTAAAATATCTCCTTTGAAATCTCATAAAAGTTTAAAGCTCTCACCTCCAACAAGAATATGTATTTATCCATCTTTGACTTTCTCTCCGTCGACAAGTCCTCGAGCAGTGTGGCTTGTCTCACCAGGTCCTGTGCGCCAATGATACAATGTCTTCAAAATATTACTTTTAGTTTCAAGTTTAAAATAAATAAATAAATTATGAATTCCTGAAAGATCTGTAAAGGCACCTTGTTGAATGCTTTGAGTCTCTTATCCTTCTGGTTCACATCCTGCCTCAGAGCCTCCATCTCTTCTGCTTGCAACTACACATTTGTGTTTTAAAGAGCTTCAAAGGCCATTCATCTTGAATATTCATTTTATTGTTTCTTATATTTCTTCTAAAAAGTATAAAACTATATCTATCAAATAAGCTTGTAAATTTTCTGAAGCTATTCTGAATTGTGGTCACTTGGAGTTGCTGCTCTGCGCGCAAGAGACTCTGGTGCAGCCTGTCAACCTCGTCTGCTGTGTCGTCGTGCTCGAAAGACGTCTGAGAAGCGAGCGTCTTCGAAGACACCTTGAAAAATGCATGAAATCTAATAGAATCTTATAAATGTATGTATAAATAGCATTTTCGTCAAATGTAAATAGATGAAAATATTTTAAAAACGAAGAGATATGCGCAAGTACTTCAGTTCGATCATCAGTCTGCACATGCGAGTTCCTGGTGAGTCTCACTGCTTCCTCGTTCTCCGTCTGGCAAGCCCTCACCGCCCTCCGTGGCACCTCCCTCACCTCCACCTCTTCTGTCTGACTCGACGTGTGTCTGCTGTCTGGAGGGGCTGCATTGCTCGTCTGCGTCTGCACCCGCTTGATGCCAACATTCGTGGGAGGGTCTTCTGTCTGCACCTGGTTTGTTTCTTTAAATTTAATAAAAAGTTAATTATTAATTATTATTATTTATATTTAAAACTATAAATAAACATGTTTGAATCGAGTTTGTTTTATTACCGATTTGCTTTTTATAGCTCTCTTTCTCAACATATCTTCCAGTTCATCCACCTTCGCTGCCAACTCACTCTCTCTCCCCCTCATTTTCTCAGCCACTTCTCTCTTCAACTTATCCATCCTCTCCTCGTTCTCACTCTCCATCTCCTTCAAATTCATCCCATGTAAATGAGGCACTTCAAATATATTCATCCATTCTGCAAATCATCATCTTTGAGCAACAAAGCACTTGATGGCAGGGCTAACCTGGAGCTGCAGTTTGTGGATGCTCCTCAGTTGCTGCAGCTCATCTTCCCGCCTTTTGACTTCCTCCGCAGTGCCAGAACTCCCCTGCACTCTTGTCAACTTTTCTTTCTATTAAAATAAAAAAATTAAATTTCAAGAAAAAGTTACTTTTATTTGTATAAAATTAAAATCTATATAGAGTAGCATTAGAGAACATAGCAGCACAGGGCAACACAGGGACCTTGCTGTATTCAGGGTCGTCCATGCTGGCCATCACTGAGGCAAGGTCGTCCATCCTCTTCCGCTTCTCCACGTCCTTGTCTCTGGAAGACTTCTGAGAAGATGACGCAGAGTTTGCAGACCAGATAGTCATTGCCAACATTTAGTTAGTTCTACAACGCCATTTAAAGTCTAATGAGCGCTTCGAAGCTATAAAGGCGTGAAAACTTCTGGAATGGACAACCTCGATGACTTCAGTGAAGGCGGCTGGAGGAGGTGCCTTGCGCAGTTCTCTGAGCTGCTTCTCGAAGCTGGATGCCTTTACCGACTGCTGCAGCGCCTGCAACTCCACTGTCTCCAGCTTCTCCTTGCAACTCTGCTCGCCCTTCTGACTCCTCGACAACTCTTCCTTCAACTTTTCCACTTCTTCTTCAGCCTGCTTCAACTTCACTTTGTGTTCTGTTTGTTCTTCTTCGAGCTGCTTTTTGAGATCTTCGATGGTCCTCAACAACTCAACGCCCTGGTCTTTTGGCACAGCGACGTCGCTGGTGTCAAATGATTTGCTCGCCATTTGTGGCTTCTTGTTCTTCAAGTCTTCGATGAAGTCCTTCAGAGACTTCTGCTCGCTTTTCATCTTTTCGATTTCCTCCTTCAGCGATTGCTCCTCCTCACTTACGTAGGCCATCGTCTCCTGCAGTTTCAGTTTTAACCTCAAGTCCACACAAAATATCCAGATTATTCGTTCAAGCTTCTAGAAACGTTGTTTAATTATTTAACATTTGATTGCCGAAAGAATAGAACTTACTCAGTAGCAATAATAAGACATATAGTAGTTTATAAAGGAACCTAGCAAGATATGAACGATTGAATAAACAGGATTTTCAAAGACCTACTGTGCTTTTCTCCAGCGTCGACTTGGTCATCTGAGAGCGCAACTCATTGAGCTTGCTTTCCAGGCTTTCATTTTCTTCAAGCAGCCTGGTGAGGGAGGTGGGGGTGGTGGAGGTAGAGGTGACAATGAGAGTGGTGTTGGCATATTGGTTATGATGAAGGGAATGATGGTGCTAGCGAAAGATGGGGTTTGATGGCGATCAGGTGTCGAAACGGGTAACACTCACTCAAACCACTAACTTTGTTTCGTGGTCAGAAACCTCTTCAAACTTCCTCTTATAATTATCTTCTGACAACTCGACACTTCTCAGTTTTATCTGTCATTTTAATTCAATATTTCTATGTCTCTTTTAAGTTTTAGCATAATATTGATGATAACTGAATCAAATGATTCAAAATGTTTCAATGCATTCGCCAGAGGGGACCTTGAGTTCATGAATGGCTCGTTTGTCGTCCCTCAGCAAGTCGTACAGTTGTTGTCGGTCCTCTTCCAGTTCTGAAACCTTCGTGCGTGCATGCATGGTGCATGCATGAATAAGAGAAAAGTTAATCGAGAAATGAATCTATTCGTACTATTCTACAAACATACATTGATGATAGGGGCCTGTACAGTGGAACTCACCTGTTGCTTGAGGTAGGCTTCCAGCTTCTGGAGACTCTCCACCCTTTGTTGCAGCTCTGGCATGCCTGCTTCCAGAGCGCCTGGTGCTTGTGTTGTTGTTGCTGTTGCTATTTTTAGTTTTGGTGTTGTAGTTGCTGTTGCTGTTTCAAGTCTTGGTTTGGGTGCTGTCGTTGTTATATGCTGAACTACCTCCAAATTTCAAGTTTTTACTTCGTGAACTGAGACACAACTACAGCATGCTTGTCTTCTCACTTTAGTTTTCACATTTCCAACGCCTGTTCGAAATGTTCTTCACTCTCAACATTGAAAATGTTTTTTAAATCACACGAGAATATCGCACATTGAGAATCATGCAAGTACTCCAAGCTTTCGTGCCATTGCCCAAGTCTACAGATTATCCTGTGAATATCACGGTATGCTTCTGTTCCTTCACTCCAAATCAAACGGGTAAGCGTGCACCAAGCACACATCAACACCATCGAGCTCTCTACAACTCACATCTCTACTGATCGATACACAGGTGTTTCATTCACCTACTTATTTCTCATACACACCAGGTTGGAACTGGGAAGTTGAGTGCCTCATTTGGTGTTTCAAGTCTCCATTTTATATGGTATTTTGAGCAGCGTTCATTTTACGTGCCTGAATAAAAAGAATTTAATCAAAGGCTCGGTTTTAGGAGTACAACAACTTCTTAAAGCTTGAATTATAAGATAAAAAATTTCTTCTTGTTTGTTTTCTACCCTTCAAAGAAAAAATTGTCATCGATAAAAATATTTTGCATTAACTTGAGCTCTAAACGTTACAAAAGTATAGACTTTACCATGTCTTTATCATGAACATATAGTTATGATAATTAGCTACACTCATGTATACAGAGATCTCTAAAACTTAGCTTTAAAAACTATGTGTGTAATATAGTGCTCGAGAAATATGTTTCCACCTTTCTACATTTTTAAATTTCATATATATTAGCAAAAGCAAAGATAAATTACTTGCTTTTGAGTGTAACTAGATGTTGCTGTTTGTAACTTCATAATCCTGCTCTCAAACAACCCCCAAAACTAATATTTAAACTAAATATTGACTAATGTTTATAGAATAATTTTTTTTAATTGAACGGAACTTAGAATTTGTGAATCAACTTCAATTCATTCTGCCGGAGTTGAGTTTTAAAGAAAAGAGTGGTTCGGAAAGCATTATTACAGGTAAACTTGTCTTGTAAATTACTATGTTCAAATGTAGTTGAGAGCTATTAAAGTAGACTGAACCAGTTTGAAAATGTAATCTATTTACATTAACATCGGTTTCTTAGCCAAACTTCCACACACATGGTTTGGTTTGGTTATTGACTAAAGCAATCATTATAACTAACCTATTGACTACAATTTATCGTTTTTTTGCTTAGACAATCATTATTACCTTTAAAGCAAAGCCCTTAAAAATATTTTTAAACACTGAATAAACCATAAGATGGAAAGAAAACCAGATACTGTAGTTCTAGGACATCCAACTTATCACTGCAATAAAATGTTTAACAAATTCCTGAAACCCCCTCCTCAAATATTCCTGCATCTAGGACAGGATACACTTTTTAATACATAAACACGCGCAAACCAACTGAGTGCATTTAATTAATTAGCAACTTGATCTTTAATGAGACATTACTTCACTCACCAATCCATCTACACGGGCATTTATTTCGTTGAAGCGACCAGACTTCGTTGAGCCATTAATAAGGGACCTTCAATGCACGATTAATGTGACGCTTTGTTTTCTGCCCTTGGGTTGGGTCTTTTACTTCAGTGCCTATACAGATGCACTTATTCAACATTATTTAACGGAGTATCATTGATTAGGTAGCATTTAAAAAAACTTGTAAATTAAATATTCATAAGCAAGACACAACCTTAGCCTTCTGAATGTTGGCAAACAACCCACTTAGAATAGGAAACAATGACTTCTATCATCATTCCAAATCATTTTGAATAACTAATCCAATGGTAAAAAGACTTAAACATACAGTTTTATTACTTATAGTTTGGATCTATTTAATATTTTGATTCCAGAAAGAGCTTAAATAAAAAGTTTTAAAATTATTATATTTTATCTCTCTTTCCGATCGAATTATTTCTAAATTAGGTTGAATCATCGCATGGTGACTTGTTTGCAAATCGGATGTCTGATGAAGATGATGATGCATAAAGTCTATATAAAAGATAAAATATGTTCAACTCAACAGTCAATGTTAATTTCAAAATGCTTGGATATAGTCAAGAGGAAAAATAGGAACTGTTTACTGAAAGAATAGGCCCTGGCTTTAAAGTCCTGTTGTGCATAAAAGGGAAATCAAATGTTGTTTGCAAACATAACCGCTATCGCATCAATAACATTCTGAAAACATCATCATCATCATCACAGCCTTAAACTGGAGTAAATCACTCCACGTCGTGGTCTTCATTTAATGGATTGTAGAAAAATGTTTAAATAAATAACTTTTAAATATATTATATATAAATAAACTCTAATTGAAAATTAACATCAAAGTTTGAATTATTCTTTAATATTGCACAGAGCTCCATGATGGAAGCGTCAAGTGTCTCTCTGGGAATCTACATGCTAGCCATCACCATATCTATCACCTCCATTATTGGTTGGTCTATGAAGCTAGAGTTTCAATTTGTTTTCTTTCAGTCGCTGCCATACTTTGTTAGACAGTTTTTTCAAATATAAAATCTTCGTATATATACGAATCTATGGAGAATGAATGTGGCCTTTATGTTTCATTATGAATTTATACTGCGCTGTTTTCACTTTCGGGCATTAGTACTTGTCAGTGGATTTTTGTTCTTATATTTTTATTTTCTTTTGATACATCTTCTTGAATGAGTACCGTCTGTATAATTGACCACATCCTTTACACTGTTATCTAATTACTTGTTTTTTCAATTCTGTGCACATAATTAAAATAATTATTATTTCAGTAAGGCAGTATAAAGAAGAATTTTTAGAGTGTTATACATATCTATTGATGAAACTATTAACTGTAATAAGATTTTTTTTAATAAAAAAATTTATCAATAACTTTACAATAAACCATACTAAACTTTGTCTCCATGAAGATTAACACACACACACCCTCAAATGTTAACTCACAGACACACACCCTCAAATGTTAACTCACAGACACACACCCTCAAGTATCAACTCACAGACGCACACGAGCACCAGAGGGCAGAATCAACCACTTCGACAAACGTCACCCAGTGCTACTCGTGCACTTTCGTGTCACACAACGAAATGGAAAACCGCTTTTGCCTGGACCCCGTGGTCGAGGAAGACCTGCAGACGATTAACTGTCCAGGAGTTTGCTCTGTGCGTCCTTGAGTGTGTGTGTGTGTGCTGCACGTGTGTTGTATGTATGTGTGAATGCTTCTGAAGATAATAATGAAAACATTCATGATTGGGGAAGAGATGCGGTGTGATTGGGGATGGAAAGGGTTAAATACTGGCTTATGACCATCCCTTGCAACAACACAAACAACTCAGAAAATGTTCATTCGCAATGAGAACGTCTTCATCCTGACTCGCGCATGCACTGCCGTGTGCAAGGAGGAGGAGACGGAGGAGATGGAATTGCACTGCTGCAGCACCAAACTATGCAACTCTTCGCAGCGACCTGGCACGCATCTGATGACTTACTCTCTCTTGATACCAATGTACCACCTCTTCATGCCTCTTCATCTGCTGAGTTGATGATGCTCTTTTTGTATTTTGATTTGTTTTATACCGCTTTTGAAACATGACCAGGGTCTTTTCACGGGTCACGCTACCTTTAAAGAATTTTAAAACATTTATGAGATTAAACTATTTGCACATTTGAAGAGTATTTCTAGTTTTATTCTTGAATAAAGACCAAACAATTTTTTTCTGCGAAACGGCAATATAACAGTAATAATCGTGCGTAAGTGATAACGATCGAAACTTAAATAACAAGATAAAATGTTTAATTACTTAACTAACGATGCAAATTACTAACTAAATTAACGTTTAAAAAGAATTCATTAACGAGTCTCAAATCATTGAGGACTAAGCACGTTTTAGTCCAAATGCTTTTCACAGCCTCAAACTACAAGCGCTCAAACCAAAACTACCAAAAAATGCCACCTTCTCTAAGCAGTAGGCAAGAATCCTTTGAAACACCCAACAAGGAGTTTATAAGTGAACAAACGCAACATATTCATACATCGATAAAGCACTTAACTAAGCAACAATCTAAAGGCATTCAACCCCGCCTACCAGAGCAGCAGGGCGCCCACCACACGAGCCACCAGCAGCACTGCAGCTACGGGCACTAGCGCCTCGACTTGAGGTGACTTGTGCAAGCCTCCTACTGAGCTGCGTTGCCCTTCGATTTGGTGCTCTGGAAGGCCTGCCAGCTGCAACACCTTGTCGGCAGTGAAAGGCTCGGTGGCGATGGTGTCGACGCTTGCAGGCTCAAGTGTAGTGGTGGAGGTGGTGGTGTCTTCTGCGGAGTCAGTGGAGGGAGTGGAGATGTTGAAGGCTGCCATGAAAGGACTGGATGAGTGATTGGATGAAGCACTAGATGGAGGGATGGATGAAGAAATGGATGGATGAATAGATGGAGACATAGATGGAGAAGTGGATGAGACAATGGTTGAAGGAATAGATGGAGAAAGGGTAGAAGGAATTGTTTGAGAGATGGAAGAGGAAATGGATGGAAGAGTGGATGAAGGAATAGATGAGGAAACGGATGGAAGAGTGGATGAAGGAATAGATGAGGAAATGGATAGAGGAGTGGAAGCATCTTGAGTGAAGTCTCGACGAAGCCTGAGTTTGAGATCGCCTACAGTGGCTGCTGAGCTTGCAGGCGTTGGTGGGTGGCCGATGGCTGGTCTTGAAGGCATCAGCTCCATCTGAAGCGAATTCCTTGACTGCATCAGCGAGAGCTCTTCAGTTGGAGATTGAGCCTTTTTGTTCCCTCCATAATGAGACCTTGGCCCGTCCAAGAGCTCTTGATCTTGGATGAAAGAGTTTTTTCGTGAAAAGAATGTTTGTTTTTCTTTTGAGATGATTAGATGTTCTTCTGGGATGGATGGATGTTCTTCTGGGATGGATGGATGTTCTTCTGGGATGGATGGATGTTCTTCTGGGATGGATGGATGTTCTTCTGGGATGGATGGATGTTCTTCTGGGATGGATGGGTGTTCTTCTGGGATGGATGGGTGTTCTTCTGGGATGGATGGGTGTTCTTCTGAGATGGATGCTTTTTCTTCTGGGATGGATGGGTGTTCTTCTGAGATGGATGGATGTTCTTCTGGGATGGATGGGTGTTCTTCTGGGATGGATGGGTGTTCTTCTGAGATGAATGGATGTTCTTCTGGGATGGATGGATGTTCTTCTGGGATGGATGGATGTTCTTCTGGGATGGATGGATGTTCTTCTGGGATGGATGGATGTTCTTCTGGGATGGATGGATGTTCTTCTGGGATGGATGGGTGTTCTTCTGGGATGGATGGATGTTCTTCTGGGATGGATGGATGTTCTTCTGGGATGGATGGATGTTCTTCTGGGATGGATGGATGTTCTTCTGGGATGGATGGGTGTTCTTCTGGGATGGATGGATGTTCTTCTGGGATGGATGGATGTTCTTCTGGGATGGATGGATGTTCTTCTGGGATGGATGGATGTTCTTCTGGGATGGATGGGTGTTCTTCTGGGATGGATGGATGTTCTTCTGGGATGGATGGATGTTCTTCTGGGATGGATGGATGTTCTTCTGGGATGGATGGATGTTCTTCTGGGATGGATGGATGTTCTTCTGGGATTGATGGATGTTCTTCTGGGATGGATGGATATTCTTCTGGGATGGATGGGTGTTCTTCTGGGATGGATGGATGTTCTTTTGAGATGGATGATTTTTCTTCTGGGATGGATGGATGTTCTTCTGGGATGGATGGGTGTTCTTCTGGGATGGATGATTTTTTTTCTGGGATGAATGAATGCTGTTCTGGGATGGATGGATGTTCTTCTGAGATGGATGGAAGCTCTTTTTCTGGGGTGGATAGATGCCCATGAACTCCAAGGACTGGTTTAACTGCATTGGATAGTTCATAGGCAGATGTTAAGATTATGTAAAAAGATGTCTTTGATTGAACTTATGTTTTTTCATGATACGATATAACCATATGCAGATGTTCTGAACTTTGAAATAGTCAGAAATATGGACAGTTTTAAGCTTAGGATTACTTACTAAAACTTAAATTGATGTTATTACCTCATTGGATATATTAGTGTAGTATGCAATGCATAACATAAACCATCTTATATATATATATATATATATATATATATATATATATATATATATATATATATATATATATATATATATATATATATATATTGTAAAGAGTTTTACATATATGGAGGTTGGTGCAAAAAGAAACTGATCTAAATGAGAAGAAAGTTGCGCACCTTGCCGATGTACTGTTGTTGAATATGCCTGAGCTTTTGAACTTCCAAGCAAAGTTTTAATGGTAGTTGTTTGATTTTTGATGATGTGTGTTAGAGACTTGATAGTCGATGTCAAATAAATGAAGGAATCTGTCAACGAGTCAATTGTTCCAGTGAGAGAATCTATTGACATTGAAGCATCTTTTACATGAGAGACCATTTTTTCTTCGATTGGTTTAGTTACTTCTATAAAGCCATCATCTCTGAAAATAATTTTTTACAAAATAATATTTTTTATTCAGCTTTATATTAAAATTTTAAAAGAGCATTTAATAATACAACTAATTAAATTACCTGACTACAATTCCAAGCTTGAGCAATTCTTGATCCATTTTCGAGACTAAATCTTGCACCATTTTATCATGCCCATTGATTTTTTTCTAAAAGTTTAACAAAATATTTTTTCAACAATAAATCAACAATGTAATTAATAATGAGAAAATTTATGTAGATAAAAAATATAAGTTCAATAAATTCTTGAATTTGAGAAAACAGCACTAGAGAAATTTATTTGATTGATTCATTGAATAAAAATAAATTATATTTTTTAACAATCATTGAAAAAAATACAACCTCGGATATGCATACAGTAGACAAGAAAACAACCAAAATCAAAGACGCAAGAGCCATGCTTGAAAACTCTTCAAAAAGAACGCCTTTACAGGAAGCAGTATGTAGTAAGATAAGAAAACATTAAATTATTTAATATATATCAAATATATTTTAGAGAATAAAATGAAAACTGTTAATAAAAATAATAATAAAAGTTTTCCAGTTTTATAATAAAGTTTTTACATTTTTTAGCCCGTTTAATTTCCCTCCATAATTCAAAAAGCAAACATTAACGAACCCTGAAAATGGCTTCTACCTACGATTTGATCAACGAAATCGACAAATTGAGTGAATCGCAGTTGGCGGAAAAGTTAGCTGAATATGGACACGTAGTAAAAAATAAAGCTAAATGGAAAGATAATCAGAAAGTAGTAAATATTAAACTGCTGAAGCACTATGTGGCAAAGGAAGGTCGCGATAGGAAATTACAGCAGAGTATGATTCTTCCTAAGGTGAATTTATTATTACTATTTTATATTTCATTTTTTAAATTTAAACTTGTCATTTTGTTTAGCAATTTTAACTTATTTAAAGGATAATATAATTTCTAGAATCTATACGGCGTATAGTATACGCGATCGGAAAAAATGATTAGGAGACTAATGCACGAGTGAAAATAAGTTTCGATAATATTTCACTTCCATGATGTGCAACAGTCCAAAGGGAGAAAGAGTCAAGCTGCTTTGAACGCCACATTCAACTCTGGAGTGTTTGTTAAGGTCTTGAGTTACAAAACTTTATCACGATCACTTCTCTTACTATCTCAGAAACTACTACAACCACTAAATCATCTATTGCAAACTTCATCTTACTACAACTACTACTAGTATTCATCTATTGTAAACTTCATCTTACTATTACAACCACTAAATCATCTATTGAAATTTCCATACAACTACTAAAACTACTACTATGCAAAGTTCTAAATCGAGATCACTTTCCCATCTTCCTAACCTCAATCGACTGCTGCAGGATTCGATGGCCGTGATGGAGAGAGGAGGTGCACAGATCAACGAGGCAGTTCTTGCCATCCCCGAGGAGCCAAATAAGGTCTCAAAAAGAAAAACATATTTTTGAGACTTTTAAGTTTATTTAAATTTCAAGTATTAGTTCAACTATTGGTTCAATTTATTCTATTCAGTTTTAAGTGCATTATGAATACTTATTTTGCATTTTTAAATTCTCATGGAATATAAATGCCAGAAAAGAGGCAGACCAAAAGCTGTTGTCGCAGCTGTCGTGGAGGTGTGCTTTCAACTCAATTCAAATGATAACTTATCTAACTGAAGCAGTATGGTTAACTAATCATCGATCAAGATAACTTGTTAATCTTACACAATGACATCACTCAACAGAAACAAACGAATCCTAGAGTTGTCTTGGAGTCACTAACACCTCCTTTCACCAAGGTTGTTATAGCAGGGGGGAGGGGGGTGTTGTATGTTTGTGTGTACAAAGACGTGCTGAGGTGTATGATGGGATGGATGGAAGGTTGCTATCCAAAGGAAGTGTGCTTGCATGGTTTGGCTAGCTTCATTATAACTGTAATTGAAGCCCTTACTGTTATCAGTACAATTATTATTATTTTATTTGTATTGTTTTTGTTATTCTCATGGTGGTCTTTGAGGCTCTTGTTCTTGATTCAGCGCCTCAAACGCACGCAGAAGCAGGCGTCGAAGAGGGGCAGGAAGAAGGCGTCCATCACACCCAGCCAATCACCACCTCAGGTCATTCTAATAACACTATCGTATTAATAATTAAGGCCAATAATAATGATATAAATAATGATATCCTTAGGAATAAATAAATATATAAGATATTCATAGATGATATTTTCAAATAAGATTAATCTATAAATGTTGATAGGTGTTGAAGTACACAGAGGTGAGTGAGAGAAGGCCGCGGAAGGAGAGGTCAGATAAAGGAGTGCAAGAGTTTGTGCTTGATCAGGTTTCTTCCATCTTTCTCAATTCTTTCTTTTTTTCATCTCACTATTATGGGATACACTCATGTGATCATCATTATTTTCTAATACACCATTACAAATACGGCATCATTGTCATCATCATCATCATTTTCTAATACACCATTACAAATACGGCATCATTGTCATCATCATCATCATTTTCTAATACACGATTACAAATACGGCATCATTGTCATCATCATCATGATCTTCTTTGTCATACATTTGTGAAAGAAATACTTCAAGCAATCAGCATGTAGCACGACGAACATCTTAAAACCCCTGCAGTTGCTGGAGAGTGATGCAGAAGTGGACATTGTGCAGGATGAGGTGATGATGATGATGATGGCGATGATGATGATGATCTTGTCCTTGTTCGACTATGTTTGGATATTTGTTAGACTCATCCCTACAGGAGGATACTTATAAAAAAGGAAAGAAGAAGCAGGAGGTGATAATGATTAAAATAATAATTTATACCAATAATAAAAATAATAAAAATATATTAATTTAAAATGAAAACATGAATATTGTAATGTCGCCAGACGAGGAAGTCTGTGGAGTCATCGGGCAGACCGAGGGGCCGTCCCAAGGCTGCAGCTCCTGTCGTCAGTGTGAGCAGCCATTCATCCCTCCGACTCATCCATTCATTCATCTCTCCATCCATCTATTAATTCTTTCCATCATCCACCCATCATTCATTCATGCACCAGAAGCGAGGGAGGAAGAGAAAGTCGCTGGCAGTGGAAACGCCTGATGATGATGATGAAGAAGAGGAAGCAGTTGCAGCTGCTGCTGGTCATGATGATGATGATGATGGCGCTCTTTTGATGAAAAGCACGTTTGCACAGGTGTCAATGGTTAGTGTGGTTTGATAATGATTGTGTTATACTTTAAAAACCAACATCGTCATCATCAACAACATCATCGTCATCATCATCAACATCCCACAGTCATCTCCAGACGTTGCGAAGAGTGCCTCATTGGCGGTGGAGTGTGTGGAGGTGGTGAGTGGGGAGGGCATGCAAGGCCTGCACGTGGTGTTGAGTCAGGCTGCAGGAGCGGGGAAGTGGAAGAAGGCAGACGCTGGGTAGGTGGGCTTGCTGGTGGCTGCTTCCGATAAGAGATACTTATTAAATAATGTAGATATTTTTATAATATATTTGCCGGATCAAAACTTTTGACTGCCACCACCAACGTCACAGAGTGGTAGGCTCGGAGGACAAGTGGGAGCACTGGGAGGGGATGCAGGGCTCATACAAGGTGACCTTGAAGACTGGAGAGTGGTTCAAGGCCAAATCATTGACGACGTCACAGCCTATGATCGAGGTTGGTTCTATTTGTCCATTCATAAATGCTCTTAATTTGTATTTCAAACGGTCAAATGTATGATACAATGTATCCATCAATACATACACAGGTGTACATAGACAAAGAGGATGCTGGGGTTGGCCACGTACTGAGGGTGTTAGTCTCACCCTGCTTCCACTCGGTGATGCTGAGCCAGCACCCATGATGTTTCATTTAGTGTCCGTCCATACTTGCTTTTATCTTTTAGTTTGTTTCTATCGGGATGTCACGTTAGGGTGCATGTGTATATACAGTTTTAAATTATAACATGGATGCTACAATTATTTTAAAGAATTTTTTTTGTCCTAATAAAGTCTTTATTGTTGGCTACTCAAACTTCTAGAAACACGATCGTTAATATTTATTATCGCTTGCAATCATCATTATCACAACTACCATCATTCCGTACAAAAAAACCTTTAATGGGTGAAGGATCGAAAAGTAAAGAAAGGCATAATGATAGTTCTAAAGGGACTCAGCCAGCAGTTACGGAGGCAGCTTCACTCACTCAGGCCTGGAAGCCCGCCAAGAAGTCGAGCACGACCTTCTTGAGGGTGGCTTCCGTCTCGGGCGCCAACTTGCCTGACTCCCTGATCGTCTTGAGGAGGTCCTGCTGCGAGGAGACCAGGTGCGCGTTGAACTGCTTCTCAAACTCGGTGATCTTGGAGGGGTCGACCTTGTCGAGGTGGCCTTTGACGCCTGCGTAGATGATGCACACCTGCTCCTCGACGGCCATCGGCACGTACTGGCCCTGCTTCAGCAGCTCAGTGAGACGCACGCCCTTGTTGAGGAGCGCCTGTGTGGCAGCGTCCAAGTCGGACCCGAACTGCGCGAAGGCCGCCACTTCACGGTACTGCGCCAAGTCCAACTTCATCGAGCCTGCCACCTGGTCATTGATTACAAGAAATAGTTTTGAGGAGAATGTTCCTTAGCATTTTGAACGATAATGAGTGATTGATGGTGGAAGAGGTCGCGATAGGAAGGAGTGGCACCTGCTTCATCGCCTTCATCTGGGCTGCTGAGCCCACTCTGCTGACCGACAAACCCACGTTGATGGCTGGTCTGATACCTGAAAGAAAGTTGGTTAGGTTGCCTTATCCTTCATCCTCATAAGGATCTTCATCTTCGTCTCAACCATAATCCTAATCATCGCCATCAGTCCTTTAAAATCATTCAGCAGACAACAAGACACAGCAAGCAAGCAGGCAGGCAGGCAAGCAGACACCCTTGTAGAAGAGCTCAGTCTCAAGGAAGATCTGGCCGTCGGTGATGGAGATGACGTTGGTGGGGATGTACGCTGAGACGTCACCGGCCTGCGTCTCGATGATGGGCAGTGCAGTGAGGGAGCCGCCCCCAAAGGCATCACTCATCTTGGCGGCCCTCTCAAGCAGTCTCGAGTGCAGGTAGAAGACGTCGCCCGGGTAGGCCTCTCTGCCAGGAGGACGACGCAGCAGCAGCGACATCTGACGGTACGCAACAGCCTGTCGTGTGGTTCGATTGCTTGCTGTATATTGCATGATTGCTTGGAGGAATAAGATGATTCGACCTGCTTGGAGAGATCGTCGTAGATGATGAGAGCGTGCTTGCCGTTGTCCCTGAAGTACTCGCCCATGGCACAGCCCGAGTAGGGGGCCAGGTACTGCAGAGGGGCTGCGTCAGAGGCAGTCGCACTCACCACAATGCTGTACCTCATCGCGTCACTGTCAGTCAGTCTCTTTACGATCTGGGCGACTGTCGACCTCTTCTGTCCAATGGCGACGTAGATGCAGAAGAGTTTGGAGGCCTCATTCTGTCCGTCATTGAACCTCTTCTGGTTGATGATGGTGTCCATGGCGATGGCGGTCTTTCCGGTCTGTCTGTCGCCAATGATCAACTCACGCTGGCCCCTGCCGATGGGCACGAGACTGTCGACGGCCTTGATGCCCGTCTGCATGGGCTCCTTCACTGACGTGCGCGGGATGATGCCGGGCGCCTTCATGCCCACCCTCGCCCTCTTCGCCTTGATCGGACCCTGCAGAATTCAATGGTGGAGCATTCAAGTGCAAGCATACATGCCTGTGAATGCAGGCGCAAACACCGTAATATAGCAACAATCAGCATGCACAGACACCTTTCCATCAATGGGGTTTCCAAGAGCATCAACCACCCTGCCCAGCAACTCCATGCCCACTGGAACATCGACAATGGCACCGGTCCTCTTGACAATGTCGCCTTCCTTGATGTACTTGTCGTTTCCAAACACCACAATACCCACATTGTCAGGCTCCAAGTTCAGTGCCATGCCCTTTGCGAGTGATGTGAAGGTGAGAGTTTAAAGTTGAACACAAAAAGATCTTTACAACATTTTATTAAAATGCTAAAAATTAATTCGTCATATCCAGAATAACAGTAAAAGCTCAAGTTATTATTTAAGCAGATAAAATCGAATAACATTGAAATCTACCATACGAGAATTTTTTTACATTTTCACGATTAGGAAACACTACAAATAAACCAAATTCAATAAAAAATATTTAATTTTTTTATGCAACTTGAAATTTCAACAATGGAATCTACCTTCAGACCAAAACCTAAGATAAAATTGTTAAATTTCAATACAATTTGTTTATTTTACACAATTAACATATAAAATATGTAAATATAATTTATTTTTTTTAATAACAACATTTCATTTTTCTTGATTTTTTAGCAACATAAACATTAAAAAAAGGTAATAAGTTTAATAAATGTGACAAAAATGTATTTTCAAAAAATACGAATAGGAAGCACTACAAATAAGTAGAAAAATAAATTCAATTAAAAACAAATGAATTTAGTTTATTTGTAGTTTTTCCTATTCGTAAAAATTATTTTTAAAAAATTTCTTGAAGAATATTCTTCTTATGGTAGATTTCAAGTATGGTGGATTCCAACACATACCATCAAATCTTCATAATTCTTAAAATGCAACACACACAGGCATACAAACCTTGAGCCCACTCGAGAACTCAACCATCTCCTCGGCCTGGATGTTCTTCAGACCATAAACCCTGGCAATACCATCTCCAATTGAAAGCACCTTGCCAGTCTCCTCAAGGTTGATCTGTGGAGCATGTCCCAGAATCCTCTCCTCCAGGATTGAGGTTGTTTCTGCTGAGCCTATGAGGTTTGAGAATATGTTGTGAAAGAAGTTTAACACTTTAAATAAGATTGTTGAGTTGATACTATAACATAACAAAACGGTTTCCTAAAATCATAACTTATAAGTCAATGGTTATTCAGTAATATTTTATTATGATTCTGATAATTAAAAAGCAGTGTTGGAATGTTGCAAGCACCTCCGACGGCATTGGTCTTGTTAGTGGTCTTTAAACCTCTGCTCGCAATAAGTCCCGCAGCTGAGACATTTTTAGAAATCTGTAAAAAGATAATATGTTACTTGCAAAACCCTCTTAGAGTTAAAATAATGTGTTATGTTTTAAAAATCATTTTTTAAGGTCACAAATAGAGCGATATTTTTACATAAATGTATGACATTCATAATTTTTTCAATTTAAATCAAGAATCTTACTTCTGAAACTGATTTTGGAAGTATTTGCCTTAAAGCGGTCGCAGCCAACCTTCCCTTAGATAACATTTTTCTGACAAGAACCTTACGTATTCTACTAAAATGGCGAGCCTGGCAAGGTCAATAATATCTTGGAAAGACCCCAAATAGAGATGAAATTTGTAGTGAGCATAATAATTTTGGTTAAATTTGAAATAATTTGGGTATAAATTTATAAAATTTTAAAACAGTTTTTCGTTGAAAAAATAAATGAAAAACGTTGAAACACCAATACGCATGGTTTACATGATTATCATGATGATACAACCATTGATACATTTTATAAAATGTTCTTAAATATAGAATTATATTCAAACTTATGGAAAGTATAATAAAACAGAAAACTTTTTATTGTAAAGGATCTAAAATTTTAATAGAAATATGTTTAATTCTTTACGGTAAAAATGAAATTAAAGATTTATAAAGTTCTCTGAGTATAAAACTCGCCAAATGGAAAAAACGTATAGCCACGCGTACGACAAAGAAAAATAAAAAACGCATTGATGCATAAATCCATGCTAAAAATTGCATAAATTCGCCATCAAGAAATGCTTTAACATCTCCACAGAGTCGATTATTCCGGCCTGGAGGCATAGCGTTGTATGGCATTGAAGACTCGTTCAGTCTTGCAATATATGCGTGTAAAGATCGCCCAAACACTTAAATGAAGGAAGTTAAAAAATAAAAGTAGAATAACACTAAACCCTTATCTTTATAGCATTCTCTGAATATTTATATCATACATATATTTTATCCTAAAATTAACAGAGCCTCGCCGTTATGTATATATTCCATTAAAACATTCCAAGAAAACTTATTGAATAAACATGAAGTTCATCTTGAAATTTCTTGGAAAGATACATATAGGGACTCAGTTGAATTTTGCTATGTTGAATTCTAAGGATTTAATAAAATACGACGGCAGGAAAGTTAAATATTGTTTAAAAATTGTAGTTAAAAAGGTTCTTAACTAATTCAAAACATAACACATTGTTACATAATTCCCATTCGAAAAGTTATGTTGAATAGAAAAAGATTTTACAATTTATTTTTATAAAAAGCGTAAGAGTTATTTTTGAACTTATTTGGACTCAGATCAATGTCATGAATATTAGATATATAAAAGAAAAATAAAAATAACTTATTGATTTCAAAACCGAGTTGGTCTAGAAGAAGGCTGCTCAAAGAATATCTGGGCTCAGTATTGAAAAAAAAAACTTAAAAAAAAAAAATAAAAACATAAAATGAAATTAATGAGAAATAAGTGAAAAGTTGATAAGCGAGGAAATCGTTAATAGCAAAGCTCTCATGATGCTTTGGTCGCATGAAACCAAGATGGAAAAAGTTGTCTGAAAGATTTCTCAAGCTCAAATCTTGATTCGAAATGAGAAACTAACCAAACCTCGGAAACAAAGAGAGCCAAGATGGCGGACAGAGTGACAGAGCTCTCCTCGCCTCCGTACATGGCCTCCAACGACGCGTGCAGCAAGTCCGCCTCGAACAGCATCGGCAACATCAGCCACGCCAGCCACAACCGCAAGAAACTCCTCATGCAACGCGGCTTCTCAGTCACCGACTCACACTACTCGCCCAACCCTGCGATGCCCTTCCACCCGCTCAAAACCCCCACCACTGCTCCCCTCACTACCACAGCAACAACCACCAGCACCGCTGCAGATTCCAAAACGAGAAAAGCCCGCCATGGCAGCGGCAGCAAGTGGGCAGACCTGTTGAGGGCGCCTTTCGAACGCACCTGGTCTGTGCCCGACCACTACTCCTCCACCAACGCCAGTTCTCCAGCCAGCAAGACGAGCAGCAGGTCGTCGATTGAGAAGATCATCTCGAAGGAGGAGGCTCAAGCGATGATGCGCAGGAAGCAGTTGCAGCCGATGGTGCAGTACCCGAAGCCTCAGCAGGTGGTCATCGAGGCCCCCATCGACATGCAAGAAGCCAGAGACTACTCCAGCAAGCACTCCAGCCACCACTACCCCCCCCTACCACCCCCTCTCCTCCTACCACTACTTCCATCCCAAGGAGAAACCGAAGGAGGACACTGTGTACCTGGACGATAATCTAGTCGACTTTTCGCCCACACCCACCAATGACACCTCCTTCTCCCACCCCATCCTTCCTCCCTCCTACAAACAAGTCAACCAAGAGTTTCAGAACTCATCCGTTCCTCTCATCACCTCCTTCACCACCTCCCTCACCACCTCCCTCACCACTTCCTCTTCCGTCTCTGGCAACGTTTACACCAACCCCAGCCACTTCCAGATCTCTCAAGGCGATTGCAACATGTCTCAGACGGGAACACCTGTCGAGGTGAAGCTCTCAAGCATCGGCAGTCCCGTCCACTTCTCGCCCTTCGTCACCACCAGCGGCAGTCTGGGCGGCCTGACCGGCAATGGCACCATGATTTTTGGCGCCAAAACCTCATCTGCAGACGCATCGGCCAAGAACCATTCGAAAAATCCGAAGAGAAGGCCTGCCTACTGCAGCACTCAACCCAACTCTCCCACCTCCACGCGACAAAAAGTCTTTCCATTCTTCGGCAAGTATGTTCGCTCGTTTATACTTTTAAATTCTTAAAGTTCGTTTTAATGGTTAAAAAATTTTCTGTACGGCCGATAAACACTTATTTACGCATTTTAGTTTTGTACCAATACACCTTCAAGTTGATTAAAAGCTCAATTTTACTTTCAATGCATCCACTCCAACCAATCAAACCTCTTTCAACATCTATACAATGCTCACTTCCACACCACCGCCACCACCACTACTACTATCACCACCACCACTACTACCACCACCACCACCACCACCACCACCACCACCACCACCACCACCATCATCACCACCACCACCACCACCACCACCACCACCACCACCACCAACACTCCCACCACCACCCCCACCACAACCACTACCACCACCACCACTGATCCACACAAATGACCTTGAACCGAAAGAATCCGACGATTTCCGAGTCTGAAGTTGCAGAGGGCCGGCCAGAACAAGGGCAACCTGCACCAGCCCCTGCTCGAGAAGCGCCCATCCAGCCACAGCAAGCACTTGCTCGATGACCCCCAGACAGATGCCCTTCATATCGACAAAAGTAACAACAACAACAACAACACTAATAACACTAACAACAAAAACAACAACAACTATAATAATAATAATAATAATAACAGTAGTAATAACAACAGCAACAACAACAAAAACATCGATTTTGTTTTCAACATCAGTAACCACAGCAACAGTAACAGCAACAATAGCCTCAACAAAAGCCACAGCAAGCAGAACGACGAAGAGGAACAGAAGAATACTCAACAGCGTGATAAGCAGTCCCAGTAAGTATTTCATATCATTTATATAAACAATTTAATGATAAAGAACTTTTTATCATTATGACATGGTCAACCCCGTCAAAATGGATGGTTTCTCCTTGTAGTTTGACTGCACCACACACACAATACTTTCATTAAACCAAAATAATCCTCAACTCCACCAAGACCTTCTCCTGCCAACCTCGTGATGCAGCCCCCCCCTGTCAAACGACCTCCCTTCGGCCCCACCATCACCGTCACCACCCTCTCTGAAGACGACCTGCCCAAGACGAAAGCTGCCACCGCCAACCACCTGTCGCCGCCCAGACTGGACGCCCACCACTTCGACAGCCACCTCAAGGAAGAGGCCAGACCTTACGGCACTTCAGGCCACGGCTCGCCTCCACCACACCCCAGCGGTGGTGACCACTTCAAGTTCACTTCTTCTGGCAACGTCAACCTCATCAACCCCACCTCCACCAGCATCTTCTTGCGCGACCAGATCATCTCCTTCTTCCAGCCCTCCGACAACAAACTCGCCATGAAACTCTTCGGCAACAAGAACGCCCTCATGAAGGAGAAGATGCGACAGAAGGCTGCCGGAAACTGGGTCATCCATCCCTGCTCCAACTTCCGGTCTGGCTGATGAGTTATTTTGCTATGAAATTTTTGTTTGGATAGTTTGTGAAAGTTTTCAATTCTGCCTTGAAGTATTTAAAACTTTGCAAACATCAGTCAGTGTAATTTAACATTTTGAAATTGCATTGCAAGCGTGGATTTCCTTCGAGAATTTAAACGAAATTCAGACTAACTACTTGAGACAATGTTCGCACGAGGAAATCCTCTATGAAACCTCCTCCCTCCTCCCTCCTCTTCCAACGGACTTAAAGCCATTATATAGAAATTGATTTGATTGATTGCTTGATCATATGCTAAAGTCTGAACACATCTCTCCAAGATCAGCGCCATCTTGTCCCTGCAGCACTCAAGAACACGGCTTTTTTGAATGATAATATTCGTAAGTAGACCAACAGTCTTTGAGACAATGGTTGATGGCAGCTTAGATCGGTCATATGAGGAAAATATCGGATTGTCTTGGAGGTTCGGATTGTCTTGGAGGTTCGGATTATCTCGGAGGTTCGGATTGTCTTGGAGGTTCGGATTATCTCGGAGGTTCGGATTGTCTTGGAGGTTCGGATTATCTCGGAGGTTCGGATTGTCTTGGAGGTTCGGATTATCTCGGAGGTTCGGATTGTCTTGGAGGTTCGGATTATCTTGGAGGTTCGGACGTCTAACACAAGCATTGGAAATCAATGAACGATGAATAATTCATTTGTGGTGCTGCGTAATCGTGCTTCCCACTCCGTTGGTAGCTTCATCCTTTTATTTGTAAGCAACAACAGCAGCAACACAGAGGAAGTAGTAGTGGGAACAGTAGTAGTAGTAGTAGAAGTAGTTGTAGTAGTAGTAGTAGTAGTATTAGTAGTAGTAGGAGTAGTAGTAGTAGTAGTAGTAGTAGTAGTAGTAGAAGTAGTAATAGTAGGAGTAGTATCAGTATTAGTAGTAGGAGTAGTAATAGTAGTAGTAGTAGTAGTAGTATTAGTAGTAGTAGTAGTAGTAGTAGTAGTAGTAGTAGTAGTAGTAGTAGTAGTAGTAGTAGTAGTAGTAGTAGTAGTAGTAGTAGTAGTAGTAGTAGTAGTAGTAGTAGTAGTAGTAGTAGTAGTAGTAGTAGTAGTAGTAGTAGTAGTAGTAGTAGTAGTAGTAGTAGTAGGAGTAGTAGTAGTAGTAGTAGTAGTAGTAGTAGTAGTATTAGTAGTAGTAGTAGTAGTAGTAGTAGTAGTAGTAGTAGTAGTAGTAGTAGTAGTAGTAGTAGTAGTAGTAGTAGTAGTAGTAGTAGCAGCATCTTGAGCGGTTTGCACGTAGGGACTCTTCATCGCTGGTTCGTGCATATCGACAGAGCTCTCAAACCTTCCAAGAAAGATGGAGGCGTGTGGAAAGTCCTGCGCTGGCATCTGCTTATACTTTCATGATCACTGCCTTCAATCAAGCATGGTTCGATTAAGAATTATCCTTCGGTCTATATTAATCCCTCAATCATCTTAATCGAATACGCTTTTCTTTTCTTTTTGCAGCTGCATAGCGACCTTGTTTTTCAATCTGTCTTTGATGAGGCAGAATTTCAAAATACTAGAATTTCATATAATTTGTATGCCTGGTTTGAGAATCTGAGATATTTAATTGTATAATTTATTAAATCAAGAAAGAACAAATTCAAATGATAAATTCTCAAAGTATTTATTTGAAAGTTAAAACTCTTTTCGAGAAAAAATGTTGGAATAATTCATCTGGAATGATGAATCAATGACAAATGGTGATTACGTCTCACGGTTCTAGATTGATCACCAGTCTAAAGCCGACTAGCAAGCTCCCCTATTCGTCTTTTATTTAAAGAAAAAGTAATTATGCTTCAAAATACGACTAATCCTTGGTAATTTTACAATTAAGAATGCCTACTCAAGTTAAATATATTTTTACACTTTTTATACTACTTTTATTCAAAGAAACCTTGATTTTTCATGCATACAATTTGCTTGGCTCGAGTCTTTTTGACGTTTGGTAAATAGTCGCAACGGCATGCATTCAGTCGTCGCACATTGAAAGGTTAGGCTTAGCTTTAAATTCAAATTAAAGGCGGGAAGATTCAATTAAAACCAGACGTAACTTATTGTACTAGTGTCTTGTCTGTTTTTGTTTTGAAATTTCTGCATTTTTATAACGGTTACATTATAACCTCTCTGCGGAACTTCTTTGTTATTCTTCGAAACAAATAAGACATTCGTCTGATTGAAGGAACGCGAAGAGGCTATTTCTGAAATGTAATGCTGCCAGAAATTAGCCTTTGGGAGTCTTTTGCAGTTGTTCATCTTAGCATATCTACCATATTCATCTTAGCACATCTACCATATTCATCTTAGCCCATCTACCATGTTCATCTTAGCACATCTACCATATCCATCTTAGCACATCTACCATATTCATCTTAGCACATCTACCATGTTCATCTTAGCACATCTACCATATCCATCTTAGCACATCTACCATATTCATCTTAGCCCATCTACCATGTTCATCTTAGCACATCTACCATATCCATCTTAGCACATCTACCATATTCATCTTAGCACATCTACCATGTTCATCTTAGCACATCTACCATATCCATCTTAGCACATCTACCATATTCATCTTAGCACATCTACCATGTTCATCTTAGCACATCTACCATGTTCATCTTAGCACATCTACCATATTCATCTTAGCACATCTACCATGTTCATGTGCGCCAATCATCGGAAAAATCCCAAAAAGCTGCGAATGAACCTATTTCACAAGAAAACTTCATCAGTGCTTCAAAGTCTATGAATCACTATTAGTTCTCTTTTAATTCATTTCACAGTTTGAGAAAAAAATCTGATCATGAGAGGTTATTCGGTATAACTTATAAAAGGTTTACCTGCTTCCAGCAATACTTCGAATGGAATGTCTTAGTTTGGAAAAGCCTGCAAATCGTGGATGCAAGATACAAAGAGCGTATGAATGAGAAATCCTATTGATTTTGACGGGGAATGCACAGCCGCGCATACAAACTCGAGCCTCAATACTCCTTCGGAAGACTATCCCACGAAGTTCAATCGCAAGAACGGCTCTTGCATTGTGCAGTTCCATTCACTGATGCTACAGTTCTCTGTTTCATCTCCTACCAGCAGCCTCATATCAGTCGTTTCCAACCCATTAAACTCCAAATCTCCAGCGACATTGCTACGAACACTTCTGTTCCATAAGCGCCGTGAGCGCAAGCATCGATCTTCTTATAGCTACAAGTTACCATACAATCATCACCTGTACGTCATTTAAAACAACCTTTTTAGACTTAATGCTGTATCAAAGAGTTGCAAGCTGTAAATGAACAATAAATTTTGCTTTTTCATTTATTTTTCTTTCTGCGTAGAAAACTAATCTGGCTTTAAAGTCACGTTTGCCATTAGTTTTCTTCACCGGTGAATAGATTCATCAATGCAAGCTTTTTTTAAATTAAAAATATATTTTCTATTTATTCACGTTTCTCTTTTCCTATTTAAAAAGTAAATTTTTATAAAGGGAATCAAACAATAGAATAATTATGAAAAAACTGAATAAATTTAAATGAATTAAGTTGAATTAAATTAAATATGATTGGAATGAAAGCAATTATGGAAATGTATTAGGAAAGAGCATATAGGCAAGCTAGATACGCATTGAAAAACACGCCTGAAGGATGCGGAAAGCGACAAGAATGTGTGAAAATCAAAAAATAATGTGAAAAAAGAAACAGAAAACACAAATGAAAAAACAAACAAAAATAAAACGCAAAATTCTGAGAATTTGTGCACGCGCATGCATACGTCATCACACGTAAATCTGATTGATCGAGAAGGTGGGTTAGAAGGGTGGGTTGTAATACGCTTATGTCTCACGCGTGTGATGCAAAAGAGGGAAAGGAAGAAGCATGTTTCAGCGGGATGATCCTTCGGCAGCTTCCTGCGTGGCTACCCTTGGAAGATGCATGCGGGATCCTGAACAGACGTTAATTAGTGTTGACATTTCATTCGGAGTAAACAACCTCCAAAAATGTGAAAGACGGCATGCATTATTGGAAGAAGTGTCAGCACTCAGCATGATTTAGATGTGTATTTCGGAGCAATTCTCAAACAAATGCCAAAGATTCCCGATTAATCCTCGGTGTTTCACGCCAAAGAGGCTGCGACCAACAATTCGACGAGGCATTGGCTTTAAAATGTCTCCTTGAATATTGCCCTTTAGTCGCTTGAGATTACAAACGCTTTCTGATGCTCCGACTTGATCTGGGCAATTGTCGTTTGGAGGGCTCTGAAGTGCGGGAGTTGTGAGAGAGGATGCTTGAGGCAGGCTCGCTTGTGGAGAAGATGCATGCAGGGTCTGAATGTCTTTGGGAGGATGTGAGTGAATGAGACAGGCCGGGAAAGTTGGATGAGGAGTAAATAGGAGAGGATGAATGATGGGTGGGATTATTGCATCAGTTGAGAAGCACTCATGCAGGCTGTTTTAATTGGATGGCAGTTGTCAGAGGTGGTTAAGAACTTAAGTATTGAATACGTTCAGACGAGTTTCAAGAAAGGCGGCGATGTGACTTATTATGCTTCTGAGACGATGAAAAATGTCCATTATTGCGAAACTTGTTGATTAAAAGTCCACACCAATAATGACGCATGACTTCTGCTTATGCATACAATACATTTTTGAAGACAATGGACAATATAAAAAGCAATATACATGAACGAAATAGAAAATAAATACGCACGAATTTTTCCTTTTCTTTCGATCAGAAAGCAAAAGTTGAATGGACTTTCCGGAGCTTAAGCGTATTGATCGTCCGATTCTCTTGCGCTCTTCATTGATAATATCTTTAGAATTGCATTCAAAATGGCCCTCAATCAAATAGTCACTTCAAAACATTTTAATTTATAAAAAGTAAACACTTGATATTCATAAATAACAAACATTGACTTTATTTGTAGGCCATTTTCTGCGTCTTCTGGCAGGCTTTGATTGCAGAGCTTTATTGCTGAGCACGCAGTAAGCAATGAAGACGTCGCACAGAGACGAAGGTCAAACAACGAAGGTCAAACAACGAAGGTCAAACAACGAAGGTCAAGCAACGAAGGTCAAACAACGAAGGTCAAACAACGAAGGTCAAACAACGAAGGTCAAACAATGAAGGTCAAGCAACGAAGGTCAAACAACGAAGGTCAAACAACGAAGGTCAAACAACGAAGGTCAAACAACGAAGGTCAAACAACGAAGGTCAAACAACGAAGGTCAAACAATGAAGGTCAAGCAACGAAGGTCAAACAACGAAGGTCAAACAACGAAGGTCAAACAACGAAGGTTAAACAACGAAGGTCAAACAATGAAGGTCAAACAGTGAAAGTGAAGGCTGCCACGTCGGAGCAGGCATACGAAGTGCTGTTTTATAATAATAATAATAATAATAATAATAAGGATGACGAACATTATTATAGTGGCGTATAACCCAAACGGGCTTCCAGGCCACTTAGGCTGCATATTTTCATTTGCGCCTTTGGGTTACTAGGGCATTGGTTGCACTCGAACCTAGGACCTTTCATTATTGGTCAAGCCGAGAGTCGTTGCCGACTCGGCTACCCGTTCGCCCGGTTCGCTGCTTTGGTGAAGTTCTTGAAAACATACGAATGTGTACACTGATGTTTGCTCAGAAAGGGCACGTGCGCTTGCACGCGTGTTTGTTTCGCTCTGTGTGTGTGTGTTAGTGTGCACGCGTATTTGTTTCGCTCTGTGTGTGTGTTTGTGTGCACGCATTGGTGCCATAAAGTACGACGGATGCGAGTACTGAAGTTGTGTTCTCCATACTGTTTGCATCTTGTTGTCTTTTTTTTGTTGATGTGCTGCTGATGATGGTGATGATGATGATGCTGATGATGGCAACGACGACGACGACGATGATGATGATGATGACACTTTCTACTCTGTTGAATAGTTTTATTCTGAATCTTGCCGAAAAGCTGTTTGGAATATTGATCAGGCTGCGGAGGCCTCGAGGTCTCAGGCTGCATAAACACTCACCTTCTCTGCCTCATAATTGAGTTTGTGTTTCCTGGTGAGGTGAAACTCCATTCCTCCCCGTGGAGGGGCTCGCAGTGTGTCAATTTTGTCACTTTCTTGGAACGAACGCATCGATTGGACGTGGTTTTATAAAAAGGTAAAAGTATCATCGGATAAGAATAATCGTTTTTAGACGCAAAGAAAAGGTAATATTGGAACAAAAGAGACGATAACTTGAGGATAAGGAGCGAGACACTTGTTCAGTCGATGAAAAGAACCAATCAACTGGAAGACGCTTCTTTGCAAGGGGCCGATTGCTGAGGTTTGTGATGCAAGAGTCTTAAGGAGCTAGATTGATGGCTTGAAGGTTGCAAGTGTAAAGCGAAGGGTTGAAAATAGGAAGTGAAATGGTTGAAAATGAGGGAAAAAATCTGGCAAATGAATTTCAAAAGAGATGACTGAGAAGCATTATAACTTGAGCATTGATTGGGCATTGCTGTGAAGGCAGATGATGGACTGAAATTGCAGGAAAAGCTGTAAAATGCTATTAGAAAAATAATTCCATGAAAATGAAAATTGCAAAGAAATCATTGTTTCCGAAATGTTATAAACTTAATAAAATAATTGTTGAAATTTGTTTTATTCATGAGTTTGTGAATTGTGTTGAAACAGCGTCAAAAGCGCTCAGTGATCTATACAAACAATCTTAAGGTGGAAAATTTGTGAATTTTGTGAAAACATGAGCTTTTAAATAAATTAATTGATCTTCTGAAATTCAAAACCTTTCTAAAAAAGAACAATCTGAACTTTTCAACATCAAAATTGTAGCTTTAAACCTTTTTCATCTTTAAAATTTACTATTTAAAAAAAATGAATGCAACAATTGTATAAAAGTGGAGAAAATTATTTTCATGTTAAGCCTTCAAGGAGAATGACAAAGGCAGCTTCTACGCGACAGTCTTCCAAATTGGATTTTTTGTGTTCCTGAAACTACTGCTTTGTCACCTAAAAAAGATAAACATTAGTTTTCTTTTGCGTGTTTGTACGTTAGTGAAATTCAAAAAACATGTCTATAGAATTAAAAATTAAATTCACTAATAAAAATTCCATCTTCAATTGAACCTTCAAACTAACTAAGCTAAGCTACAATACTAGAAGCCATTTGTAAAACTTAAGACACCACCACCACCCCCACACCACTACCACAACCACCACACCACTACCGAAACCACCACCACCACAACTACCACTACCACCACCACCACTGCAACTACTACTACCACCACCACTACAACCACCACCACCTCTACCACCACCACCACCACCACTGCAACTACTACTACCACCACCACCACTGCAACCACCACCACCACTGCAACCACAACAGCTTCTACTGGGACCTCTTCATGCTGGTTCTTCTGATTGCGAACCTGATCATCCTTCCTGTGGCGATTTCCTTCTTCAACGACGACTTCAGCACCAAGTGGGTCGTCTTCAACGGCCTCTCCGACACCGTCTTCCTCCTCGACCTCATCATCAACTTCAGGACGGGTCTGTCGTCTCAAGCTGATGCTTAAACTTTCGTTGACATCTTGTGTCATAAGGCCTTGCAATTCAATTATTTGAGTTTTCATTTAAAATCGGTCAAAAAAAGTTTAAAAAATCTTTATAAATAAAAAAATGAAAGCAAGATATTTGAAAATACACACTTGAAGCGCCAAACCTCAACTCACCACCACCACCACCACCACCACCACCGCCACCACCACCCCCACCACCACCACCACCACCACCACCACCACCACCACCCCCACCACCACCACCGCCACCACCACCCCCACCACCACCACCACCACCACCACCACCACCACCACCACCACCACCACCACCACCACCACCACCACCACCACCACCACCACCACCGCACCGACAGGAATCATCGCGGACAACTTCGCAGACGACATAATCCTCGAACCGCGGGAGATTGCCAAGCACTACCTGCGCACGTGGTTCTTCCTCGACCTGATCAGCTCCATCCCCCTCGACAACGTCATCCTCCTCTTCAGCCCTGACGCCAACATCACTCAACTCATCCATGCTGGTTTGTCTGTGTGTGTGTGTGTGTGTGTCTGTGTGTGTGTGTCTGTCTCTGTATGTTTGTGCGTGTGCGTGTGTGTGTGTGTGTGTGTGTCTGTGTGTGTGTGTGTCTGTCTCTGTGTGTTTGTGCGTGTGTGTTTGTGTGTGTGTGTGTGTGTGTGTGTGTGTGTGTGTGTGTGTGTGTGTGTGTGTGTGTGTGTGTGTGTGTGTGTGTGTGTGTGTGTGTGTGTGTGTGTGTGTGTGTGTGTGTGTGTGTGTGTGTGTGTGTGTGTGTGTGCTGGAAGGTTAAGATAGAAAGGAAGTGGAATGAAACAGTGGTTTTAAAATATTCAATGGAAAGGCTTATACTAGCTGCAGTTCAGATCAAATACATGATGAAATTGGAATGGACAGCCTTAATTGATTTGACGGTTTCACAGAAAGAGTTTAAGGCGTTTATACTCAATGAAGCTAATTCAAGAACCCTTCTGGGGCATCAGCGTTGATGGAAAGACTCCAAAATCGATGGAGAACCAATGCATCACACGCGATCCTGTCGTCTTCATGAACCCTCGCCAATCGATTTGTGCACGAACTCTCATATGCGTACACCATCGCCTGATCGATAGAGCGTATCCAGGCATCGAGGCATCCCTCTAATATGTACCCATCTAATCCTTCTTCCATTCATTTGTTGAACTATTCTTCTATCAAGCCATATATTATCATACAACTATCTATTCACTCATTCATCCATCAATGCATGCATGCATCCATCCACCCATTTATCCACCCATGCATGTATGCATCCATGCACCCATCCATCCACCCATGCATGCATGCACCAGGTCGTGCACTGAGGATAGTGAGGTTGGTGAAGCTGTTGAGCCTCTTGCGTCTTCTGAGACTTTCCCGCCTCGTTCGCTACGTCAGCCAATGGGAAGAGGTCTGCAGTCCATGTGACCGTCATTCAACATCGTCTTTCTAATGCCATACTTAATCATTCATATTCTAATTCTAATGTAATATATGGATACATAACATATAGACTATAGGATTTAGATTTTATGCGTTTTTTGAAAAATCTATTTATAGTTGATTTTAGCTTTTATCAAGTTTTCAAAACATAATATAAAGAATAAAAACATTTTTATCAATTTATTTTATAATAGAAAAACATCAATAAATATTTGTTTGGAAATAAAATTAATGAAAGTAAAATAGAAGTAATGAAGATGAATAGAATGATCGCAAGGAAATTAATGTTGTTTTAAACTGACACCTTTTGCAGGACATTGGACAGGTGAGACCAGCCTAATCCCACTAGTCAACACCCTCCATCAATTTTCCATTAATTTAATTGAAATATAATGTCAGAGGATTTATATTCTGTTCCTAAAAACTTTTTCTGTCTATAAACCAACCATTTAACACACTGAAACAAATAATAACGCATTTTGACGCATTTCAACACACACAAAAAAAGTTCATCACTCACCACACACAACTCAGTTTCACACTCACCACACTCTACACACACATCTCAGTTCTTGACGGTAGCCACACTCTACACACACATCTCAGTTCTTGACGGTAGCCACACTCTACACACACAACTCAGTTCTTGACGGTAGCCACACTCTACACACACATCTCAGTTCTTGACGGTAGCCAGCAAGTTCATGCGGATTGTGAATCTCGTCTGCTTGATTCTGCTGCTGGGCCACTGGAACGGATGCCTGCAGTGGCTGGTTCCCATGATACAGGAGTTTCCCAGAGACAGCTGGGCTGCTCTCGAAGAACTGCAGGTATAGTTGCTTGCATGGGGTTGTCTATGGAGGGGGGGGTGGTTTGGGAGCATTAGGTGATTTTAAATTATGTTTTTTATAGGCTTGTCTATGGCTGTGTGGTTTGAAAGTTAGTCGGAAGCATTAAGCAGATTTTAAATCTGTTTTTTCACGGGAAAACTCTAAAGATCGCTTGTAATAAAAAACTTTTCTAAGTGTAGAAAACTTGAAGCGGTAGATTAGAAGTAAAGAGGAAGTGATTCGATTGCGAAAATAAAGTAAGAGATAAACGGACAAGCATTTTTCTTCTCAGCCTCTTCCACTATCCTCCTCACTGCCAAGCTGACTGATAAATGAATTCTCCTTCAACTACACCTATGCACACCACTACGCCTCAAGCGTCGAGTATTTAAAATGGGAAACAACGAGATTACGTTTAAAATAGTTGTATAAAAATTATTTTGCTTTAAAAATGGCAAAAAATGTTAGAAAAATTGTTTGCTTAAGAATATAAAGAATTTTGTTTCAAAGAGTATTAAAAGAAGAGATAAAAGGGCGCGTAATAGACCTAATTAAAAAAATTCGAAAAAGAAATTCTATGCTTGATAAGGCCTTTTTAATGAGCATATCGACTTTTGGTTTGAAACTTTTCAATATAATTTCGAAATTAAAAAATGAAAAATAATTGTTACTTCAAAATGAATTACTATAATAACACAAGAAATTTGAACTTTTCTCTTATTTAAAAAGAATACTAGAGTATATTCCAAAGGGAGTTTAATGTTGAATATTAAAAGTTTCTCTGAAAACTCATTTCTAAGGCGTCAGTATCAATGATTAATCTGGCATTTACATTTCAAAACGCAAATTCCTTGTCAATTTTGTTTAGTGATTTTCAACTTGAAAAATATCTTCTTTTTTTTTAAATATAGGCAATAACTATTTTTTAACGTTTCAACTACTCAAGAAACCCACCATTCAATCAATTCCATCAAATACAAAACCATCGCTAGAACCACCAAATAAATTACCACAATTAAAAATAGAAAAATCACCCCACCACACCAACCACACCAACTTCACCACAACACCAACCACACCAACCACCCCACCACACCACACCACCGCTTCATAGAACGCCCACTGGACAGAGCAGTACACATGGGCTCTTTTCAAGGCACTCTCTCACATGTTGTGCATCGGATACGGCCGCTACCCGCCACAGTCGACCACCGACGTGTGGCTGACGACGGTCTCGATGCTGACGGGCGCCACTTGCTACGCTCTTTTCGTCGGCCACTCCACCACACTCATCCAGTCCTTCGACACCTCCAGACGTCTCTACAGGGAAAAGGTTCCGAACCACCTTTCCAATTTGCTCACATTTTGGCCTATAAAATATTTTTTACGATATAATTTTCTAATGCAAGTTTCATGTTTCGATTATTTTTGTTTTCATTGTTTAAAAACTCAATAGGTTTAAAAATACATTTTACTATTCTGGCGTTCAACTTCCGCCTCAATATTCCTCGACTTCTTTATCAAGCTTCTCCTTGTTTTATGACGTTCACGCACCATAAATTAGTTGGAGCTCTTCAACTGGAGAGGTTGTCAGTTGTGCACTACCCCAACACTTACTCAACACTTCTTCAACACTTACTCACTTATCCCCTTTGAATTATCTTTTCCGGTTTTCGCTTAACATATCAAACATTCCAAAAGTAATAAACAAATACAAAATAACAAATATCTCTATTAGAAATATCCACTCTTTTGGAACATAATACACTGTGATTCAAGTCCGCTTCCACGAACCAATTCATTTTCATGGAAAACATGTTCTTAAAGTACTTCAGCAAACTGTTTTGAAAATATTTTTCAATGTGTGAAATTGCTGCAGTAAGGTATTGGGACTGGTTCTATTTTTTACAATTCTATAGCCCCCATCATCCTACCCAACCACCATCACTCCACCACCCACCATCATACCAACCCACTCACATCACGCCACGCCACCCACCTTCCTTCCCACCAGTTCAAGCAAGTGGAGGAGTACATGATCTACAGGAAGCTACCAAGGAAGCTCAGACAGAAGATCACCGACTACTACGAGCACAGGTTTGTGGCAAGAAACCAAAGTTGTAAGACTCCCTTCTTTCCTTGTCGTCGCTTCTGTTTATTGAGTTTGTTGTTGTTTGTTTATGTGCTCTTGTGAAGTAGTTTTTATTGCAATGTATTGTAATTTTATAAAGAGAGGTACACAATTTATTAATTTAATTAATTAAACCTTTTCTATTCTTGCTGTACGACGCTGTAAGCTGAGAACAATGCACACATGAGCACGGAGGCTTGTGGAGGTGGATTCTAAGCCGAAGAATCGTGAGAGGAGGCAGTGGGATTAATCAAATTATGAGGGAGGAGATGCCAGTGCTTTGGTGCAATGGAGACCATGCTCCAATGGAGAGGCGTAATTATGCATGCTAACCTCATCAACGTTATTACCCGCTTACAAGTATAGCAATGAGATATTTATTTCTTTTCAAATCATAGGTTCTTTTAAACCAAAAAAAGGTTTAAATTTGAAAGTTCAAATATTTAGATATCGAATAAACATCCAAATTAGTTAGAAATGTATTTGAAAGTATATTAGGATTGGAGATTTGATTAAGTTCTTATCTACTCAATCAGTAAAGCAATTAGTGAAACCATTTCTGAGTGCTGGAGGATGAGACAGTTGCTTGGTGCAATAATTGAATAAAAGCTTTCCTGATTAAACAAATTAACTGCCTTGGAAGTCCTTATGACTCGAAGCACTCTATCGCCCATCCGTTATAAACTTTGTAAGGGACACTTCGGCTGAATAAGCTTCAAATATTTTATCTGTTTTTATTTATTTCCTTAAAAGACATAAATTAATCTTGTTAATTACTGTTAATTTCTTGGACAGATACCAAGGCAAGATGTTTGACGAGCAGAGTATCCTGGCTGAAGTGAACGAATGCCTCAGAGAGGTGGGAATTTGATTCTAAAGAAAGTGTGAAATTATTTTTTATGAATTAAAATAAAATAAATAGCAGTTTATAAATAGAATTTATATTAAGAGATGTTGGACGTGTTAGTGAAAATTCCGCGCACTCAATGAAAAATTAATGGGAAATATTTTTTATTCATGAGAACAAACGGAAATCTTCTGACTTGGAATTGCTGCAAGCATTTCCAAATATGCTTTATAATTACGCTGCAAAAGCATCCATACGAATTATTGATTGAGAACGGCCATTTCGCGTTGGACCTCGCTAGAGCTTTTTGGTGTTAGTGAGTATGGGGGTCTTGGAGGCTGAAATGGTATTGAAATCGTTTGGAAAGATGCAGATTTGCGGTTTGGTTTAACAATCTGAATATCTTAAAGAGGGCTAAAGAACGGATTTGCATTTTTTATTTGTTTATTGACACACAGGCAAACACAAAAGTTGATATGCACGTTAGAAATACATGAAGACTAACATTTATTATGAAAAATACATTAACAAATGCAAATAATAACAAACCTCAAAAACCTTAAAAACCATAGTGCCTTAGAATTTGAAAATAAGTTACAGATGGGCTTCATTGGCAATTAAAAAGTAGAAAACAACATTTTTATTTTATTTTGGATTAAGTTTATGGAGCTCGCATGCAACATTTTCCAGTAATAATTGACCTTTATCAAAGTCCTGCATTGCGCAACTTTTGTTTTTATTTATTTGTAATGAACAACATCCACCCGTGTGAAGCAGGGGTTGCCATTGCAGACTACATTCGGATATTTAATACACATCTTTCTGCCAGCCCCTTCTCCAAAAAACCGTTTTAGCACTCTCCACTGAAGAACTCCACACGGAATGTTGCATGTTGTTTGTTTTTTTAAACTCTTTAAAACCATCAAAAAATCATTTTTTAATAATAAGAAAGGTTCAAACTTTATTTAAGAGAATAAGACAAGCTTGTGCTCAAGAAGTTTGCTTGAACTTTAATCAATCAATCAATCAAATAGATTTCTATAGCGCTCTTTCTTCAAATTCAGGAGCGCTCAATAGTGTCCACTGATTAAAACAAACGCTGACTTTCACTAAGTAAAACCACGCCATGAGATCTTTATTCCTTTTGAATAGTATTGTCTGAACAACCACCTTCATGCACACGCTCTTCCTTGCAACCACGTTTGAAAGCCCATTAGAACTTTTCATTTGAAGACTTAAACATTCAGAGAGGAAGCCAAAGGAAATCGTAACAAATGGCGTACTTAGCCGTAGCAACGTCTTCCTTCCTTTCTTACTCAACCTTGTACACAACCTTGTACACTCCTTGTACACAACCTTGTACGCTGGTGAAAGGGTGCCTGAGTGGTTAAGGACTTGTGGCTTAGAGACATGCATTGTGGCTTTGATTCCATAAATAACCAAGTAGGCAAAAAAATGTCTAAGAAGCTGGGTGCCACCAATAGCGTGAACAAAAGTTACGAAATTAAATTTGTAATTTCTTCTTTACAACCCTGCAGTTAAAGGAAACGTTAACGTACGTTTCTTAACAATGTTTCTGAGGAGGAACAGCCCGTATATAAGGCCACTTTCCTTCAGAATTGAAACCTTTCCAAAGTTTTCCCTTCCGCATTCTTGCCATTCATCTGCCTTTTGCAATGGTCTGTTGGACGCTTGTCTGAATTATGGGCGTGCTTTTTCGCGAATGGATACACAGAGCTTGATTTATATGAAGAGCGCTGGAAATATTTGTGAATTAATTATTCAGGCAACGTTTTATGTTTTCTTTTAGAAAAAAGGAGGAGATAATGATTGATGTGGGATAGGGAAGTATGCGCGGTGAGAGTGGAACAAAATGAACGAATAATTACATCCTCAATCAACTTAAAAGCTATTTGTTTTTATCAATAATTCAACATTATAATTACTTCAACTATACCAATAAAACAAACAAACTTTTTATAATAAACTAAAAAATCAAAATTTTCTCTTCTTTAATCAAACAACAAACCCCCTCCCCAGGAGATCATCAACTTCAACTGCAGGGCCTTGGTCGCCTCCGTCCCCTTCTTCACTCACGCAGACCCGAACTTCGTCTCGGACATTGTGACGAACCTGCGGCATGAGATGTTTCAGCCAGGAGATTACATCATCCGCGAGGGCAGTGTCGGCACCAAGGTGTACTTCATCCAGGAGGGCATTGTCGACATCATCACCCAGAACGGAGAAGTCGCCACGTCACTGTCCGATGGCTCGTACTTTGGAGGTTCTTCAGTTTCATTCCATTTCGATTTTTATAAGTTTTAATCGTAATTTGAAATATGAAAATAGTAAAAAAAATAAGTTTTAAGCTTGCGCATAAGCAAGGCATTGACTGGCAACCCCTCAGAGATCTGCCTGCTGGCGAAGACGAAGCGGACAGCGAGCGTGCGTGCAGAGGCGTACTGCAACCTCTTCTCGCTCTCGGTCGAACACTTCGACTCTGTCCTCGAACGCTACCCTTTGATGAGACGCACGATGGAGAGTGTGGCAGCGGAGAGGCTCAACAAGATCGGCAAGGACCCTTGCATCCTGAGCAACAGAGACGACCTGGAGGCGGACATCAGCATGGTGAACGAGCTCATCATGCGAGCCACGCCACTGCCCAGCTCTGGCAGTGACGACTCCGACGGCCACGTCACCGACGACGACCGCAAGCCGCAGAAGAAGAGGAAGAAGAAGGACGACCAGGCGTCGAACGGCGGAGGCTCCTCGATGGGCAAGGAACACACGCTGACCGTCAAGCTGGCCACCATGCTCCGGCGCTCCCGCTCCAACCTCAACATGGCAAGACAGCCTTCGAGAGATGAAAAGTGAACACCAGCAGAGTGAGAAAGCCCCCTGTGAAAAAGTAGGAAAATATTGTTTCGAGAAAAAACTAAAAAATAAAAATAATTAAACGGGAAACTTGAGAGTTAAAAGCATTCTAACTAAAGTAACTAGGCTGCTTATAGGGGGCGATTAGAAGCACCTCAGACGCTTTGGCTTTTGCATTCTCATCGGACGTCCTCGCAATAATCACTCCGTGTCTAGTGCTGTAGCCACCCTCTTCCCGAAGCCCGCCCTCACACTTAGACTTAGAGCTCATCACCGACTAGCAATTTGGCCCACATTCAAACGTGTTGGCGAAATGAAAGGAAAAGGCAATCACTTGTAATAATGATGGATTATTATTGATAACGCTTACCAAGCTAGTAACACCTTAGATACATACTACATGTAGTGCATACAATTCATTTGTATGTGAACTTGATTCGCTTGATGCGTCATCGAGGAGATTGTATATGTTGCAGTCAGAGATATTCAACAGCATCATCAGAACATTTGAACCTTTTATTTTTGCTTTGACGAATTTCGTTTCTTAGGGTATTCGAAAATTTGCAATGAGTTTTGAACTGTTTTTTTGCACCACTTCCGTCACGTACTGTGTTATTTTGTTTGATACTGTGCTTTAGAGATTTAAAAGGTAACTTTCATGTTTTATTGTCTCGAATAAAACGCTTCATTATGTTACATTTATTTGTTCTTTCATGCATAGAAAAACCTTCATATCACAACCGAGTAGTCTTTGTTTTAAAATAAAAAATGGATAAAAGAGATTCAGAATTACATTTTGAACCGATAAACAAAAATTGAAGTTTAAATGGGGTTTTTTCTACTTGTTAAATCATCTGACAAGAGAAGGAGGGAGGAAGAAGAGTCTTTGAAAATACAGTAAATAATCAGAGAGTATTCGAAAAACTCAACAAGTTTTGTATAGTCATTAAAAATGTTTTTTATTTAAAGTATTTCAAATAATGATTTTAAAAACTAATTTAGACATTTTTTATAATTTCGACTATAACTTCGCAGAAAAAACTTCGCAAAAGAAACTTTCCAATTCCAAAAAATTATCTCGAAAATTTAATTTGAATTTCGTGTATCTGCAAACGAACATCATGTTGCTGGGAAGTGTTCAGTGTTTGCATATCTGAAGACATAAAGTAAAACCTGCAATATTTTACAATTAAATATTTATGGGATATTTTGTAGGATATTCTATATTATAGCCAACTAATACGTTTATTGTTTAAAAATAAATGTTGTTATTTCCTATTTTCCACATTTTCCATTTTTAGTTTTTATCTATTTAAAAGTTTTGTTTTATTCTTTGAGCATATATGTTCGGTAATTCAAGAGGCCACTTATTATGGGAACAGAGGGGCGGCGATGACATCCACCTCCAAAACTATTACTTTTTTCTTATTTTGTTGTTTATTGCAATAATTTTTTGTTTGAATATTTTCACCATCTAAAAAAATCAATTTGCCTTTTTGATTATTTGTTATACAAAAAAAATCATATTAAAAAGTAAAAAAACTTAATCTTTAAGAAACGTTTTACTTTTTTTTAGCTTTTATCTCGCCTTATTTTCAAAGCTCTTTCGCAACAATGCGCAAATCAATAGCCTCTGTGCTGTGCTGCTTCTTGAATGAATTGGCGTGCTAGCATAGTTAGTTGTTGGGCTTGTGTCTGAGAATAAAGGTTTTAGTTGGTGTATGTGTTACGTTTATTATTATTATTATTATTGTTGTTGTTGTTGTTGTTAATACCATTTGCTTTTTTAAATGTATTTTTATGTTTATTTTCCCCTCTCTGGGAATCAGCTGTTGAAGGGAAGAAGAAATGAAGCTTTCGTAGTTGTGTTGAAACAAAAGAGTTGTGAAGACCAGAAAGATTAATTGATTTAAAGCATTTATTATTTGTTTAATGTATAAAACGCGCTGTTGAAATTTATTTATTAAAAAAGAAAAAAAATGAGACAAATAAGTAAAGAAAGCGCCAAAAGGGCGATTTTAAATTAATGTGATCACCATAAAAATGAATATTTATAAAGTCAAAAAAACTCGAGGGTTTGAATTGTTAGAAACTAAGCGATCACAGAAGCATCTTGGAGCCGGCAAAAATTATCCAACAAACGTTAAATATCAATTAATATTCTACTTTGAAACACCAAATATTTTACCTACCCCTAAATCTTATCCCTACTCTTCCGTGTTCTCATTCGCGTTGGAATACTCGTCCTTTGGTGGTGCAGCTTCGGCATCTGGGTAGTCCCGCTGTTCCGATGTGCTTCTGACACTGCCACCTCCCACATCCGTATCCTTTCCACCGAGCTTTCCTTGACACAGAGCCAATACTGCCACCAGAGTCAAGACTCCACACGCGAAGCCCAAGCCAGCCAACACGATGTACACTGGCTCAAGAACCAATGGAGAGGCTAGTGCCACTGAATGAGTGAAGAGAACTTAATTTTAAAACGTCGTTTCAGTATTAATTTGAAATACTAATGAAATATTCAAAGAGCATAATTAATAATTTATTCAAATAAATTAAATATGTATATCTACATTTACTCATTCATTATAACACTTTTTAAAATCATTAAAATGTTATTGATAAATGAAATGAATTGATTAGTGATGACTCACTCGAGTCCGAAGATTGAGTGCCATTCGCAGGGCTGTTGTTGCTTCCGTTCTGAGAGGCTTGTGTTGCTGGTACTGTGATGCTCTTGATAGTAGTCGTAGCTGCCAGAGTCGGCGTGGGAAGGACAGACGTATCTGTGGTAGCAGCACTTTTAACTGTAACTTTGGTTGTTGAAGCTGTATTTAGAGATGTTGTCAGAGCCATGGTGGTAGTTGTAGTTTTAGCTGTAGTAGAAGTGGTAGTAGTGATAGAAGTAGTGATAGAAGTAGTAGTAGTAGTGCTGAAAGGTGGAGTAACGGGCACGAAGACGGATGGGCAAGTCAGAGATGTCTTGGCATAATACCTGGCGGAAGAGCTGAAGATGTAAGTGCCAAGGAAGGCTTGATCGGAGCTCAAGTAGCATATGCTAAATGCAAAGTCGTAGACGAAGAAAGGGACATCTTGTGAGATGGCCTTTTCGGAACAGCTGCTGACACTGTCACTCACGTCGCTGTGTTGGTTGACTTTGAGAAGGGTTAAGTCGACGTTGCTCGAGGACCACTGCTTCCCTTGCGGACACGCTTGATCGGAAGGTTTTGATTTAAAATATTTCGAAAATGTATTTAATTATTTAGAAAAGTAGAACGTCGTAGAATAATTGGAAATAAAAACCCACTGTTAGAGCAGAAAAGGGAGCTGCGTGTGACGTGGAAGAGGGAAGTGGTGTCAGGCGCGGTTTTGAACTGTTTGATTTTAGCTTGGTACAGACTACAGAGATGTGTAACACTGTCCCAAGTTAAGCCGAAACATTTGATGTCAGATTGGCACTCTGATTTGCAGGAATTTAAATCGACGTTATTCTGTTGAAGGTAAGCAGCTTCTGTGGTGTCAGTTTTTGTCACTTCTATCAGCGTCACACAGCCTGTGGTGTGGTGTTGAAGCTTTAGTGAGTGCTTGATAAGCGTTTTAATAAGATTTTACGAGTTATTTCGCCTTTTTCATTCATTTCCGAGTTTACAACAACGTTTTAAAGGGATGAAAATGGTGGAAGTATTGTTAATATGAGTAAGTTGCATGCCTGAAGTGAGCTCCAAGACGCCTATTAAGAATATCAGTTTCAAGGGAAAGAAAACTGTTGAGTTGATCATTTTCAGAGTCATTTCCTCAACTCAAAATTGTAGTTATGTAGTAATGATAGTTCTTATTTGAGATTTACATTCAGCATGATTTATAATTAAATGCTAAAATTCAAAAGAGCTATTTTTCAGAACCTTGAGTCGACTCAAAAGTGTTTAAAAATGCAGAGAAGTAAACAGGCATTCATGCATGACACAATACTCTAGTAATACAATATAAGTGAGTGCTCGATTGATGGGCTACCATTGTATTTTATGGTCTTCAAAATTGTCTGCAGTGGCGTGAATGAATCAGTAGGGGTGGTTTGAAGGCGAGGCCTCACTCAATGACGACATTCTAGTCTTTGTTCTTTTTTGAGACTTTTCGATTCTTTCAAAATATAGGTTTCATGAAAACAATTAACTACTTTTTTGTCGTTTGGAATTTTAACACAGTCCAATTCAATTGAAGACAAAATGGTTTAAGTATATTGCTTTTATTATATCTATATATTTTATTTTCAAAAACTTCATCAAGACGTTGATTATAAAATAGAAAAATATTTTTCGTAGTTAATTTGTGTATCTTTGCTTCCTAGCGATTGTTTTAGAAGATTTCTTTCTTAGAGCGTCTTTATTTTTTATGGTTTTAAATATATATGTTCTAAAGTTTTATAAGTAATATTATTACTCCATTAATAAAAAACTATGTTTGGATGCTTTATTGATGGAAAAAATAGAACGGAAACCAACTTTTTTAGCCTACATTTTAAAACCTCTTTGCTAATTTTCACTATTTAGTTTGCAAAATTGTATAAATCCTCATGATACTTCAGCCACCATTTCTTTTTTTACAATTTCTTCACTTAAAATCTTTATTATTATTTTCTAAATATTTTGAATACTTTAACATTATATTTTTGATGTAGCTCAAATTAGGAAGATCTTTATAAAACTTTTTTTTTCCATTAATCCAAAAATGAAGATTTTAAATACTTATAAAATATAATTATTATTTACTAAAAGTTACAATTTTTAATGAGTTTAATACATTTCCTACTAGCGACAAAAATCTACTTTTAGAAAGTCTATTTTTAGAAAACTTTTTTTCTGGTAGTGAGTGCTTGTTATTTAAAGCGAGAAAAGTTACAGATCATGATTTTGGAAGCCAGAAATTTGTTAAAGTTAATCACAAAGTGTTCGCTTTTGCTCTTGAAGATATTAATTTCACTCTTGTAAATAATCTTTTTTTTACATTGTGACCCAATTCAAAAAATTTTTGTTTTATACAGACACAATGAACCAGGGCAGAGTTTTAGTTGGGGCTATAGACCAAGGCACATCTAGCTCAAGATTCCTGGTTATTTTAGAATTATTAGTATTTAGAATTATAAGTATTTCATTAAGCACTTTAATATTATTGATAAATGTTAATGAGATTGTTACTTGTGGCATTTTTAATATAATATATAAAAACTGCGCAGTTTTTATGTCAACTTGAATTAACTATTTGGAGAAAAAAAAATAATGTACAAAAGCACTATATAAATGTATTTGATTGATTTGTAAAATAAAATAAAGTGTGGTATGCAGGGTTAAACTTAAGAAAGACATTAAGACTTAATAATAAAGAGTCTTTATGAAAGACTTAATCATTATGTCATTAAGTTAATACTACTCAGCCTCAAATGTAGGTCTTAAATCAAGCATAAGAAAGGCATTAAAAATATTAACTAGTTCTTAGTGAGTTAATAAAATACGAATATTATAATTTTACGACGCCTATTTTGAATGCTTTAACAATATATTTTTGATGTAGCTCAATTTTTTTTTCTATATTGATTATAAAAAAAGTTACATAATAATGTTAATTATAAAGATCAGCAAAAAATTAAATTCATTACGGGTACTTTTTTGTTTTTATTTAAATGTTTTTTACAAACTTTATTCACTTAAAACTTGCTCTTGCAACAGATATTTGATGCTAAGACACATGACCTTGTGTGTAGTGACCAGAAAAGCGTCAAGAACACAGCTGTAAAGGCGGGGTAAATAAGAGTAAAAATAATCAGATGCATCTTGATAATGATGAGTGTGAAAGTCTAAAAGTCCATTTTAAGTGTCGAATCAGCATGTTGTAAATACTCACATTATGTTATATTCGGCATGAGAAAACTATTAGAATATAATTATTTTAGAAGTTAATAGAGTCGATTGATTGAATTCTAAAGCTGATTTTTTAATAAAACGTTAAATAGTTTTGTTTAAAGTGGTTTTTTATCTTGTCACATTATTATAGAATACGGTAAAATGAAACGAATTTTAAATTAAAATCAAAAGAAAAATGTGGCAAAGCTGCTACAATCGACAACGCAGATGGGTTGAAGTGGACCCGTTGGACCTGCTGCAATCGGTCCAGGCCTGCATGCAAAACGCTCTGAGAAAACTCGTCTCTCACAAAATCGATCCTTCGTGCCTCAAAGGTCTTGCAGGCTTTGGGTGTTGCTCTACATTTCAGACCCCACCTACCACACCAAACCCACCAAACCATACCACCACACCCACCACACCATACCACCACACCATACCCACCACACCATACCACCACACCATACCCACTACACCATACCCACCACACCATACCCACCACACCATACCCACCACACTATACCCACCACACCATACCCACCACACCATACCCACCACACCATACCAACCACACCACACCATACTCACCACACCATACCAACCCCACCCACCACACCACACCCACCATACCACACCCACCATACCAACCACACCACACCATACCAACCACACCACACCATACCAACCACACCACACCATACCAACCACACCCACCACACCATACCAACCACACCACACCCACCACACCATACCCACCACACCATACCAACCACACCATACCAACCACACCATACCAACCACACCACACCATACCAACCACACCATACCAACCACACCATACCAACCACACCACACCATACCAACCACACCACACCAACCACACCACACCATACCATATCACACCCACCACACCACACCCACCATACCAACCACACCACACCATACCATACCACACCCACCACACCCACCATACCACACCATACCACACCCACACAGCTATCGGCCTGACAAACCAGCGCGAAACCACAGTGGCATTCGACATCAGTAGCGGCAAACCTCTTCACAACGCCATCTGTATGTTTGTTGTTCCTCGCGAACTGACACACACACACACACACACACACACACACACACACACACACACACACACACACACACACACACACACACACACATACACACACACACACACACACACACACACACACACAGCTTTCGAAATCTATCAATTCTTGATGTCAATTCCCACATTTTCAAACGCCTGTAAAGGCCTTCATGTCTGAGGAAGTCTTAATCAATGTCATAGTGTGAAAAAATACAATTTAAAATTTAAAGAAATAAATAATATTTATATAATATAAACGTCAAATATATTCTTATATAAATGAGAATTTGGAGAATGCATCTTTGCGCGTGTCGAATTGTTTATGACGGACAAAGGTTGCAAGGGTGCCAAAAGAGAATCAACCGCATGGCATTTGTAACTCAAGGCACCAGTTTTTGTTCCGTTCTTTGAACGCAGGCTGCATGCAACTATTTATAGCTTCTGATTTATTAACCCTGCTTGTCATTTATTACTTACTCATTACATTGTATTCTTTTTCCTTTATCATCATCATCACCCCAATTATCATCATCTTCATCATCACTACAATCATCATCATCACCTTCAGCCTGGATGGACGCAAGGACAAGTGAGTTAGCAGAGTCCCTGTTGAACGAAGTGCCCAACCGGAACAAAGACCATTTCAAAGTTATTTTCTTATATATATATGTAGGCATATGCATATATATATATATATATATATATATATATATATATATATATATATATGTAGGCATATATATATATATATATATATATATATATATATGTTTGATTATATAGTTGGTATACTTGTGTTTTTCTAATATATGCCTATATATATATATATATATATATATATATATATATATATATATATATATATATATATATATATATATATATATATATATATATATATATATATATATATAGGCATATATTAGAAAAACACAAGTATACCAACTATATAATCAAACAACAACAACAAAGTATACAAAACATCACACAAAACGCATAGACACACAAACGACTATTGTTTCAGAGCAAGTGTGGCCTGCCCATCTGCAACTACCCGAGCGCTCTGAAGATGTTGTGGCTGTCTCAGAACGTGCCCGCAGTCAAGGCGGCTCTCGAGGAGGGAACTTGTCGCTTCGCCACCGTCGACTCGTGGCTGTTGTGGGTGTGTGAGTGTGTGTGGTTGTGGCTGTTGTGGGTGTGTGAGTGTGTGTGTAGTTGTGGCTGTTGTGGGTGTGTGAGTGTGTGTGTAGTTGTGGATGTTGTGGGTGTGTGAGTGTGTGTGGTTGTGGCTGTTGTGGGTGTGTGAGTGTGTGTGTAGTTGTGGCTGTTGTGGGTGTGTGAGTGTGTGTGTAGTTGTGGCTGTTGTGGGTGTGTGAGTGTGTGTGTAGTTGTGGCTGTTGTGGGTGTGGCTGTGTGTGGTTGTGGCTGTGTGTGGTTGTGGCTGTGTGTGGTTGTGGCTGTGTGTGGTTGTGGCTGTGTGTGGTTGTGGCTGTGTGTGGTTGTGGCTGTGTGCGTTTTGTTGTGGTTGTGTGGTTTCAGTGAGGTGGTTGTTATCAAGAGTTACTTTTGGCGCCAAATAGGTTTGAGTTTTCGTTAGGAGTTACCAAACTGTCCATTCTCGTTTGCTTCCGGATGGACATCCAAGAAGCATTCACAAACACACACACACACACACACACACACACACACACACACACACACACACACACACACACACACACACACACACTCACACACACACATACATACACACACACACACACACACACACACACACACTCACACACACACATACATACACACACACACACACACGTAGAACCTGACAGGGGGTGTGCAGGGAGGGGTCTTCAAGACAGACTTGAGCAACGCAAGCAGGACTGGCCTCTTGAACATCAACGAGCTGCAATGGGACTCTGAACTCCTCAGGTGAAGTTTGTTTGTTTTGCTAATGAACTTTTAAAAGTGTGGGTATGTTTTGATTTGTTATCATTAATGCGTTTAAAGTTCGCGTTTGTGTTTTCGGCTTAACTTTATCCTTCTCAAATACACGACCGAGACGCAGTAACAAAAAACAAAACAGTTTTTTCAAGGTGGATAAAAAGACGCTGGCAGAGATTTCATCGAGCTGTGAGGTGTTTGGCTTGATGAATGACCAAACTGCCGATCTGAAGGGGGTCCCCATCAGTGGGGTTAGTGCCGCTCTTCCTGTTGTCTTGCATTTATTTCAGTTTTATTAAACTGTCGAAAGGATAATAAATTATTTAAACATGAAATAATAAAAAAGTCCAACTGAAAGCACACTTCAAGCACACACTCCAACTACACCACACTACAGATCCTGGGCGACCAGATGGCTGCCTTGGTGGGGCACCAGTGTTTGTCTTACGGGAAAACGAAAAACACGTGAGGAAGCCTCTCAATAATAGAATATATATTTAATTTTTATCTAGAATATATAATAATAAATATTAATTTATTTATTATTATTATTCTAAATTAATCGATAGGATTTCCAATTTCTTATTATTGCGCTGTGACGACCTCGTTTGCAACTTCCCAACGCAGTTACGGCACTGGCTGCTTCATGTTGTGCAACACAGGAACCACCGTGAGGCAGTTCTCGAAACTATTTAAACATATTTCTGAATATTTCTAGCATTTATTTTATTGCATTTAATGATTAAAATAAATACCACAATGTTTGAAAGCCTAAACCGAATATTCACTTTCTCGCTTGCAGCCGGTCATATCGGAGAATGGCCTCTTGACGTCGGTGGCTTACAAGATGGGGCCAGACCAGCCTGTGCACTACGCTCTAGAGGTGCGCTCAGTTCCATTTGCTTCCTTCCAAGCCAGCCCATCATATGAACCAACCACCTCGAGCAAGCCACCACTCACACAAACCACACCACAGCACCACTTAGCGCCATAGCACAAAATCCACAACACACACAACAGGGCTCAGTGGCGGCTGCAGGACTGGCAATAAGCTGGATGAAGGATAATCTGCAGCTGGTGAAGGATGTCGAAGACTGTGGTGGGTGGTGCGAGCATTTAACCCAGAAATTCTTTTGCGATTTTTCCTAAATCTTACAGCAACTACTCACCAACTCATCGACTTTTTGACACCTTCTCCGCTGAAGAACGACTGGCAGAGAGCGTGCCAGACTCCGGCGGCTGCTACTTTGTGCCCGCCTTCTCAGGCCTCTTGTGTCCGCACTGGAACCTCTACGCCAGGGGGTTTGTTGCCGGTCTCTTGCGTTGTGGAGTGGAGATGTTTGAGGAGAATGCATGCAGATAAAACATACACATACATAAATGTATACTCACATACACACAAACACACACTGACAGCTTGATATGTGGACTGACAATGATGACCAAGAAAGAACACATCGTCAGAGCTTGTCTCGAAGCCATTTGCTTCCAAACCAAAGATGTGCGTCCTCCAGTGCTCATCTATTTCATATTCTCTGTCTTCTTAGATGGAATACTTCAGTCTTCATCTATTTCATATTCTCTGTCTTCTTAGATGGAATACTTCAGTCTTCATCTATTTCATATCCTCTGTCTTCTTAGATGGAATACTTCAGTCTTCATCTATTTTATATCCTCTGTCTTCTTAGATGGAATACTTCAGTCTTCATCTATTTCATATTCTCTGTCTTCTCAGATGGAATACTTCAGTCTTCATCTATTTCATATCCTCTGTCTTCTCAGATGGAATACTTCAGTCTTCATCTATTTCATATCCTCTGTCTTCTTAGATGGAATACTTCAGTCTTCATCTATTTCATATTCTCTGTCTTCTCAGATGGAATACTTCAGTCTTCATCTATTTCATATCCTCTGTCTTCTCAGATGGAATACTTCAGTCTTCATCTATTTCATATTCTCTGTCTTCTCAGATGGAATACTTCAGTCTTCATCTATTTCATATCCTCTGTCTTCTTAGATGGAATACTTCAGTCTTCATCTATTTCATATCCTCTGTCTTCTCAGATGGAATACTTCAGTCTTCATCTATTTCATATTCTCTGTCTTCTTAGATGGAATACTTCAGTCTTCATCTATTTCATATTCTCTGTCTTCTTAGATGCAATACTTCAGTCTTCATCTATTTCATATTCTCTGTCTTCTTAGATGGAATACTTCAGTCTTCATTTATTTCATATTCTCTGTCTTCTTAGATGGAATACTTCAGTCTTCATTTATTTCATATTCTCTGTCTTCTTAGATGGAATACTTCAGTCTTCATCTATTTCATATTCTCTGTCTTCTTAGATGCAATACTTCAGTCTTCATCTATTTCATATTCTCTGTCTTCTTAGATGGAATACTTCAGTCTTCATTTATTTCATATTCTCTGTCTTCTTAGATGGAATACTTCAGTCTTCATCTATTTCATATCCTCTGTCTTCTTAGATGGAATACTTCAGTCTTCATCTATTTCATATTCTCTGTCTTCTTAGATGCAATACTTCAGTCTTCATCTATTTCATATTCTCTGTCTTCTCAGATGGAATACTTCAGTCTTCATCTATTTCATATTCTCTGTCTTCTTAGATGCAATACTTCAGTCTTCATCTATTTCATATTCTCTGTCTTCTTAGATGGAATACTTCAGTCTTCATTTATTTCATATTCTCTGTCTTCTTAGATGCAATACTTCAGTCTTCATCTATTTCATATTCTCTGTCTTCTCTCTTCTCCATATCCTCTGATGGAATACTTTTTTAAACACTCATCCACGCCTTAATCCTTGCCGACCGACAGACCATTAATCCTACTTTTGATCACCATGGCAACAACTTCACTCCCGTAAACCACCACCACTTCCCCCACCACCCAAACACACAGCCCTTCCTCCTTCATCTCAACACAGGTGGCTGAGGCAATGTCCAAAGACCTGGGCGTGGAGTTGGAGGTGCTGAAGGTGGACGGAGGAGTGACTGCCAACCGCTTCCTGATGCAGCTGCAGGCCGACTTGCTGGGCGTTTCAGTGGGTGAGTGGTCGATGAGGGGGCAGTGATTATGAGTAATTAAACACTTTTAAAATTCAAATAAGACCAATTAACAGGACTAATAAATCATTAATTGTTTTAATCAAAACCTTCACTGTGTTTTCCCTTCCAACAATCGCACACTTAACCACCACCACACCACCACCACCACCACACCACCACCACCACTACCACACCACCACCACCACACCACCACCACAACTCTACCACACCACCACCACCACCACACCACCACCACCACTACCACACCACCACCACACCACCACCACTACCACACCACCACCACCACCACCACCACCACCACCACCACCACCACTACCACACCACCACCACCACCACTACCACACCACCACCACCACCACCTAGCACGTCCCCTGATGACTGAGTTGACGGCTCTGGGAGTGGCTTCAGTGGCAGGTGCTGCAGCAGGTGTCGATGTGTGGCAAGCCGACCAGGAAGGTGAGGAGTTTCTTTGAATATTGTCACTTTGTTATTATTATTATTATTATTGTTTTTGTTGTTATTGAATGCTTGCTCCAGTATGGGGCGTGTGGCGTCATTAATTTACTTTCAGAATATTTCTTCAATTCAATCCCATCCACCAGAGCCTCAAAAGACAGGCGATGGTTCAGCTACAATGTCTTCAGAGCGACTGCAAGTCTTCCATGCATCGACCTCTCTCGAAGAACGGAGAGTCAAGCACGCCAAATGGAAGGAGGCCTTGAAGCGAGCCTACGACTGGGACACTCCTAACGCCTGACAGAACCTCGCCACTTGTCGTCAATTCCACCAGCAGCTAAATAGTATTTTGCCAAAATCTTTCTTCAAATCACTGCCTCGTCGCCTCCTTTCTCGTTCTTAAGTGTTCACATTTTGTTCGAAGAATCGTTTTCTCTTGTCTGCATTGAATTTAATATCATTTTCATTTTTGCCTTGTAGATTCCTTCCACGCGTATAACTATTTTTTCATTAACCCTCATCACAAATCATGAACATGGACTTAAATAAATTGAAAAAATATTTTTTCAAGGCTTGTAAATGGTCCATTGTGAGATTTTATTTCAATAAAAATTATGAACTGTCGATTATTTTCAATAGAATTGGTTTATCATAAAATATAATTTGGAGCAATTTTTTTTCTACGACTAAAGCTTTTCAAAAAATTTTAAAAACAGTTTGGAGATTTTAAAAAATTCATGATTTGTGTCATGAATATAGATCAAAGATTGCTGATTTACGATAATGATTTGCTCAAATATTAATTTATTCTATGTAATCAGCATATATGCATTGTTTAATTTGGCAAGCGAAGGCTAATTAGATATTTTTACATTGATTGCGTTCTGCCAAAAAAACAAGTGTTATTCTTCGCCGTCCAATCAGGAGCTTTTTGGGTGATTAGAGTTAATAGGTAGTTGATTAATAAGTAATTAAAAGTTAATAGTATTTAAATAAATAGTCTTAAGAAAGTATTTTATAATATTAATATCAAGATAATTTATTTGTGGTGGAAGCAACACTTTTTGATTAGTTTTTTTACATGCCACAAATTTTCAAAATATAAAAAACAAGAAGAACAAAGCAATAGGTGTATAGCAAGACTTTATAATTGTTATATTAAAACGATAAGAAAGTTCAATGATGCGTCTAATACACAGGCGTGTGTGTGCGTGGTGGTATATAGCAGCTTCAAGAGTGGTCGAACGTCAATTCGCTACTTTAAAAGCTGATCATTCGGGGCATTTATTTTGTTTTTTCTCTACAAACTCCTCAAATACTGATCGATCTGATAGGCACTCGGCAAAGTAGCGTCAGAACTCTTAAATCAGTTTAATGAAACTTCCTATAATCTTGTGAAAAGGTTTCCTAAATGTTTTATTAATGAATTAAAGCAAGTCTTACCAACACAAAGTTCGAATCAAGAGCATATCTGACTGTTACGACGGTCGTTGTCACGGATGAGTCATCTTCGATCGTTGCATTGTCAAGTGTTATATGCGCGCATACACTGAGGCCATACACTTCGCATCGCTCATATGATTCTACGGGACATTTGCCATTTTACTGTCTTCGATAAAGGCCTTCGAGTGTGTGTGTTCAAACTTAAATTCACTTCCCACGTCTTTTCAACCAAACCTCAATGATACGCACTTGTTAAAGGCTTTTGTGCGTGAAGTCTGACGAGCTGTGAACAGGTGAGTGCTGCATCTGGACCCGTGCAGCGCACTTAATTGGAGGCGTATCGACGCACGACTTGAAATAAGAATGATTTATATTCACAATGACTTATCGTCTATATGTTAAAACATCACTTTATTATTCTATCAGGTAAGTTTCTGGAAATCAAAAAAAAGAAGTCTTTTCTTTCGTGACAGAAACCGCTTTCTCCAAGATCTATCTCACTGCACTTCCTCTTCCATCCAATCCCATCTCTTCCCCGCCATGTATCTCGTTTAATGAATGCCGCCGTCCTTGAAACTAATTAGTTCTTTCCCCGACTGCTTTTCCTACAAAGCTGCAGAAATCAATGCAAGGGCATTTCCAGACCCTGAAGCACTAATGATTTCCGAAGCACCTCAACTCAAGTTCCCAAGCTATTTCAATGGATCACAAAAAGTTTTCGTGAACAACAAGAAAACTTCCACTCGCAACCTTTCCTCCGACGAAGCCACCAGTTCCACACCAGGCAGCACCGTCAGAAGCACTCTCGACTTCATGCCTCCTCTCCTCGATGAGGCTGATCTGAGTCTCCTCAAGAGTAACATCTTACGCGACCGCCTCTACTCCAGCTCAGTGAACCTCAACTCACTCAAACACCACAACAGGGCATTCGCTCGCAAACCCACCATTCCCAACCCCATCCTCAAACTCAGCAAAACATCATCGGCCGGTCGGCTTCCCCAGATCAACTACACTGAACGATCTCTTCTCCATAATGACCTCGACAGATTTGGCAGCAACTACAACCTTGACTACTGCCACAACGGCTTTTACAACAACGCTAACATCAGAGAGAGTGGCAACAACAACACTAACATCAGAGAGAGTGGCAACAACAACACTAACATCAGAGGCAGTGGCAACAACAACACTAAAAAAGTGATCTTCAAGAACTTGGTTTCAGTTTTTCGGTTCGACAGCGACGCAGACAGCGGCTGTTCCTCGGAGTACGAGAGGAAACTAAAGAACAACTCGCCCCTCAACTCGAGCTTCACCAAAACAATAAACAAGCGAAACCTTCCTGCTCTTTCCACTCTACAAAAAAACAATGTAAACAAAAATGTTTACAAACAACAGAAAAATCACAACTCCAACATCAACATTCCCAAACGGGACAACATTTTCAAAACAAGCAACACTCCAACTTCCCGTGATGACGACCACCCCCGCTACCACGTGTACATTGATGATGAAGACGAAGAAGACAACGAAAGTGGTCTTTCGGTCTCTCCTGACCTCAACTCCCAAGTCATATTCGCCTACTCACGACCCCTTGAGCGGCCCCCATCGACCTTCATCTCAGATTCAAGCTCAGGCGCACTTTCAACTCCAAACACCGGCAGCAAGCACTTCAGCTCGAAGCAGACGATATACTTTGACGACGAAACTGAAGAGCTCAGTCCATCTCTGCACGACGACGAGGCTTTCGCTCACTCTTCTCATTCAAATTCATCTTCTAACCTCACTCCCACCATCGTCACTTCTCTTCAACCTCTCCACGACCAACCATTACTCTACCCACTTGGTCACTCTTCTCCCGAAGCACCAGCAACAAGCGTATCAAAGTTTCCAATCACCAACAACCCCTCTCAGGCAACCACCAGTTAGTTTCAGGACCAGCATTTACATTTTTGATTGAATATTTCTTGAACACACTTAAATTAAGAAAAATATTAAAAGCAATTTTTTATTTTTTATGAATCATTTATGAATAATTGGTAGAAATGATTTACACTTTGATGAATGAATATTGTAAATATTCTTTCTTACCACCACACCATGAAGAGAAACAGCCTGACTACGGATATGACGTGTCGATAGAGCTTCCACAGAGTGAGTACGACCTCATCAAACAACAACAAGAAGCAGACGCTCAAGCGCAGGAACAACAACTACAACAACAACTCGCCCAACCACTCAAACAACTCCACTACCCTCACCTGCCTTACTCGCTCTACCTGCAAGAAGTGAAAAAGCACCAAGAAGTAGCGGCAAATCTCAAAAAACAGGAGCAGCCTGAACGCCACAAAGCTGAAGCGACCTTCAAGTACAACCCGCTGCTGGGTAGCAACAACTGTCTCATGATCACGGTCAGACTGGGCGTTCCTTTGCAGCCCTCCGACGTGCTGGTGAAGACGAACAAGAACGGATCCAAGTTGAGAATCGTTTCCAGCAAGGAGGCTTCTTGCTTGCCTGAAGATTTCAACGAACAAATCCTCCTGCCCATCCAGATCAACCCTTACAAGATCTCAGCCAAGATCGACACTTCTGGTAACTTGCTGATTGAAGCTCCCATTCTCAAAATATGAGGACGAATCGGAAAAGTTTAACTCCCTGAAATATGAATGAAGTTTTAAGAATAGTTCTATTGAAAAGTTTCTAATGAAAGAAAAAGTAAATTACTTATCCTTCTAAATAGAATGTAGGACGAAAGAAAAATATTGCGTACTTAAAAAGGAAGCAAAGATGTTTATGTTCGTGAAGGGATGCAAACGTGAAGATGAAAACAAAATCAATAGCTCTTGATCAATACAACATAGTCATTGAAATCAAACGACTGCAAAGCTCTGCAGTCTTCTTAATAGTCTAAATGATGAACTACATTTTATAACAAATAACAAAAATTAATGTTAATTAATCCTCAAGTGATAATGAACAGAAGTGTATTTCTCAACTATCATTTATTATAGGATCATAATGTCGCTTGAAGGCGTGTTGACAGTGTCAAGCTGACTGACTGTTCCGAACTCTAGTCCTTCTGTCCTTGCAATGACACCTTATGAGGCTCCACTTATATTGATGGCGATGGTGAAGGGATTAATGAATGGTGCTGAAAATGATCATTATAACATTTAGTTTGTGCTACAAATAATTAGTTGATTTTTAAAAACCTTTAAAATAAAATAAAAGTGACTATTCAGACATATCTTTTAAATAACAACTTGAGAATCAATTGATTGGCACGTATACATCTACGCTGTACTTTAGCATTAACCATTAGGTTGTTACTTTCCTGTATTCATCATTTTGGATTTTCATTATCTAACGAACAATTTGTTTCTTCGTTTTATAAATTATTATAACTTCTATATAAGTTATTATTCCAAACTTTACTTGAAATAAATGCATTTAAACTCTTTAACCACTGATGGGGACTTTTTCCCAGAAAGAGAAACATCTGTCCGCTCATCAGTCACGTGCCTACAAGGCTGAATAGATAGAGGAGTCTTCATATTGCACCACAAGCCCTCATTACACATGCTCATTTGAAGAAAACATATCTTAATCATCTGCCTTAATGCATCCTTCGCCTTAAATCGATACTTCAATGTACTGAAGAACTGTTTCTAAAATTAATAAAATGTCATTACTCAGCGCTCAAAAACTGTTTTTCAGATTTTATTTGACCTGTTTATAAGAGAAACATTTTTAAATTTTACAAAAAACATGTTGGAAATCGATTTTGCAACAGATGATGAAATCTACACAGTTGTTATCAATTCATGATAACATAAAAAATAACTATTAGAAGAATTATTTAGTATATAGAGTATCTAAACTAAGTATTAAGAGGTACTTTTCAAGTCTTGCGGCACACTTAACAATCACAGCAGGACGTTGCACCGTTGTGACTTCTTGTTATTCTTTTTTCGAAAATAAATTGGTTAAAATAAAGATTAAAAACTTTTTTAGTTTATATGTTAAATAAATTAATTAAATATCTCAAATAAAAAGTAAATTTCATTAATTTTTTAATGAATTAATAGTAATAAAGAATCAATTAACTTACAATTATTCTTAATCTTTTTATGTATATAATTAAGTTTATGCCACTACGTCACACACGGTGTCTTGAGAGAGTTTCCGTTCATCGAAGTGTCAGCAGTTGTCTTTGAACATCTGCCTTCCCCTCCATTGTCATCACTTACTCTCTATTCAGCCTGTCAATCAATATGTTTTCAATACTACTACCTTGTGTTATATCACTGCTACTACACAGTGTTATAACACTGCTACTACACAGTGTTATAACACTGCTACTACACAGTGTTATAACACTGCTACTACACATTGTTATATCACTGCTACTACACAGTGTTATAACACTGCTACTACACAGTGTTATAACACTGCTACTACACAGTGTTATAACACTGCTACTACACAGTGTTATATCACTGCTACTACACAGTGTTATATCACTGCTACTACACAGTGTTATAACACTGCTACTACACATTGTTATATCACTGCTACTACACAGTGTTATAACACTGCTACTACACAGTGTTATATCACTGCTACTACACAGTGTTATAACACTGCTACTACACAGTGTTATATCACTGCTACTACACAGTGTTATATCACTGCTACTACACAGTGTTATATCACTGCTACTACACAGTGTTATAACACTGCTACTACACAGTGTTATATCACTGCTACTACACAGTGTTATAACACTGCTACTACACTGACCTGACACTCTCACAATGCGTTTATGTCCAAAATCAACTCATCTTCTGCTCGTCTCTTCAAAACAGCAGCAGTATTGAACGCGGTATCATCAACAAAAGAAAGAAAGGAAGTTATGAAAAAAATTCTATGAGATGTGGGCTCTCTTGGCTTGCTTACCTGCAATTTCCCTCCCCAAGGTGCCTTCGTGCTGTGAGACACCCTAGACATTGTAGCTGTAGTTAACAATACTGTAACCTTCCCCTTGCCAGTGTGCAAAGCCTTGCACCTGCCTCACGTTTAAGAGTTGTTTGGATGTATAACGTTAGTTGAAACTCAGACTTGAATATATTTTAGTGTTTATTAAATAAATAAAGAAAAGAATTATTCGAATTCAAATAATTCTGGGATTATTAAATAAGTTTTAAAAATAAAGAACGTGTTCCTGTCACACCCTTCACATTTGTTACATTTAACTGCTCTACTCCCTCTGTCGAATGGAAAAGTATTTTGATGCAAGTGTAGAACTATGAAGGGAGGACGAGGGAGGTTCATGATGATAATGATCTTGGTGTTACTTATTAAGCAGGCGATGAAGATAATTAGGAGAATATATTGCTAATGGTGAAAAAATGGTGATGCAGGTATAGGTGGCGTGATAATGATGTTTAATAAAGCTACCGCATGCATAAGAAAAATCATGTAAGTGGGTTGTCGCATAAACACGTGTATATGTATTTATTTAGGAGAGGGTGTGTTTGTGTGTGTGTGTGTGTGTGTGTGAGTGTGAGTGTGTGTGTGTGTGTGTGTGTGAGTGTGTGTGTGAGTGTGTGTGTGTGTGTGTGTGTGCGTGTGTGTGCGTGTGTGTGTGTGTGTGTGTGTGTGTGTGTGTGTGTGTGTGTGTGTGTGTGTGTGTGTGTGTGTGTGTGTGTGTGTGTGTGTGTGTGTGTGTGTGTGTGTGTGTGTGTGTGTGTGTGTGTGTGTGTGTGTGTGTGTGTGTGTGTGTGTGTGTGTGTGTGTGTGTGTGTGTGTGTGTGTGTGTGAGTGTGGTTACGCATTCTGGCGGCTGCGAGCACTGCATGGTCATAAAAGAGCGATGAAAGAGACGAATGAATGGAGGACGCAGTGGCAGATAAGTTGTTTGCAGTCGCTGCGCTTCCATTCAATTTGTCAATCCTGATCAGGAACTGCCCAGAGTTGAAAGGAATGAAGTTTTCCGCTGAAAGTTGAAAACGTCGAAATTTAATCAAACAAAATTTTAATTTTAGAATTAAATTTTTATGCTTAAATTTCAACAAATGGAAATACTGTAAAACTTAAAATTCATTGTGCTGCTTTTCACTGAAGTGAAGAAAGGAACAAAGACTTTAGACTCTTTTCCGATTGATTTTCCCGCACTCCTCGCATCCCCTCACTTGCTCTGGAAGACTGCATTCTTACAGCTTGTGCCTCTCATCGATCCAGTCATCTCCTTGCGCACTGAAAGACTTGAAAATGCGCATCTTACAAAAATTCGACTCACAAATTATAGAAAAAATTCAAAGTATGAAAAATCATAATTTCCACTTAATAAAGATTTCTTTCCAATTAACTTTTTCTAACCCCCAGCACAGTCTTCTTTTAAGGGAAACACAATCGTGTATTCCTACTCTGGAATTGTCTCTCACGCATCTCTCGGACCTCTGAGCTTTTAAGCTTTTAAGCCTGCAATGACCGCATAAGACTTCAAGTCACAAAGCTCCCAGTCCCTCTCGCAACTTCGCATCTTCACATCTTCACACCATCTCATAAACTTCACACCAATTACACACACACACACACACACACACACACACACACACACACACACACACACACACACACACACACACACACACACACACACACACACACACACACACACACACACACACACACACACACACACACACACACACACACACACACACACACACACACACACACACACACACACACACACACACACACACACACACACACACACACACACACACACACACACACACACACACACACACACACACACACACACACACACACACACACACACACACACACACACACACACACACACACGGGACGGCATGAGAGATGAGGGGGGGCAGGAAGGACCGACAGGACTCGCAGGAAAGCAACCTGAGCACCGTTTCTTCGATCAGAGAAGTCGAACTCTTCCAGCTCTACTGCTCCCACACCACTGGACCTACTTGGGTGCGTGGGTGGGTGAGACAGGGGGTGATGCAGGGGGAAGAGGGTGGGTGGGTAGTGAGACAGGTGGGTGGCAGAGAAAGGGAGGGGTGAAAATGAGTGGGCGGATGAAAAAGGTGGAAAGGGGGTGGGTGGAATGGAGTAGGGGGTGGGTGAGATGGAGTGGGGGGTGGGTGAGATGGAGTGGGGGGTGGGTGAGATGGAGTGGGGGTGGGTGAGATGGAGTGGGGGTGGGTGAGATGGAGTGGGGGTGGGTGAGATGGAGTGGGGGTGGGTGAGATGGAGTGGGGGTGGGACAGAAAGGGCAGGGCTTCTGTGTGAAGGGTGGTTGTGTGCGTGGGAGTGAAGGTCAAAGGCTGCTTTGGGTGGTTTGGCGGGTTCCGAAAGGACGAAACGGAATGTTTTGAGGACTGCACGTTCGTGGATTAATTAGGAAAGCTAATGAGGTTGTGGCGTTGCGGCCTCCAATCATCATTATCATTCTTCTCGGCGCTCGCTAATTTGTTGGCGAGGCGTGTACAAATGAAAAATGTTAATATTATATTTTATAAAACCTTGTTTATAATATTTTGTTTCTCAATAGTGTATTTTTAATACGTTTTCATGACTAAAGAATGAAAGGAGGTTTACGTTGCGGTTAACAAAGGGAAGAAAGACAGGGGTTCGCAGTTTAGGGAATTGAATCATACGATGCAACAGTTCTGGAAATATTCACTCATCTTTCCAGCGCCATTTAAGACTTGTTACTTGCAAAATAATTCTTAATCTTTAAATGTTTGATCAAATTATAAGCAATAATTTCTTTCTCTATGTGATATTGAGAAGCACGAAAGTTTTTGGGCAGGAACATTCCCATGCTTAACAAAGAGAGACACGCTGCAAAGCCGAAACAAGTTGATCTATTATTTACTTGCTGACTTCGTCCTTCATTACTTCTTTTATTGCATTTTCAACGACCTATAAAGCATTTCTGAGCCCAGTTCTTCTGTTTTGCAATATAGCTGGAGGTGGATGGGTGTGGAAGCAGGGAGTGAATAGAACTAAAGCCTTAGTTGAATAGATAAAGGAGAGGAAAGGTGAAGGCAAAATGAGCTTATAGAAGACATGCGGGTTAGTACGGAATAAAAATAGAAATAAATAAAGCATAATTGATGAATAGTTGAACATCAAATTAACAGGACATTCAATTCGAGGTGCATTCACACATTTGATTCAGTGCAGCGCACAGTCATCGACTGCCATGCCTCGAAAGACCAGTGCGTGACAGCGAACATTATGCAATATTCCTTTAATAAAAGCACTCCGGGCCGAAGATAATGCTTGATGTTGTATTGGCCAATGTTGCGGCTGCTTGTATCTTTCTTTTTTGATTGCGATTTGAGCCGAAAAGAAACAATGAAAGGTTTTATGACGCGCAAAGGACACTAAAGACGAGGACTGAATTGAATGTATTTCAATTTTTGGTCTAGAGAGTTTAGCCACCGTAGGTCTTTTGTTTTTATAGACTGTTGTGGCTACGGTTAAGATGTTTATTTAATTATTAATTGCTATTGAAAACCAGACGCGCCCCCTAATTGGTCTCCATGGAAACTAATACTACTTCCCTGTAAAACTTATCTATCAAGTTTAAAATGCATACGACTTTGAGATCATTCCTGCCCCTTGTCGCGATGTTTGTGCTCCACAGACTGCCAAAACTTCTCCATCTCTTCAGTCTTCGTTGCTAGGCGTTGCTAGGCGGGCGGAAGTCGTGAATTGAAACCATTAGTTTTCCATTAAATTCTACAATTCCAATATTGCGATTCTGACCATTTTTAAAACCCCATTTTCATCATCATCATCATCATCATCATCATCATCATCCTCATCATCATCATCGTCATCCTCATCATCATCAGCATCATCATCTTTTCCATATTCATCATCATCGCCTCCTCATCCACAGAGTCCGGAGAAAGTTTGGAGAGACATATCGAGCCAGCAGTGTCTGTCTCCTGGAGCTGCAGCCACTCAGCAGCCCTGTCCGCTGCCCCTCCTCCTCAAGCAAAACTTCTACCTCCACGAGCGTCTCAACGACAACGACGATGAAGCCAATGACGATGAAGCCAATGATGATGGAGATGGTGACGAAGAGGATGAAGAAGAGGGTGATGGAAGCCGTGGTTTGCAGCTCTACAAGGTGTTACTGCTTGACTCTTCGACCATGCATTGCCGACTGCCGGTCAGAAAGCCATTTGTTTCCATTTGTTTCCTTCTGCTTTTACTCGTTCCTCTGCCCTTCAAGCCTAATCAGTTTCCTCTCTCCTTCAACGACAGAAGTCCGCCAAGGGTCGCCAGTTGATCGACGAAGTGTGCGAGCGACTGAACCTCTTGGAGGTTGACTACTTTTCGTGCTTCCAACGACAAAAACACAACTTCAAGGTGCGCTTCGTTTGAATCTTTGTAAAACCCCATCACAATGCTAGCAATGTTGTTTTTGAAGTGATAGCATGAGACTCATAATTAGATTTGTTATAATGATTTTATTTTAAGTTTATTAATTCAACTATAATTTAATGTCTTGATTAAATGTAACATTTATGTATTACTTCAAACCATCCTTAGACGTGGATAAATCCAGAGAAAAAACTCAGAAATCAGCTTGAAAGTTGGCTTAAATATTTAATTTATTTTATCAATCTCATAAATATGTATTTACTCAAATGTCATTTTTCAAAGCTTGCGAAATTGCTTTCTCGATTGAGGGATTAATAAAGTTGGTATATAAAGCAAGGCACATTAAATTAAAACGGTTTAGAGCTTTTTATCTCTGAAACTCCTAGGCGTATTTTTTCTTTTATTGCCAGTAAATGAAAAAATGCTTCTCTAAATAATCATTTCCAATTCGCTTCGACATTTGTTCATATTCAATCATAGAACTAAAAAAAGAGAATGCGTTTCATTGTTTTATTTGTGATATTTGCTCTTCTATACATTTTAAAACACTTTTCACACTGATCAATTTTATCTTCTTTTGTAGTAGTTTTATTATTTTAAAATGAACATCAGAAAACAACGTTAGCGTGGAGTTTGCAGTGAAGTTCTACCCGCCCGACCCCTTCATCCTGCAAGAAAGCCTCACCAGGTATGCAGTTCGATGGAGCCACGCAATCAATGATTCCAAAATCTCAAACTTTTACAACGACCTTTGGTACTTCCTCATTCCTTTTATTCTTTTCGCATGTGCCAATTATTTTGTATCATTCTTTCAGATTTTTACGTATGTGTTTTCTTGCATTACACACTATTACACAAGGATGCGAGCATGGGTTACATAGATCAATAGGCATCCAACACGCTGCAGGCAATGCCGCTAGGATCATTATAAAAGATGTATTTTAAAAAATTGAAAACTACTTGTAAAGATATGTAAACTCATTTAAGAAAATGAAAACCTTTGAAGGTGTGCTTTCCATGGAGAAATGAAAAACCTCCTGAAAATTTCTTTTTTTAAATTGCTAAATCTTTTAATAATATTGTGAAAAATATTTGTTATAAAAAATCAAGAAATATCGCTAAATCATTTTTTTATTTCTGTTACTTCCGTTTCTAATCTTTTAATACAAAACATGCTTTGTCAAAAAGATTGCAAATTCCTTCCGAACGTGACTGGCTCACCAACTCACAGGTATCTGCTCAGCCTGCAAGTCCAAAAAGATATCGTTTCCAAAAGGTGGAGTGGGTGGGGAAGATGGTGGCTTGGGTAGATGGGGGGTTGGAGTAGATAGTGGGTGGGGAAGATGGTGGCTTGGGTAGATGGGGGGTTGGGGTAGATAGTGGGTTGGGGTAGATGGGGGGATGGAGTGGATGGGGGGTTGAAGTAGATGGGGGGTTGGGGTAGATGGGGGGTTGGAGTAGATAGTGGGTTGGGGTAGATAGGGGGTTGGAGTGGATGGGGGGTTGGAGTAGATGGGGGGTTGGAGTAGATGGGGGGTTGGGATAGATGGTGGTTTAGGCAGATTTTGGGTTGTTTGATGAGAGTTAACAAGGTCAGTAAAGATGAAGTGAAATAAAAACGATTGCTTCTGGGTTTTGTGACAAATGAGTGCTTGAACAAATGGATGTTTGAAGTTGTATGAATGCAATGCGAGATCAGGCGTAGATTACTCAGAGGGTTGGCAGACTCGGAGGGGAGTGATGCAAACATTGTCAGGAAGTGATGAGGAGCTTTCAGAGGATACATTGTTTAAAGTTGTTGTAAGAAATTACTTTTCTCATTTGTCTAACTGTGAAATCATGTGACTAAAAATCTTTGTCACATGTTTATTTACCCCTTTTAAGAAAATCAAGCTTTCATTTATTCTGGTAAGATGGCGTCATTGAAAAGTATGATCGATCCGCTAATCGCTTGAGTAGATTACCAAAGCATGAAACTCTACATTGGGTTTCTTCCAATCTTTTATCTTTTTCATCCATCCATTCATTCATCCATCCATCCATGTAACCACCCATCCATCCATCCATCCATTCAATCCGACATAGTTTAAAAACATCTTGTAGTGTTTCAAAAAGAGACCTTCAAGACACCAATATTCTAAGGCATTTGAATAAAACTTTAAAAATTTGCATAAAGGCGAGTGAAAATGATTCTGATGTCAAATTCTTGTGAATAAATTAATAACTTATGCCTAGATTGCTCAGCCATTTGTGCTTTATGCCAGTCTTCTACTTGCTAACGGCATCCCATGAAGAGTGAATGCGTTTAAAGAGGTAAATAATCTTACCATAACCATACTTTCTTCATCATCATTATCAAATAATTCTTATCAGGATCCTCTTCCTCATCTTCATCTATTTCACCAGCATCATCTTATCTCTAATCCATAACCAAAAAATCACTGGACTTCTCTCTCCTTCAAGCAGCCCACCACCACCATCTCCACCAACTAGACACTCATTATGATCACCCTAATCAGATAAGTGCACCAATCAGTGCACACCGCTGTACACACGACAGTTCTCTGCAATTTCACTTACTTTCCGAGTTTTTCCCTCTTGAAAATTCTTCTTTTTCTTTTAAAAAACTTTTATTTTACTTAAGTTTTTTTTATACTCATTTTATTTTTGAAGATTTAAAATTTTTTTGTGAGTTAAAAAAAATAACCTACTTTTTTCGCGTGTGTATACGTTGCACTGCACGGAATCCGCGTGCACAAGCTCACTTTTTCTAGCTGTATAAATTCCTTATTTTATCATGAAATAAATACATAAATTAAAGCCATAAAACATATAAGCCATTCAAGAAAATTTATTTTTTGAATTCAACAAAATAAAAATACTCATGCCTTATTGCTCATTTTCATACAACAACTTTATGCTCGTGCACCCACAATTATTTTTCAGACGCATGCGTTTCCAAAGTTAACCGTTTGAAGCTTTCGACTTGATGGCACTCGACAAGTCATCCTTCAATGCGAAGAGATTCTACTTCTAAATATTTCTTTCATCCCATTCAAATAGATTTCCCTTCACTGAAAAAAATAATTTTTTCAGTAAAAATAATTTGTCAAAATTTAAAATAAAGACACTTCGCAGCAATACTTACACTTTGAATTAAAATTTAACTGAATGTTACGGCGTTGCACTCACTCCTTTGCTGAAACTCCTTTTTTCCCACTCACTGCCTTCCAAGCCATCAATCCCACTAGCAGTCACTCATTTGACGAAATCCACTCAAATCCTTCCCTTAAGCTAGGCATCAATAACTTGCCAAAAACTTTGTTTCCTATTCCAAACATTATTATTGGAAGTCAAACTACCATGTATTATTTTTCACTAACACCTTCCACGTCTCTTATTTAATCGTATTTTTCATTGTCTACATCTTCACCCAATCCTTCAGAATTCTACCCACTTCCACTCACCCAATCCCACCCAATCCCATACAGTTCCTCCCATCCAATCCCATATAATTTCATCCAATCCCATCCAATCCCATCTAATTTCATCCAATCCCATCCAATCCCATCCAATCCCACCCAATTCCAACCACTCCACCACTGGATGCAGACTTCCTTGCTCCTTTTCCACACTTGCGATCCTGGGTTCTTACCTGGTGCAGTCGCACCTCGGAGATTACGACTTGCGAGAAAACAAAGAAGGTACTCGCCAAAAACTATAATTCTCCAAGAGACGTGCCTTCTTATCGGTGTTGTATACTCTCTTTTTAATAAATACTTTTGTCAAATAGATTTAAATTTAATACTGCGACTTCATTCTTTCATAAAGCGATAACTTTTCAACTCCAAAAAGTCACTCCTTTAGCATCACCCCTTCTCCTTCTTCCTTCTCCAGTCAGACTGAAAAAGGCATCGTCACTCCTCTGTCTCAAGTCCCTCTCGACGGCGGCACCAGAGCAGCCACCCACAGACCTCTTCGAAGTCGTCACAACGCTCCACAAATCCCGAAGGTGTGCGTCAGTGAAAGTAGATGGAAAATGAAAAGTAAGATTTAATGAGGTTAATCAATGGGGTTAAAATAGAACATATTTTTTTCATGAATTTATTTCTTTTTGCGTCGTTTGAAAATGGCTTTTAGGCGATTTTAAAGACTTGAGTGAGTTTTATGGCTTCTATCAGCAGAATCTCAAGGTTTCGTTTATGAATTTCTACTTTAAATGCAACTTTTTTGTCTTCAACCAATCTAAGTACTGAGCGGTTCCAAGAGGCGTCTCATGAGTTAGAAAGACTTTTTGAAGTAGAAAAATAATGTGAGAGTTTTTCATTCAACAAATCATTTGTGACGTTTCCTCCTTTCGGCAGTTATTCAAATTGTTATAAAGGAAGTTTTAGACTTTAAAAGTCTTTTATGTCCTCTCCCATCATTCATTTCAGCCTTTTCGTGAAAACATTTAGACATTTTTGAAAAAACTGTTTACATATTTTATTGCATTATTTTATATTTATAAATCTATCAAGCTTTTTCATAATTTATTCTTCAATTAATTTATTTTTCCACCAATCATTCACCATTCCCATTCATTTATTCACATATTCCATCTTTTTTATTCATTCATTCATCCACTCATTCATCCATGCACTCATCCATTCATCCACTCATTCATTCATCCACTCATTCATTCATGCACTCATCCATTCATCCACTCATTCATTCATCCACTCATTCATTCATGCACTCATGCATTCATGCACTCATGCATTCATGCACTCATGCATTCATGCACTCATGCATTCATCCACTCATCCATTCATGCACTCATTCATTCATCCACTCATCCATTCACCCATTCATCCATTCACCCACTCATCCATTCATCCACTCATCCATTCATGCACTCATGCATTCATCCATTCATTAATTCATCCACTCATTAATTCATCCACTCATCCATTCATCCACTCATCCATTCATCCACTCATCCATTCATCCACTCATCCATTCATCCACTCATCCATTCACCCACTCATCCATTCATCCACTCATCCATTCACCCACTCATCCATTCATGCACTCATGCATTCACAGGGGCCTGTCTCCTTCATGTGCTGAGAGCTGCTACCTAATCAATGCATGCAAACTCCCTCTCTACGGCATTCATCTGAGCAGTGTGCAGGTGGTGATGACGATAGTTTTGAAGATAATATGGATAAAGTGGTGATGACGATAGTTTTGAAGATAATATGGATAAAGTGGTGATGATGATAGTTTTGATAATAAAATGGATAAAGTGGTGATGATAATAGTTTTGATAATAATATGGATAAAGTGGTGATGATGATAGTTTTGATAATAATATGGATAAAGTGGTGATGATGATAGTTTTGATAATAATATGGATAAAGTGGTGATGATGATAGTTTTGATATAATATGGATAAAGTGGTGATGATAATAGTTTTGAAGATAATATGGATAAAGTGGTGATGATAATAGTTTTGATAATAATATGGATAAAGTGGTGATGATGATAGTTTTGATAATAATATGGATAAAGTGGTGATGATGATAGTTTTGATATAATATGGATAAAGTGGTGATGAGGATGATGTTAGTTTAACTGATAACATGGATTAGATGGGTCGAGTTTGAAAACTTTTTATAGTGTGTTTGATTTAAAAACTCTTTAAAGCCACCAGGATATGATGGTAAAAATAAAAATATTTTAACAAATAAGTAGAAAATCACCTCGCATCCTCCTCCCAACCACCATGAACATCATCATCATCATCACCAACACCCCCACCCTCTTCGTAAATCACATGCAGCTGGAAGACGGCAGAGACTCCGAGTTGGGAGTGGGCTGGTTTGGCTTGGTGATATGCAACAATTTCACGAAACTCAAAAGCTTTACTTGGCTCCAAATGTTGAGTGTATCGTTTAAAAACTCAGAGTTTGTCCTTAAACTCAAACCTTCTGATGGAGAGGACACCGCTAAAAAGGTGCTTGCGTTTCAACGGCGTGAAGAGTGCTTTATTTTCTATTTAATTGAAAACTAATGTTTTTTTGTTTTTCTAGTAATTCGATAAATTTTAAAATTTTATAATTCTCTACAAATAGTTTCACTTCTCCCCTTCACACTTCCATCCAGCAGGCAGAATCTTCGAAGAACATTCATCGATTTCGTTTTGCCTCCTTCAAAGCAGCGAGACATTTCTGGAGACTGGCTGTAGAACACCACACCTTTTTCAGGTTGCAATTTTTCTCCAATTTTAGACTTTCCAACAACTCTAAAGCTTCTGAACTCCCCTTCAAACACTCGTTCAGGATGACGGAATCGTGCGACAAGAGGAGCGGAGGTTGGCTCTCCAAGGCGCAGACTCTCCGATCCCTCACAAGAAGCTTCAGCGATTTCAGGTCAGTCATTTTTGTTGTTGCATTCAGAAGATAATTCGTTTTTTAGAAACATGTTTCGATTTAAAAATAATAATTTTGAGTTATTTAAATTCAAAAACGAGTTGGTGAAAATGTAAAAAGCTTAAAGTTGAAACAACGCAGCTTCGCAACACAGCACCAGTGCTGAACACATTGAAATCAACACAGGTTTGAAGGTCGAACTTACTACCAATCGCTCAAGGCTTCGTCTCAAATCACCAGACCTGCACCCACCTTCCAACGACGATGCTTCAACGGTGATGCAAAACAATCACAACTAATAAATATCTACCATAACCTCAACTATCAAAACCATAACAATCACAACTACTAAAATTCTACCACAACCTCAACTACTAAATCAACTACAACTACCACAACAATCCCTTAAACCGCCAAAACCTTCCAAAAACCAACCTCTCAAACACAGCAACCAAAACCTTCAGAACTCTCCAAGTCCAAGTCTCTGCACACATCGGTGGAAAAGAGCATCAACTCCCGACCATTCCTTTCCCACCACGACATATTTTCCAAGGTGTTTTCAATGTTCATTAGCCAGTCGATGTGTTGTTTTTAGAATAATTGAATTCAACATTATTTATTCGAAATAATTTCTCCAGCAGGGAGTCCTCTCTCCCGACAGCAGTCATGGAAGCGAGAGAACCTTTGGCGCTCGCAGCAAAAACACATTCTCAGTCTTCAGAACTACGGTTGTGTTGAGTGGGTGCTGTGCTTGTTGTTGGTGGCTTCCAGTATTATTGGTTGTGTTTTTTCGAGGGCTAGTGATGTGGATTAAAGAAATTAAAAAATTGAAAGAGTTTGTTCAAACTTTCCAAATGTCTCAAGTGCATCAAAATTCAAAAAGAATCAATAGTACATTTTACTATAATGGCGTTGCACTGAAGACGTCTGAAAGAATTCAGAAGACGATAACGAGAGTCTGAATGGAGAATTCTATTTGCGACACAGACGACGTTCTCGTGCTGCACAGAGACGCTCACAAGTTCTCAAACACAACGCCAGAATCAAGCCGGCAAAGGTCCCTCGAAAAACAGAAAAGTAAATAATGTTTTCACGCCTGATGTTTTGTTGTTTAAAGTCTTCCGCTCTTCTCGTTCACACCTCCTCAACAGAAAGCCTCCAAGAGTCCGTTGCAGCCCACACGAGTAATGTCCTTGGACGACTTGTGACGCCCATCATTTTCTTTCTTTTTCAACGTCATTTTCACCATTGTCATTCTGGAAATAATCTCTGTCCTCATCAACTTTACCATCACTTAAATCACTATTGAATTTCAACACATGCTTAATCGCCTTCACTGCTTTCTTTATTGCTTCCTTGGTTCTAACTTGTCAGTTAGTCGTTCGAGTTATAGAGTTATACTTGTTTCATAGCCAGAAAAATTCACTTACTCAGTAGTTCAAAGAAAAGTGGTTTTCAATAATGCTTTAGGGCAAGAGCCTATTTTTAGAGCTCAGCGCTGACAAAGACTTATTGCAAGGCAATATTGCAAGTTGTTGCTAAATACTAAAGAAAAGATTGTTTCATATCCGCTGGATTCTAGTTCCTGCATAATTTCATACAATTCAATAATTTCTTCAACTGAATATTTTATAATTTAATATTTTTCTTGATTTATTCATTGATTTGGTGGCCTAATACGAAGTGACGAGGCTTTGTTGAGCCGATTTTCAACTTTTCAGCACAGTCTTTCCAAGTCCTCAACGAAAACATAATCCTTTGATCTTGTTTCTTCAGCATTCTTCTCGATTTTATAACTCAAAACATTCGTCTTTCTCAGTTTTAAAAGAATTATTTTAGTCTTTTCTCGAATGGATTCAATAATTCAAAACAATATTTTTAGTTGTTTTTAGCGATTTTAGTGTTTCGGTCAATTTCAATAAACGCCTTTACCTTACTTCTTCAAAGTTAATAATAGCAAAATATTTAACAGTTTTTTTTAAAAAATTCAAAACAATATAAAAATGTTTTTAAATAATGCATACGTTTTATTTTAATTCACAAAAATTGTCAAAAAATTTAAATAAGAAAATGGTTATAGAAAGTTTATAGTTTGAATCACACTGATTATACGAAGATGTTCCACGGATCTTTCAGAATAAACCAAGGCTCCCCCTCAAAAAGCTTGCACACACGTCTGCAGCTTCTGGTGCCACGCCTTGTTAGGAGGGCAACTCACCTCCTTGCACTGCCCCCACTCTCCGCAATGCACGTACTTGCTCCTTTCCCGGTGTGGCCAGTAGAAACGCCCTGGCCCGGTGTTCTTGCATGGATTCTTTGTGTCGCAGTCAAAGGCGTCTGGTGTTAGTGTAGCTTTTATAATGGCTGTGAGAATGCGAGACTAACTTGCATCTAAGAATTTAAATTTGAATTTGAGAAAAGAGCGCTATAGAAATTGATTTGATTGATTGATTGATTGATTTAAATGAAAATTGTTCAGCAAATGTAAGGTACGTTTTAAAAAAGTCCCAACAAAGACTTTATATAGTTAGACTGATTTAAAACGTCACCCAGGACGCAGACGTGCTTGAAGCCGGGCCTTCTGTCGCAAAAGAAGCCATGATAACAGACGTTCAGCTGGCAAGGATCTTGCACTGAAATGAGTTTTTATAATTTAAACATTTATAAAATAAACTTAATTTATTTTGTTTCTAACTTCCTGATTCTGCTGTCATGTTCATAAACGAGTTTTGTGTGTTCTTCGACTCGATGTAGCAGTAGATGTGTTCTTGGTCGAAGGCGGCACTGAGAGGTTCTCCACTGGGGATGTACAGGTGTGATGGTCCGTCAGACTTTATATCGAACTTGTATTCGAACATGCTGGGGTTTGGTAAGATGCCTCTTGAGAAATAAATGGTGCCTGTGTCGTAACCCACTTGCGCCTGGCGTAGTTGAAATGGCTTTACTTTCCTGATAGATCACAATTTAAAAGAGTTTTGCCATTTAGAAGAAACTATAAGATTCGAAGAAAACCTCAACAGTGTTTCCATCTGCATTGATTTTGATTCTGCACTGAGCTCTCCCGCCACTGCCCACAGCCATTTCAGTCACTTCGTCGCTGATTTCAATCGGAGCTTGAAAAAGGATTATTTTATATTTAAATATTTGTATTTAACAAATTTAAAATGCAAAGTATTATTTCATACATAAATATTTGTATTTAACAAATTTAAAATTCAAAATATTATTTAATATATATAAAAAGTATAAAATTCTAAATAATTTAGTAGCTTTGTGGGATCTTGCAACGCACCCTTGCAGCTCCTCTTGACAATGCTGCTTTTGAGATGAGCGAACTCTTGGAAGCTTTCCAGGTGACTCAAGTGCAAGCAAGTGGGCGCATCCGCCATGTGGACCAGTTCACTTCTGTCCAGCGAGGATCCAACCGCCACCACAAACACCCTGGTGTTCTCTTTCTGGAGCTTCTTGGCAGCCTCGATTGTCTTAGCCTTGTTTCTTGACTTCCCGCTTACTAAAATTATAGCCACTCTAGACACACCTGAAAATTATTTACCTCTTTATAACTTTAAAAAAAATGTTTTTCCAAAGGTTTTTCCACTTAAACTACGTGTCTTTAATTCAAAGCTGTTTCACCAAAGCTCCTAGCTCCGTTCTCTTGCTTGAAGGCCTCTGTCGCCAAGTAGTCCAGCGCCTTGTCTGTGTGTCTGCCTGTGAGGAGGGTCCTTGTTCGTTCAAGTTGTGCTTCTCAAATAAAAGTATCACCTAACGAGTGTTACCACAGGGCTTAAGCCCAGATAAGCTATAGACCCATAAGTTATAAAAAAAGAATTAAATAAAAATATATAATTAATTTTAGTGATAAAATAAGGAAACGAAAGTTACTCTTTTAATCTCACCTTGGTATAGACTCCTGACTGCGTCAATAGCTTCATTGTAATCTTCAATCTTATCAAAGTCATCAAGGTCGAAACTTTTAGCAACTTCGTCTCCAAACTGAATGAGCGAGAACCTGCTCTGCTTCAGCGCATCAGGACCCACGTTGTATTCGGAAATGAAGGACTTTATAAACCTTTTCATCAATTCAAAATCTCGCGCTTTTATGCTCCAAGCTCCGTCCACCGCGAAGACCACATCGGAAGCAGCCCCCTTGCACAAGCCTTTGGAAAGGTAAATCAAATACAATTTCTACAATGTTTTTTCGCCTTTAATTTATGTCTATTAGTTTAATTTACTTTTGTCAAATTCTTGAGCTTTGGTTAAAAACTTTCCGCTTTCGCTATCCACATTGAAGTGTTTCTTCCAGACTTCAGACTGCTGATCAAGAGCGAAAGGAATCTTGTAACGTTTCGTTTCCAAGTATTTAACATAGAGATAGGCAGCGAGTCCCGAATATAATGGCTTTTGCAGATCTTCCCATTCCACAGCCAACCAGTCAACGTTGAAAAGATTTTCCACAGAATTAAGAAACGATTTACTTAATTTCTTAGTAAACTCCAATTTTTTCTTGTCAATCTTAAAATGATATTTATTTTAAATATAATTGCATTCCACTAGCTGAAAGAATGCCAAACCTTCCAGATGCCTCCAGTGAAGGCTGAAGAAAACTTATCGTCGGCTCCATCAGTGCTCTCGACGTAGGCAAGTCTCCTGAGGAAGAGTTTGTTGTCACTGAAGAGGCAGGAAGTTTCCACCTTGGCGATGGTCGCTTCGACCACAGCCTCGCCACTCGCTCCTCTCACCAACGTCTCATCCTTCTGAGCCACCCCTGCACACACTAAAAGCGTCAGAATTACTGCCAATGCTGACATAAGGCTGCTTGTCTGAGAATTTCTCTTTCCAAACGAAAAGTGTTCCCCTTTTGAAGTGATTTTAATACTGAGCTTCTCAAAACAACAAAGGACCCTCATGAGTCTTATACTCGACTGAAATGTCACCCCTTCGGTTTCTGGCCTTATCACTTGCACTTGATTTATCTCATTTCTCAGTAAGTGTTATTGAATCTGAGTGGTTTATAATCAACTTGATTTAGACCTTATGAAATTGTATTTAAAATATTGAAAATACTTATCGACTGTATTTCTTACACTCACTAAACTTGCTAATCTAAATTCGAGTTCAAAGCTTATGATGATTTCATTTAATAAGTATTATCAAGGTTTATAAAGGTTGAAAAAAGAAAAGTACATAAGTAATCTAAATGATGAGACGAGTTGTTGGTAAACCCTTATCCACTTCAATAGACCTATTGAGATTAAAGGAAAAATTCTTCAAGTTTCTTGCTCAGTGGCGTTGTTTTTTACTGTTTTGGTGAATGCCAAATAACGTGCTTCTTATGTGAGCTTATATTGAGATTAAATCATCATTTTTAAACTTAGGATTAGCACACAAATTATTAAATTTAACTGAATTTTCCTTAATCTTTCCCTCTTTTTTATTGAATCGTTAATATTTCTTCTTTTTTGTTGTTGCATTTTTAATACAAATAGGGTGGGTGAGCCGGTTAGTCAGCAACCACCCACCACGATGGAGGTGTATTAGCTTAGGCGGAACGAGCAAGTTAGTGACCGTACCTGACCTGACAGCACAAATATTCACACAAGAGCTTATTCAAATGCACAAACCGTAAAAGATGCCTACTTTGGACTAGAAACATATAAAAAGACAAAAGCAGATAGCATCCGACCGAGGCCATTGTCTATGTATCCTGCTATTGAAACACTCAATAACATAAAAGCTCTTGAGTTTTGTCACCTATTAATGACTCTAAACTTTAGAGTCTAAAGGTTTCTTTATATTAGCATAATATTTAAAAACGTTCGCTGAGCATATTTTCGATTGCAAAATGCTCAAATTGCATAATTTGATTGAAAATAATTATTGATTTATTTATTTTCAAATTAACTGCACTTTTAGCCACCTTTAAATGTCTAAGTGTAATGAGTGTTATCAAATCTTAAAATGTTGATTAAACCAATTAGTTTGTTAACCAAAACTTTGAAAACAAAAGTATTTAGTACATTAAATGAGCCTGTGAGGTTGTTAGCGTCCGAAACCAGAGGAAACTACAACGTGCTGAACTCCGAAGATGTGAGCTACTTCAAAAGCATTCTGACGGAGCCTTCAATGGTTCTAACGGAAGAAGATGACTTGAAAATGTACAATGAAGACTGGCTCGGCATTTACAAAGGTTGTCATCGCTCCTTACATTGAAACTAAAGCCATCTAATTCATATTTGTTTAACTGCAACAAGGCAACAGCAAGATCGTTCTTCGACCCAAGAGCACCGACACAGTGGTGGACATTATAAAGTACTGCAACGAACGGTGTTTGGCTGTGGTTCCCCAGGGCGGCAACACAGGTCTCGTGGGAGGCAGCGTGCCTCTGTTTGATGAAGTGATCCTGTCCCTGCAGCTCATGAACCAAGTCTTGTCCTTTGAACCTGATAGTGGTCAGGCTGGTGGTGGAATGTTTCGGATTATAGTAGGAGTTTGTTCAAAGTATTGACTATTGCTAATCTCAAAACTAAATCACTTTTTTTATAAAAACAAACTTTCAATTTAAATCAGATTTGTTATTATCTTAAACTACCACCATCACTTTCATGCCCATAAACTAAGCACAAACCCTCAGGAGTGCTCTTGTGTGAGGCAGGCTGCATCCTCGAAAACCTCAACAAGCACCTCAAACCCTTCCAATTCATGATGCCCATTGACCTTGGAGCTAAAGGTTGCATGATGATGATGAGGAGGGTCATGATGATGATGAGGAGGATGATGATGATGAGGAGGGTCATGATGATGATGAGGAGGATGATGATGATGAGGAGGGTCATGATGATGATGAGGAGGATGATGATGATGAGGAGGGTCATGATGATGAGGATTAGAAGGATGAGGATGAGGATGATAATATAAAATATCTATAGTTATGACTATTTAGTCTTTCACACTAGCATCAACAGCATGCACTCAACCACACAGGCACCTGTCACATCGGAGGCAACGTCGCCACCAACGCAGGTGGCATTCGTCTCCTCAGGTATGGATCGTTGCAGGCCACCGTGCTGGGAGTCGAAGCGGTTAGTTATGCATTGAGCTGGTGGTATTCATCAATGCTGGCGTCTTGAAGCTCGTCTGGGTCTACGCAACGCTAATAATAATCATCGTTTCATTGTATTATAATGCATCGCTTTTCATAGGTACTTACGTAGGTGAGTAACACCCTTACCACCACTACCACCACTCCAACCACCACCACTGCCAGCATCCCCACCATCACCACTGCCACCACCACTAGGTGACAGGCGGTGGCACAGTGGTGGACTTTTTGTCTGGCATGCGCAAGGACAACTCAGGCTACCACCTCAAGCACCTCTTCATTGGCTCCGAAGGCACCCTCGGCGTGGTGACCAAGGTGTCCATACTCTGCCCCCAACTGCCCAACTCGGTCAACCTCGCCCTTTGCAGTAGGTTATAGTGCCCCCTCTGCAGTCGATTAGTAGTACTCCACCACCACCACCACCAACCTCTCCCCATCGACACACCACAGGCTGTTCTTCCTTCGACGACGTCTTCAAGATCTTACGTCTGGCGAAGAATCATTTGGGGGAGATCCTTTCCGCCTTCGAGGTGATGGACGAGCCTTCACTGCACTGCGCTGAGGTCTTCTTGCGCTCACAAGTGCCTGTTCAGCGCTCAAACTTCTACGTCCTCGTTGAGACGTCAGGATCGCTGGAGGAACACGACCAAGACAAACTGAGTCGTTTCTTCGAGGCCTTGGAGGGACTCATCGTGGATGGCACGTTGGCACTCGATGGCTCCAAGATACAGGTGGATATTGTACAAAATCCATCTTCTCTACACTCAAACTGCAATCTATCTACTCTACTCTCATATTAAAATCCATCTTCTCTACACTCAAACTGCAATCTATCTAGATTCTCTTTAAATCTTGCACACAGAATCTCTGGAAGTTCAGGGAGTCAGTGCCTGTTGGCCTCGTTAAGCAGGGTCCTCTCTACAAGTATGACGTTTCACTGCCTCTTTCGCACTACTACGATGTGGTGCTTGCCATGAGAAAAGAGTTTGGCTCCAGTGTGAAAGATGTGTGTGGATATGGACATATGGGTGATGGTATGTTTCCGATTTAAGTGTTTGCTGTCGTTGTTTATCGTGTTGAGATATTATTTTGTTAAATTACGATGTATTTTTCGGTTGCATTATTTGCATATTATTTCACCTTCCAAAATCGCCCCAACTGGCGACCTTGAACTTCAACGACCAGGAAATCTCCACTTCAACGTCGTCAGCCACGAGTACAGCGATCAGATCCGAAGGAAGATCGACGACACACTATATGCCTACGTGGTGAAGCATGGCGGCAGCATCAGTGCAGAGCATGGCATGGGCGTTGGCAAGAGAGACCACCTCCACATGGGAAAGTCGCATCAGAGCATAGGTGAGTGGGAGAAGGTATTGAAAGATGTTTGAGAGGTAGATTGGGTTTAGACGGAAAGTCGTGAAGTAGAAATGTCTTTATATTTATTTTAAACCCTTACAGAGTTGATGAAGCAGGTGAAGGACTTGCTGGACCCCAAGCACATCCTCAACCCATACAAAGTGCTGCCCCTTTGAGGCACTCTTTGCTCCTCCGATGATCATGAAAGAATATTTTCAATGAGGCAACCATTACTGATTTAGGATTTTTTGGAGTTATTTGTTTCCATATTTATTCATTTTACACAATTCTGTATATTATTCCTTCAGATCACTTTATTAAAAAAATTGTTTTACAAAATATTAAATTGCTCCAAAACCTTATCTACAAAGATTCTTCTTTCTTTTATATTCTATTAACCTTAGAGACTATTTTATCTAAAAATGTATATAAATTTTTTTTGGGAGCAATAATGTTTCATAATTTTTCTGAAACGCAGAAAAGTGTCCAGAAGCTCAAGAATTTTGTTCAAAATCGCTTTCATAACAGAAAATTGTTTTAAAAAATATTGTAAAAACTTAAAATAATTCATTAAATGTCAAACACTTTACAAAATACAATTTCATGAATTCAAAAGATCTGTCGAAATGCTGTCAAAAAGACAGATGATTCTGTGAAGTTTGGTGCTCACAAATTCAAGTTAATGTCAAGTAGTTTTTCTCAGCGCAAAGGAATAATTCATTCAGTTTTCAGCCCTCTATGTCAACCTTTGAGCCATGAGCTTATGCAAATTTTCAAGATTCACTTCTTAAAGAAAATACCCCACTTATAATCAACTTCTATCCACTTTACGAAACCACCACATGCTAAAAAAATCACCTAAGGTCATAGCAACCGTTTCTCATTTCAATCATTCTCATCATCAGTCATCATCATCATAACCATCTTTATCATAACCATCATCATCATCCCGATGCCTTCACTCGGTTCTTCTTCTTGGACTTGAGGACTCCGTTGATGTTCTGCTTCATCAACTGCAGGTCAGTCAGGATCTTGCGAAGGTCGATGAAGAAGATGATGGCGAAGACGATGCCCACCACCACGCAGGCGATCGTGCCTGTTGGGTGCCAAAAGTGCTTGTTGTTGTTGTTGTTGTTGAGGTTGTTGAGGTTGTTGTTGTTGTTGTTGTTGTTGAGGTTGTTGTTGTTGTTGTTGTTGTTGAGTTTGTAGTTGTTGTTGTTGTTGTTGTTTTTGAGGTTGTTGTTGAGGTTGTTGTTGTTTTTGAGGTTGTTGAGGTTGTTTCGATGTGCGTAATGCTGATTGATCAGTGAATTAACAATAATTGTAGCATCAACCAAAATTAAATAATACACCTATTACCAAAAAAACATCCAAAGCACTACTACCACAGTCACACCAATCACTCCCTCTCCACCACCACCTACCCAGCGAGAACGCCTGAGGACTCTCGTACGACTTGCCAGCTATGTCGGCGTTAATGGCGTCCAACGCTGAGTTAGCAATAATAATAATAATAATAATAATAATAATAATAATAATAATAATAATGACGAGCATTATTATAGTGGCGTATAACCCGAACGGGCTTCCAGGCCACTTAGACTGCATATTTTCATTTTCGCCTTTGGGTTACTAGGGCATTGGTTGCACTCGAACCTAGGACCTTTCATTATTGGTCAAGCCTAGAGTCGTTGCCGACTCAGCTACCCGTTCACTCAGAGTTAGATGGCTATAGAAATACAAATCGAATGTTGCTCGAAAATATGTTCCACTCCTATTTGAATATTCAAAAATTATTTGAATATGCAAATATTATTTGGAAGCATCGACTATGAATGCCAGTAGGCGGGTGATCAACTAGGTTGGGGAGCATGCAATGAAAGGCACCGTAGCAGGCTTCAATGGGCGGGTGCCACTGCCTCGAGGGCTGGCAGACCGAGAACAACGTCGTCAGATTCCCGGGCTGTTTGTGCGCTGACTTGAAAGCATAACCATCCCTGCGAGAAATCGTTTTTTTGATGGAAATCCGACCTCTTGATGATGCATCGAAAAACATACAAAAATGTGCTGAAAGAGCAAACAGACTTGCAATGGTATTGAATGGCAGAGAGGAAGTTGTTGTCGGTGGTGTTGAAGAGACTGGGCGACCAGTAGGGCACGGGTGGGCAAAAGACGACTGCAAATAAAATAACTAATTAAGATTGAAATACAATAAAGTGTAAAAAGAAATAAATGTTTTTTAAATCTATTTTGTATAAATATATATATATTATATAGATCGTTTTGAAGAAAAAGTTAATAAAATTAGTAAGTGTTATGATTAATGTGCAAAGATCTTTAAGGTACATCACACCGTCGCAAGGCTCTGGCAGAGAGGTCCAAGTGGCATTCTCAGTGCACGTGACCACCTTTGGGCAGTTTAATGGCTTATTGCTTCCTAGTTCAGTTTAGTTTGCTTCTCGAAAAACCACAATAGAAAAGTGAATTACTGAAAAAGAATTGATACTATCACTATTAAAAAGACTCAAATAAACCAACGGTTATGGGAAAAGTGAAAATCAGATAACATGAACCTTCTGCTTGCTCTTGTCTGGGAATTGGAAGCCAGGCAGACAGTCCAGGACGACTTGTGCGGAGTAGTGAGTCTCGTTGGAGTCTCTGGTGGTGTTCTTGATGGTCGGAAGGGCGTTGCAGTGGATTACTGGTTGGTGGTGGTTTGTGCATCCAAGGCATTTGAAAATTTGAAGATAAATTTAATATAATTTCTTCTTCTTATCTGTCTTGATGTCTTGATGAGTATAAGCCCTTTTTATTCTAGTCGTATTTAAGGTTTTCTAAATAAATTATTAATAAATAAGCTAAATGTTTTTGAAACGATGGAAAGAAGAGTAGAACAGAAAACCAACTTTGGCATTCGTCGAACTTCTTTGGAATCCACACAGCATCTTCGTTGCAATAGCGGTACTTCACAGTCTGTGGCGCATAACTCCATTCATAAATGAAAACTTGATGAAAACTTTAAAAATATTTTTTTAAAGAAACAACAGCCTATATGATCTCATGTTAGCAAATACTCACATGAGGTCATAATATTATAAAACATCAAAGAATGCAGTAAAGACTTTTAAACTCATAAATTTATCATCTTAATTGTTTTCACCTCTCCATCGGGATAAGTGAAGCCAGGTTGGCACGCGTGCTGGATGAGGGTGCCGTATGCGGTGCTTGAGGTGGAGTTCACAGTGCTGTTCTGGAAGACTTCCACTGCAGGACACAACTTTACTGCAAGAAGAAAAAAGAATTAATTTGAGGAAAAGCGATGCAAACATTATCTTCAATTAAAGAAATGCATTCCAAGCTCAACAAACCTTTTGCATGGGTCAGTCACATTTTTGAATGATTCATCAAATTATTATTATTCGGAATTTCCGAAATACTTTTGCAGTCTTTGGTGGCGTCAAAGGTGTCATTCCAAATGCCTCCGACCAGGCACTGGATGGCGTAGAAGGGCATCCCGTCGGGTCTGTAGTAGCCCTTCTTGCAGTAGTAGTTCACCACTGTGTACCTGCGGAGGCCCTCTCAAGATTAAAATCGTTTTTTACACAAAAATGTTGTTTTAAGGAAAATTGTATTAATAAGATGTGAAAGTAATTTAAATTTAGATGATTTGCAAGTCATACCAGTCGGTGTTGAGTTTGTCGGGATGAGAGTTGGCGAAAATGTCGACAGAATTGCATCTTTCGGCTTTGGAAAAGTTGGATTTGAAACATAAAAACCAACGTTCCTACTTAAACGGTTGAATAATTCATCACCTTGTATACATTCTTTCATTTCATTATTATTTCCTTACTCAAATAACATTAGCAATCGACGCTTAAAGCCTCCAGGCACTCACATTTGCACGTCACGTCAGTGTCATTCCAGCTTCCCAACTCGTTGCAGAGGATGTTCTTGGACCTCTGACCATTCACGAACTTCTTGCCGTCGTTGCAGGCGTACGAGACGATTTCCGAGTAGTAGTGCACTGGAGACGACAAGGTGCTCCTGGCGCCGTTGGGAGGGACGGCAGGAGGTGCCGGGCATTTAATCGCTGTGTGTGTGTGAGTGGAAGTGGGTGAGTGAAAGTGGTGAATGGAGGTGTGAGAATGGAAGTTGGTGAGTGAAAGTGGGCTTAGACTGGCATAGAGTATTGGTTTTTATATTGTTTCAGAGTGATCAATAATAGGTTTTTCATCGTTAAGAATTAGGCAGAAAATTTTCTTCTTAAAGATTTTTTGAATCCAAAATATCACTTAATCGGCCTGAAGTTAGAAAGATCGCCAATAAGAAGACTCACGATGACACCCCTGGATGTATGGCATGCTCCACTCCTGCGTCTCCAGACAGCGGTTCTCAAAGACCCTTGTCAACTTCACAAGGTCAAGGTAAAAGCCCTTGAAGCAGCTGAGGTGTTGCGAGAGTCATTGAGTTGTTTGAAGGAGGAAAATAATGTTCATTGAAAAGTAACTTTAAATAAATAAATATATATATATATATATATATATATATAACTGATTTGAGCACAGTTAAACTAGATATGAAAGGCGATACCAAATGCATAAGATATTGTCATAAAAGTCTCAAGTAATCACATAAGCCTGAAATGAAGATTTCGAAGTAAGAGACCTGTAGACGACATTTGTGCCGTAAAGTCGAGACTCGGTATTCACTGTCAGATTCTTGCCGACAATCGATATGGGAGGACAGTAAATAGCTGTCGAGGGTTGTTTTTAATTATTAAATAAAAACTTTAAAACTTTAAAAAATATATTAAATTTAAATTATTTATTTAAAAGATCTAATTTAATAAAAACGTGATTTTGTATCAGAGAATTTAGAAGGACAGACGTTCGCACGAAGTGAGGATGGGGTTCCACCAGCCGTTCTCCTGGCAGACCATCGTGTCCTTTGAGAACTCTCCGTCAGGCCTCAAGAACCTGTGGCCTGTACATTTTGGCATATTGTTGTTTTTCAGTGTTTAATTCCGAAGTAAAAAGAACACATAATTATACTGAAACTTGAGTTTTAACAACTTTAACGTCCAAATGTATCAGTTATCAAGTATTCAGTCCCTTTTCACAAGCCTCTTCTCAGAAAGAATTTATCCTTTAAACACGATGATGAGTGCATGAGTGAGTACGAGCCTGGTATGCAGGTGAGGACGCTGGTGGTCCAGTGGTCAGCGTCAGTGGTGCTCGGAGTGGCGTTTGCGACATATGGGAGAGGAAAACACCTTTCAGCTGGAAGGAGTTTGGAAGGAGGAATATTATGACAAATACTTCATCTCCTTGTTTATTAAACGACCAAACAGCCATTGAGACGCTTTTGCCAAGGTAGCAACCCTGGCAGTCGGTGATGTTGTCCGTCCACTCGTTCTCGTCGTTGCAGAAGATGATCTTGTAGGAGGAGCCGTCCAGCATTCGGAAGCCTGAGTCGCACACGTACTTGGCGTAAGTCTGGAACCTGTCGGAAACATTCGTCTCAATGATCAGATGTGCACTTCAAAATTATTTACACAACTGACAATATAATCTTATTAAATTAAATATAATTTTTGTTATTATAAAAAACTATTTTTAACGCAAATGTCTTGAAAGAGCGAACACGTTGGCGGAGGTGTTTCGCATTTGACGGCGGTAGAGGGGCAACTCTGGACATTTCTTCGCTGCGTGGAGAGGCAAATAAACGGTGTTTGCTATGAAGTTTGTGGATTGTCAACAATTCTCTGATCATTTTAGTGGGAAAAATTTGAATCTTTGTTTGAAACTCACGTTGACACGTGGGAAGTTTTGCCGACCACTGACCGTCAGCCAAGCATCTGAAGATTAGAAAAAGTTTCTGTTTCAATTATTATTATCTTTTTAATTTAAAGAACTTTTTTAAAATATTGAATACAATTTCTTAGTTTTAGCTTCAGAGATAAGTGCATGAAAATGTAGCATAGCAAACCTGATAGTACGGATGGTGCTGTTGTCGAACAACTGGTACCCCTGGTCGCACCAGAGGGTTACAGTGGTGTCGTAAATGTGATCCAGCGTGTCCAGGTGTTGGTTAGGGTGTATGGGCAGCTTAGGACACACTTGAGCTGAAATTTAGAAAAATCAAAATGACTTATGCAGATTTTACTAACTTTAAGTTTGTTTTACCATTATTTCAAAGAATGTTTTTTTGAGATTGAATCATAGCCAGAACAGTCTAAAACTGGAAGTTGCAGCATTAAATTCAGAGTGGAGCAGTGGGGCACTCACGCTGGCATGTGAGGAAGGTTGATGAGGGAGTCCAGGTCTTCTCTTCAGTGCAGCGGAAGCTCACTTGAGAGATGTTGCCGTTGATGACGTGTCCTGCAGTGCAAGGGTGGTGGTGGTAGGTGCTTGAGACTGTTCGGTTGATACAAAACTACAACTATCACAGCAAACACACCGGTGACGCAGGTGAAAGTGATGGTGCTGTTAACGACGGCACTCCTCCGGTCCAGGTTCGAGTTCTGCACCACTGGCAAGAATGGACAGCTCTCTGGAACGTGGAAAAGTTTTTTTTACGACTTTCCAAACACATTTATGAGAAGTTTTTATAAGTCTAATAAAATAATTCTTTTTAATTAATCGTTTTTGAAATGATTATAAAAATGACTTTCTTTCATTCCTCCAAACCTCTGCAGCCTGCGACGACAGCAGTGTCGTTCCACGTGGAGTTCTGTTGGCAGTGGACGTACTTCTCTGTCTTGAGGTCGGAGAAGAGGAAGCCTGCGACGCACTTGTAGCCCCTCTGCTCCATGTAGCCCCTGCCAAACGCCATCGTCTCGTTCGCATTGATGACGCTCAAGGCTGGACAAACCACGTCTGTGGTGGAGGAAGTGTTGAGAAAAGTGTGAAGATTGGAGATAGTTGCTGGCTTATGAGAAATGTTTTATTTATTGATTTATTTTCAAGTTTATTGGTTCAAAAATGCTTGACCGTTTTGGCAGTTGACCCCAGTCTTTCCGGGGCTGCAGTCGCAGCGGTACATGTCCTTCAGGTTCACGCAGACGCCCCCAAGGCACGGGTTTGAGGAGCACTCGTCGACCAAGTCTACCTCTATGAGTGTTGTAAAAGTTCATTTACTATTTGATTTTTATGATAAATCTATTGAATTATCATCATCAGCACCTGTTTCACAGATCCTGCCAGTGTGGGTAGGCGGACAGGAGCACGAGTAGAAGTAGGGCGAGACGTTCGTGCCTGTGCAGACGCCCTGGTTCAGGCATGCAGACGGCTCGCAGGGGTTCACGTCTGGGTAGAGGGAGAGAGGTGGTGATGAAGGTGATAGCGGTGAATAAATTGTCGATGTAATTTATTTTTTCAAACTATTAAAATTTCGTACAACAATTTATCTTCTTTTTATTGATAAAAATTAGCATCTATCATTGCAGAAGGAGAATCTAACACGTAGCACAGTTGGGTCCAGTGTATGTTGGCTTGCAAGTGCACGAGTAGCCTGTCGTGACGGCACTGCACACTCCCTCATTGAGACAGGGGTTTGAATTGCATGCAGACACAGCTGCAGGCAGTTATTGCAATTTAATTAGAATGGAAGTAGCGATGAGAGCGATCGTGATGATGATGTGGGCGATGAGAACTAAAATACCGCTGATGATTATTGTAAAGATCATTAAAGTTCCAAAACTGTTAATTTAAAAATAAAATTGGGAATAAATTATAGTCTATAATGTAATTCATCCTCATCGGTTTTTGGATGAGATGCGACCACTAACGGGTTTCGCAGTTAGTTCCGCTGTATGCTGGCGGGCAGCTGCAAGAGTAACCAGGCCCCACAAACGTGCACACTCCGTTGTTCAGGCAGGGCTGCGAGTCGCACGGGTTGACGGCTGCAAGGTTGAATTTATTTTGAATGTCAAGTGTTGAAATACACAATCACATCAAACATTAAAAAATCATGAAAGTAGTTTATTTTTAATAAGATTATATTAAATCATCATCATCACCTGTTTCACAGATCCTGCCAGTGTGGGTAGGCGGACAGGAGCACGAGTAGAAGTAGGGCGAGACGTTTGTGCCTGTGCAGACGCCCTGGTTCAGGCATGCAGACGGCTCGCAGGGGTTCACGTCTGGGTAGAGGAAGAGAGGTGGTTGTTGTGTGTCGTATGGGTGAGGTCAGTAATTAATCGATTAGTTATGGTTTACAATTCACAACTATACATTTCAAAACTATTGCATATCAAAATAATATACAAACAAACCAACAAAAACATTGCATATTAAAATAATATACAAACAAAAGTAATTAATATTGGTGTTTAAGGCGATTTAAGACTTCCAACATGTTTCGCAGTTAGTTCCGTTGTATTCGGGCGTGCAGGTGCAGAGGTAGCCTGCTTCGTCTCTAGGACTGAGCGAGCACGTGCCGTTGTTCTCACAGGGACTTGGGTCGCAAGCAGTCTTCGCTGGAGAATTTTAAAAGATAAAAACTGTATTTAAAATTTAGAAAATCAGTTTTAGTTTGTAGCAATGCAAAATTCTAGAGCGACATTTGCATTCTTTGCATGCTCCACAAGCACCCACCTGCGACATGGTCTTGTTGCACAAGAACTAGGAGACCGCAGAAAACTAACTTGCCCAAAAACATCCTACACTTTGATATACACGAATTTCGATGATGCAAACAATTTCTTTATGACTCAAAGCTGTATTCAGTGGTTCCAAGCTTATGGTGGCTTAATTATTCAATTATATTGCAGTGTTGAGGTTCTTGCTGACCCACTCGATTGCATGGGGAAAGAGTATTTTGCCAATAAGTCACGTTAAAAAAGGCTTAATTCTGCAGTGAAAGAATTGTCCGCTTTGAAAGGGCAACTGAATGATCATCTATATACTTTGTCTACAAGAGTAATTTATGTAAAAATATAATTTTTATTATTATAAATAACTCAGTATTATTTATTTTAAATAAATTTCCTTAAATACAGACCGAACAATTAAACACTATATTCTTTCCCATGCCATCAAAGCAGAGAATGTAACAGCGTCACTGGGTTTCCTACGTAAATACTGTAACCTAGTAACCCCGTAAACAACCCGTGAAGCTCCATGACAACCACTTGTTTGTTCTCTGGTGACAATGCCACATGTTGGCTGGAAGACTGTAGCCTCAACTCCCATTCCCTCCACAAGAGGCAAGGCAAGCATGGAGAACTGATCGTGCATTCACACTTTCTTAAAAAACCATTTAAAAAAACAATTTGTTAAAGTTTTTTAAACGCCAAACACTTTTGATATTATTTGTATGAAATCATTTTTTTATAAAATAAATCGATGTTTTCAACTTCCGAGCTTTTCGTCTTCTGGTTTCTGGTTTGGTGACAATGGTGGCTTTTGTTGCTGTTCGTTGTAGCAACACCAGTGCTGTTCGCAGGTCTTCGAAGGCACGCACTGCATGGTGCACTGCTCTAGCTCCTTGGGGTTCTGCGAGAGTGGTTGTGGTGGTGGTTGTGGTTGTGGTGGTTGTGGTTGTGGTGGTTGTTGTGGTGGTTGTGGTTGGGGTGGTTGTGGTGATTGTTGTGGTTGTGGGGGTGGAAGTTGGGGAGGTTGTTGTGGTTGTGGTGGTGGTTGTTGGGGTGGTTGTAGTGGTGGTTGTTATAGTGGTTGTTAGAGTGGTTGTGGTGGTTGTTGTGGTGGTTGTGGTGGTTGTTGGGGTGGCACTGGTGGTTGTTGTGGCTGTGGTGGTTTTGATGATTGTGGTGGCAGTGGTGGCTGATGTGATTGTCTCTATTGTAGTTTTGTTAATCGCTTTTGTCGTTTCATACAAAGATGTTTTGTTTTAGTCTTTGTTATGAATTGTGAGTGTCCAGGTCGCCTTGGCACTGACCTGCACGAACTCCGGCTGGATGGTCGTCGAGTGGATGCCTTGCTTGTGGAGGAGTTCCTTTATCTTCACTGACAGTATCTGAGTGTTGACGACCAAATCTCCATGACACAACTTTTTTTATAGTTATTTTCAAGGAATTAATCACTTTATATATTAATTCAATCATCCATTTATATCATCAGCACCATCATCCTCATCATCATCGTCATCATCATCAGCACCATCATTATCAGCACTATGATCATCAGCATTAACATCATTATCATCAGCACCATCATCCTCATCATCATCGTCATCATCATCAGCACCACCTCGTACTCCTCAGAGTTGCGGCACTTGACGTGCATGCTGGCGATGATCTTCCTGCCGACCAACTGCCAAATGTGCAGTTCGTGAATGCCCAAGATGCCCTCGATCTGAGTTGTCGTTGTTGTCGTTGTGGTTGTTGTCGTTGTCGTTGTGGTTGTCGTTGTGGTTGTTGTCGTTGTGGTTGTCGTTGTGGTTGTTGTTATTGTGGTTGTTGTTGTGGTTGTTGTTATTGTGGTTGTTGTTGTGGTGGTTGTTGTGGTTTTGGTTGTTATTGTGGTTGTTGTTGTGGTGGTTGTTGTCGTTGTTGTGGTTGTTGTTGTTGTGGTTGTCATTTTTGTGATTGTTGTTTTGGTGGTTGTTGTTGTTGTTTTTTTATTCATTCAAACCTTTGTTGTTGACGGAATTTTAATGTGTGTTGCAAAAGATCACATAGTGAAATGTCACAAAAATAACAACTCACACAAAAGCACATAACAACCACACAATCAATCAATCAATCAATCAATCAATCAATCAATCAATCAATCAATCAATCAATCAATCAATCAATCAATCAATCAATCAATCAATCAATCAATCAATCAATCAATCAATCAATCAATCAATCAATCAATCAATCAATCAATCAATCAATCAATCAATCAATCAATCAATCAATCAATCAATCAATCAATCAATCAATCAATCAATCAATCAATCAATCAATCAATCAATCAATCGATCAATCAATCAATCAATCAATCAATCAATCAATCAATCAATCAATCAATCAATCAATCAATCAATCAATCAATCAATCAATCAATCAATCAATCAATCAATCAATCAATCAATCAATCAATCAATCAATCAATCAATCAATCAATCAATCAATCAATCAATCAATCAATCAATCAATCAATCAATCAATCAATCAATCAATCAATCAATCAATCAATCAATCAATCAATCAATCAATCAATCAATCAATCAATCAATCAATCAATCAATCAATCAATCAATCAATCAATCAATCAATCAATCAATCAATCAATCAATCAATCAATCAATCAATCAATCAATCAATCAATCAATCAATCAATCAATCAATCAATCAATCAATCAATCAATCAATCAATCAATCAATCAATCAATCAATCAATCAATCAATCAATCAATCAATCAATCAATCAATCAATCAATCAATCAATCATCAATCAATCAATCAATCAATCAATCAATCAATCAATCAATCAATCAATCAATCAATCAATCAATCAATCAATCAATCAATCAATCAATCAATCAATCAATCAATCAATCAATCAATCAATCAATCAATCAATCAATCAATCAATCAATCAATCAATCAATCAATCAATCAATCAATCAATCAATCAATCAATCAATCAATCAATCAATCAATCAATCAATCAATCAATCAATCAATCAATCAATCAATCAATCAATCAATCAATCAATCAATCAATCAATCAATCAATCAATCAATCAATCAATCAATCAATCAATCAATCAATCAATCAATCACTAATAATTTATATAGCGCCCTTTACTAAGTGAACAAAAGCGCTCAGCCATCACGTCCCAAACAAGTACGTCTTCAGGCCTCGACTGAATTATGAGTGACTCAGTTGAAGTTAAAGAAGAAGGTAAAGAATTCCATAAAAGAGGACCACAGTAAGAAAAAGAACGTTTAGCAAAAGAGTGTTTAACTGGAAAACGAAAAGAACGCTTAAAGGTAGATGATCTTAGACCAGATTTAGGGGGTTGTTTAATTAGATTTTTAAGATAGATTGGAGCATTACAGTTATGAATTTTAAACATATTTAAACATATTTTAAAAGTCACTCTAGATCTCAAAGGTAACCAATGTAACAAACGAAGATAAGGAGAAATGTGAGAAAACTTAGGAGCACGAGGAACAAGACGAGCAGCACAATTAAAGGTTTTATTTAGAGGAGCTAAAGTAGTATCAGGGAGACCATAGTAAAGAGAGTTGCAATAATCAATCCTGGACAGAACTAGAGAAGATACAAGAAGTTGTAGGGTAGGATCATCGAGAAAAGAAAGAAGCTGTTTAATACGACGAATGTGGAAGTAACAAGATTTAGAGACAGATAGAATTTGAAGAGCTAAAGACAAGTTAGAATCAAAAATAAAACACACAACAACAACCACACAACAACAACCACACAACACAACAACACACACAACTGCACTTCACTAGCGAGCCTTCTTTTCACTTCTGCAACTCGGATGTGGCTGGGAACGTGTTGCATGAGGATGAGTGACGACTGCTTGACTGGTTGCATGCCGTTGTGGCCATTTGAAAGAATATATTATAATATTACATTAGAATACTTTAGTCTTTTGTTTTTTAATATAAAATATAGTATAACATAAAAATAGGAAAAATAAAAATAACAGATTAAAAAGTAGCGATGAGTAGGACATGGCGAGACTTTGGATTGGTCTAGTTACCTATGATGCAACTCAGAACGCTGCATGAACCTTGACTCAATAATTTAGCGAGCTTTTTTAATTGAAAAGAAATACATCTAGATAGATATTGTTGAAAGGGGCGGGTGAAATTAGCTTTGAGACTTCACATGAGATAGATCTTGCATTTTTCATGAACACTATTGAAGGATGATGCTTTGAAGTATTCCACGAATTGATTAACCAATTTCAAATGAACTCACACAAAGGGAAAGTTGTAGAAAGGATGATTCCAACCATTAGAATACTATGGAAAATGAGTAAAAAATATTTAAATAAAATTTTCAAAGTCAGCATATGCCACTGACACCCTATTAAACATAGATTCAAGTCAGACCTGAGCACCGGATCCACCCACAGAACCCATGCTCCCTGGCAAAACATGAAGACCAGGGCGCTCACAATCACCACCACCGAGCCCAAAGCATCGCCCATAAGGTGCAGAAAGACGCCCCGAATGTTCATTTGACTTGCTGACGCTGTAGTCGTGAAGGGTGGTGCTTTCGGTGGATGTGGCAAAAAATAATAATGATTTGGAAACTGACAAGATTTTGGTGTAAATAGAGTTGACATGCGCTTACCTTGCTCTTTTGAGTGTCTTGAATCTTTGTTTGTGATGGATATTTTGACAGAATTCGCTGTTTGCTTCTTTTCAGTTCCATCTAGATTTTGTATACGCGGTATATTCACTGAGATTTTTTAAAAGCGGTATATTCAATCAACTTGAGCATTTATGTTTTTTCTAAACTACATGACCTATTAAAAGATTTATCATCAAATATTTATGCAATTTTTCTTAAATATATTACTTTTTTGAACTTCCTCTCCCTTGTCATGATGCACTCCGTTGACTTGCTCAAGAACTGGGAGGCCATCTTTGGAACGTTCCACAGGCATTTCCTGCGAGACTTCTTCGTCTTCACTCAAGGGCTCAACGCCCGCCAGGTGCGAGTGAGAGTGTGCGTGTGCTTCATTGCAGAAGAGGAGGAGTCCGACCAGATTGACGACCAGTCCTATCACTCCAATCACCAACAACACCACAGGCTCCTTGATGCTTTGCGGCCTCACGAGTCTCTCGATCGCCTCAAGGAGGATGGTGAAGCAGAGCGCAGCCAGGAAGACCGAGTTCACCAAGGCGCCCAGGATCTCAGCCCTCGCCCACCCAAACGTGTTGTTTTGAGACAGTCGCGTTGATATCTGGGAAAGAGTTAGCACGTGTTTTAGTGATAATGGATTGAGTGAAGAATCATTTGTTAATTTTTGTGAAATATTTTTTTAACGTTTGATGGAAAGTCAAGAGAGAGAAGAGAATACAGACGACGAGGCAAGAGAGGCCGATGAAGAGGGCCAGAACGTCGGAGATCATGTGGTACGAGTCGCCCACCAGCGCCAGAGACTCGGTGATGTAGCCGCCACTGATTTCAGCCACAAAAAACGTCAGCGTCAGCAGCATCATGAAGGCCAGCTTCACAATCTGTCGCTTGCGTTCCTTCATTGTGGGTCTTGACGTTGGCAACTTTGGAATTGTGTGGGAATTTATGGGTGGGTTCTATATAAAGATGGTGGTCTTATGTAAGTGAGACTCAAAGCTTGATCAAGGTCTTGGTTAACATTTATTGGTCTGGCAAGTAAAGTGATCTTTTAAAGTTTGATAGCTGTATAGTATTTGTAAGAGTTTGTTTATATACATTCTTTACGTCACTACGTCACATTGAATAATATCTGCAAAGATGACATAATTTCAAATTATCCGAAATATATATTTTTATCTCCGTGAACACCATTAAATGCGACTTGTTTAATGACGAGCTTTGTCAATGTTCTTGATTTAGTCTCTGATTAGAAACAGATGCATAATTCGAAGTTTTTAAAGCAAAAATGCAAGGCAACATCGAGGCATTCAAACAAATACGCCAAGGTATGATACGTTTGATATTTACAAATCGAAAGTTTCATAGTTTGTGACTTTGATGGTTTGAATGAATACTTTTTACCCACTTTTCACTCTCCAATCACACTAAAGCCTCGATGACGATGATAATGATGATGATGATGATGATGATGATGAGGATGATGAAAATGATGATGCTGCTGCTGATGACGATGTGATGATGGTGGTGATAGTAATGACGATGTGATGATGGTGGTGATAGTGATGACGAAGATGAATCACACAGACGTCATGACTTGCGTCAAGGTACGCAGGCTTTCTCCATAGCCGGTCAATTCGTTCCTGAACTGCGGAGTGGACTTGCTGTGCGACAGTCCTTTGGCGGGGGAAGATTCCGAAAGATTGCTCCTCGAAGCTAAACTCCTCTTGGAACTCCTTCTCGAGTTCAAGTCGCAAGAGCCGCAATAATCGTTCACCTTGTCAAGGTGGAAGTTTGGAGGGTGGAAGTTTGGAGGGTGGAAGTTTGGAGGATGGAAGTTTGGAGGATGGAAGTTTGGAGGGTGGAAGTTTGGAGGGTGTTTATGGAGGTAGTCCAAATGTTTGTCAAGCTGTTGAGTGTTATCCTGTGAGACCAGTTGTTAAAAACTTCTACTTTATAAACTTTTAATTTTTCCCATTGAAGTCATAACATCTAAGAAGCATAACTTCGCACCTGAGGGATTTCGTGATGGAACTCAGGCTGGAAGGTGGTGGAGAAGATTCCCTTGCTGTGGAAGAAGGCTCTCAGCTGCTGCGACAGACGCTCGTACTCGACGACGTCGTTGCAGCTCAGATGCAAACTCGCCACCAGCCTGCTGCCCACCAGCTGCCACACGTGCAGGTCATGCACCCCCTTCAAGCCCTTGATCTGCCATCGTCGTTGTGGCGTGGTGGTGGTCGAGGCGTCCATCAACGTTTTAAAAAAGCATGATCAATTACTCGATTTATTCTCCGAAATAACTTTTAAAACTAAAGCAGTTTTTTGTCTCTTTTTAAAAACTTTTATTTTGTTAATGTTGAAAATCAATGTGAAATTTCTTTTTTTTTTACTTGAGAACAGAGGTCGTTGGTCAAGTGGCTGACCTTCATCTTCCCAGGCAAACTCTGCAGAAGCACCCGTGCTGACTGCTTGACTTGCGATGTTTGTGGAACATTTGAGAACTTCTCAGCAAATAAAATTGTATTAGCACAGACCTGGTATACTTATTTGCATATATTAGTGATTAATGAATCTAGACTGAATAAGTGTTAATGAGGATTCTAAAAATAACACAACTAACAGAGAGGGACTGTTGAGGCTAGAATCACCACGACCATGAAAATGCTGCGTTCATTTAGATAGTTTTATTTATTTTGGATAAAATAATAATATTACAAGATATAATTATAACTCAATATTTATCTTTCAAAACCTTCAACACCTTAGAATTGGGTCGACTTTATCGAGGCCTTCGAAGGTGGCGAAGAGGGCGAGCAGGGCGCTCAGGATGACCACGACCGAGCCCAAGGCGTCCCCAAGCAGATGCAGCAGAACGCCTTGGAAGTTCATCGCACTGCCCGACTCTGTAGGAGTGGTCAGAGACGTCTGCTTTTGTATTCTTTGAACATCGGTTGAAGTTTTTTTATAATCGGTTAATTGTTGTTTTCATATTATTATAATTGAATCGGAATTAAAGTAGTTAGTTCTCGGTATTTGAAGTCCGCTTAATTGAATCGTTTGGTTGCTTACGCACTGTGCTTGACGACTTGAACGTCGGCGAAGTCAAGCACCTCCTGACTTACCATGTCGACCACCGATGAGTCTTCTCTTTCGCCTTGTAGGTCGTTTTGGAAGAGGCTCAATATGAAAAGTGGCTTCTAGAGTTATTCATAGTTTATTTATATTCTATGTTTATAACGTGTTAAGTGTTTTGTTAAGTGGTTCTGCCATAAACACTTGGAACTCACTACCTATTTGACAGATCATCCTCTTTCTAACACTGGCGTCATGCTGGGAATCAGATTCGATGGTTTCCTCGTCTCCTTCCTCTTCCGCTTCCTCCTCTTCATCATTTCCTCTGGCGTCTCCGCAGAAAATCAAAAGACCCAGAATATTGAGAGCCAGTCCACCGATGCCCACGCCTAGAAGCAGCCATGGCTTCGTGATGGCTTCAGGGTTCACCAGACGTTCAACCGAGCTGGTGAAGATGCTGACGCAGATGGCGATCATGAACACTGAATTCACGAGAGCTCCCATCACTTCGGCTCTTGCCCAGCCATATGTGCTCTTGTTCCACTCTCTGCTTGACAACTATTAGGCGTGCATTGTTTGTGCTTAATAGTGGTTTTAGGCATCATTATACAATACATCAATGACTATTCCTAAGTTCTCGATTAGTTACACTGATATTGAGTGGTAAATTATACTTTAGGCTTTTAAACATCAAAAAACTGTTAATTTTGCACTAGTATGGTATTCTCTTTACAGATCCTACCGCATGATTCACACGCTATAGCAAACAATGTACCAACCACCAAGGAAGCCAAGCCAATGCTGACAGAAATCAAGTCGCTCAGCATGTTGTAGGCGTCACTGATCAGTGAAATGGAGTTCGTCTCGAATCCAACAACTATTTCAAAAACAAAGTAGCCTGATATCAATGTGATCATCACAGCCATCTTAATTATTTGCTTTTTCTTAGTCTTCATTGTTCATTTGTTTTTTTAGTATTATATAATGAATAGTAACGTTGAAGAAAGGTTTATTTCCTATATTTTGACAATAATACGGCTTACAACTTTGTTTATGAAGGTGCTGTAAACTGAATGGCCTAATAAGCCTTTAGAATAAAGGCTTCGCTTAAACAATAACTTGGATATAAGATGTTTGAAGTGCCTTGTGAACACTAGACTTGAATACGGTGATCTTAAATAGAGAACTATGCCGCTCTATTCATTTGCATAAAGCGCTTAATATTTCAGGAACTAATTTACCTGCTCATCCCTTTTACTATGCTCTTTATTTGAATCCATTATTTAAAAATGGCAGCTACGTTCTCAGCCACTGAGCATCAGATGAACTTGTCAGTATTACAAAACAAAGATCCTTTTATAAAAAGTATAGAAGATTCTGCTTCTCAAGTCGCTGCCTACTCGTTCAACTCGCTGACTAATGAATGGGTCTGTGCAGTAATTACACTGGAGTTTGACTTTTAGTAATGTACATTAAACAAATTTTAAGTTACAATTAATTTGACTTGGATTTTTATGGCTAATTACTGTTTTTTTCAGGAAAAAACTAACATTGAAGGAACCTTATTTGTATATACCAGGTAATACCTATTTAATAATGTTTTTGGACTTCTAGAAATTTGTATTTGTTTTATAAAATGAGTCAATAAACTAAGTTGTAAATTATTTATTCAATCATCACAGAACAGCTGCTCCCACCTATGGCTTCACCATCATGAACAGACTCTACCCCACCGACCTGGTTGAGCCCATTAACAAAAACCTTGAGTTCCAACTCCAAGACCCTTTCTTGCTATACAGAAATTCAAAATGTTTGTGATTACTAATTCATATTAGAGTTTATACAATATATTAATTATTTGATATTTATTTTATTGGCATTACTAGAATAGTTATTAATTTTGAAATATAAATCTACCCCATCCAGCTGCCATCTACGGCATATGGTTTTACGACCAGGAGGAGTGTGCGAGGATTGGTCGCTTGATGAACAGGCGAGTGCTTCTGCGGACTTCATGTATTTGCTTGCAAGATAACCTAATACTTTTTCAGATGTTTCAAGTGTATTCACTGAAACTCCTATACAAACTCCAAAGCCATTCCAATGGCAAAGCTCATCATTGCAATATTATCCCATCAGTCTGGTTCACATGGCATCAGGAGAAAGAAGAGAAGAGAGGAGGGTTTCAGATGGCGAAGTGGAAGCGCCTGCAGCAACGGTGGACATCCTGCAACTGCTGTCAAAGGCGCAAGACGAATATGATAAGGTTGGTCATCATCTTCATCCCATCTCTCAAAATGTCCCAGTGCTCATCAAGCATCACCTTGCCTTCAGACCAAGCATTCTGAAACCAAAAAGAACCACTGCAAACAGGATGCTGCCATCTTCAGTAAACATCTTCTTTTTTCTTCAAGATTATGTCAGTTACCCATGTTGATATTTTTATGTATTAATTTATGATGATGATGATGATGATGATATTCTATTGACGACTCACACGTGGCACTCAGAGGCAGACAAGGGCAGCACTGCAGACATCAAGCACCCCACAGCGACACACATCAGTCTCGACCAACTCTTCAAGAAGGCACAACTACACAGCAACAACCATCAGTCCATTGACCAGAAGTGCCTTCTATCCACTTTTTCATTGTCTTCCTATTTTATCTAGTTTTTGTTTTCCTTTTATTTTTATCTAGTTTTTGTTTTATTTCTCTTTTTATCTAGTTTTTTTTTTCCTTTTTTTTTTATCTAGTTTTTGTTTTCTTTTGACTTTTATCTAGTATGTGAATATGCATCTTCTTGTGAAATTATTGAATTGATTATTAACAAAATAACTACAGGTTAGTTTGTGGAGGCTCGAACAGTGCATTCCGACTGCCTGCACCCACGTCGCACAAGCAGCCCACTCCGACCGTGGAGCAGATCGAGAGACAGGTGCGCCACCAGAGTCCCAACACGACACTCAAGAAAACTCTCAATCTTGTCGCCTCCAACGCACAAGCACCTCTCAACACCACCACTCCTTCCAAGTCTAAGTTACCAGACAAAAAGCCGCCAAAGACCGCCACCACCACTACTACCATCACGCCTGCCCCTGTTTCGGACACCGCAACCACCAACATCCTGGTCCAGGCGCTCTTCAGCCAGCAAAAGCAGCAACAACCCAAGCCCCCTTCCACCACCCTGACGACCTCCAATGGCCAATCGAACACTGCTTCTCATCTCCCTCCGAACACTGCTCCTCATCTCCCTAAAACCCCTCCACCAAGTCATCTCTCCCACTCCTCCTCCTCCACTCAAAACCACGTTGAAGCACACCTACCCTTCTGGCTAGAGGTTTTTTTCGCTTAACCGTCTACTTTCTTATTTCTCAAGGATGCTATATACTTTTTGATAAGTAAAAATACTTTTAAAATTGCAAACTACTTTTCAGCCTGAAAGGTCTGCTTCCACTCTCCTCTCCCCTCTTGCCTTGCAGAACAACTCAAAAGTACAACAAAAATGTAAGTTCTAATTATGTATGCCAGAAGCTGCTTATTATGTTGTTATTATCAATGCGAGCAATTAATGGTGCGAGCCAGAAGCTGCATATCATGGCTGGCGATCCTGGGGGCTCTTGGGGTCCGGACCCTTCCACTTAATGTGGACCCCCCTTTTTTTCAATATTTTAAAACTCGTGTTTTGATGCGAAAATAATCGTCAAAATGGCATAAAACAGGATTTGTATATATTAATACATTGTGAGTATGTGTAGTTATAGCTGTCTAAAATAAAACTTTTCATTGCATACTTAAATATTCGTCTAAAAGCAGAATTTAAAAATGTTTTTTCAAGTGGGGTCCAGACCCCCCAAGATTTGCAGCAGATCGCCGCCCCTGCTGCATATTATATCATTATCAATGCTAGCAATCAAACTCCACTCTCCACGCATTCAGTGCACACATGTGTCAGGGTGGCACAGACAAGAGAGGAAGTGGCAGTGGAGGAAGAGGTCAGTCCACTGAACAAGGAACAACTCAAACAAGCCCTCATCACACTTATCAAGGTTTCTTCATCACTATTTGTTAACCTTGCCAACTTAGAATTCAGATTAAATGGACTTATTACCACACACAGACTGACACGGCATTTCTGACAGCAATTCACAAGGCATATGTAGACACCCTTAACAGAGAAATATGCAGAAAACAATAGGCAATCAAAAAGGCAATTAAGAGAACCTTTAGTTTTTAAAGAACTTTTACTTTTTTAAAGAAATAAACAAAATGTCATGTTGACTTTTATTTTATTAAGTCAATCATTGCTGAATGCAGCTGGTGATGATGATGATGGAAGCTACTTCTTAGTGGGAGTGGCAACAGGCTTAGCAGCGGGAACAGCCTTGACCTTAAGGTTGGGGTCAAGGAGATGGGCATTGCGCTTGTTGTGCTTCTTGGCAAACCTCAGATTCCTCAGAAACTTGGGATCAACCTGGAAGTAAATATTGACAAATTAAATAATTTATGAAAAGAATAAAATATTAAAAGTTTAAATGTTTTATTTTATCGTATTGTTGGAAGTATATTAGAGTTTGACTGGAAAGACAAACATGTTAATAGTACAACCAATAATATAGCACTTCAATTTCCCCCCGAACAGCCAATTTAAGAAGTGACTGCTCAGGTCTACAAAGGTGCATACTTCAATTATGTATGATCATAAACTTTTATGTGAAAAGACTGAATGAACTCACTCCTTTAAGAGATGGATACCTCTGAGACTTAGGCTTCTCAATTCCATTCCTGTGCTGCTTCTTATCTGAAGGATTTTATTTAATTTTAAAAGATGTGCCATCTATTTGAAGTCTGGAATACTATCGATACATAAAAAAATTTTCCTACTATCGATTTAAAAAAAGTTACATTTCATTCAATTCATATTACTAATAATGATTTAGTACTGACTTTGGTTGTGGTTTGTGTGATTCTTTGACTTTGCCATGTCAAATCTATAATAAAAAAATTTGTAAAATATATTCAATCCAAAGATTCTAATGAAACCAAATGAAAAGTTGAGGAAAATACGATGCAAGAGGATAACTAGGCGCACGAACCGATAAATTTGTAAGAAAGAAAACAAAAGGCGGAAACTGAGAAAGAATAATTAAAGCTCTTTGTAGAAAGTATGAAATAATAATAAAAACTTTTTTCGACAAATTTTGTGAAAAAGAATTTTTTCACAAAGTTTTATAAAATAAAAATTAAAAAAAAAACGAAAAATTTGCAACTAGAGACAGAAAGACATCTCATGTCATAACTTTAAAGTAATATTAATTTTTCAAATGAATTGTTAGTTATGTTTCGTATTTTATTCTAAGAATTTTTTGTTATTAAGATAACTATTTTTTTTGGACATTTGCTTCTTAACTTCGTCAACTTTTCTCCGTTTCACGTTTTGCTTTTTAGCTACACCCAATAAATTTCGTGTGACCCCTTGGAGTTATATTGAATTAATATTTTGAATAAATAAAAATGGGGAATTCTCAAAGTTATAATAATGAGGAAGAGGAAGAAGAAAACGATGGAAGCATAATCGCGGTGAAAATTAATTATAACATTTTAAATTCATTTCTGGTAAATTGACAAATATTTTTTATATATTTGTTTTTAAGTTAAAAAAAAGTGGTTAATTTTAATAAAATAGATTTCAGAGTCAGTTGCAAAAAGATTGTTGAGGTTACCAGAAGAAGAAAGTGAGTTTGAAGCTTCAGTTAGAATTCTAAAATCTTAAAATAATTCATTAAAATTACATTTTTATAACAGAAAAAATGGTTCCACCAAAACTTGAAGAAGTAGGTTTTTGTTCAAAAATAACTTTTTTTAAATAACATGTAATTAAATTTATTTGATTTTAAATTGTTTCAATCTATATTATTTTAAATTTATATTGAATTGTGTTCATCATGCAGAAGGCACAATTTTCTTACACATCTGCTTCAGGAGTTCCTAGCAAGCAATTTGACTCATCATACCTTTCTAAAAAGCAGCAGGCGAAAATATTTGAAGAGCATTATCAAAAGCAAATGAAATTCATCAAGAAACAGGTGCATAGCTTCATAATAATAAATTAAAATATTTTTTATATAAAAAGTATAGTAATGTGTAGAAAGCTTTATTTTCAATCAATCTAACAGGATGCTGAATTAAAAGAGATCTCAAAAACTGAGTTTAGTAGGGCAGTTGAAGAAATAGAAAAGAAATACCCGTTAGCTGTTTCAATTTCAATGACTTTGCTCGATACATTTATAATATAAATTTTATATGTTATCTTAACTAAATGATAAATAATCAATTTCAAGTGACTTATTAGTTTCATTTCGTCTTCCATAGTCTGCCTCCCTCCTCTGAGCCGATCTGCAAGGGCATGGAGGCGGTGGTGGTGCAGTGCTACAAGGAGAATCCTAGCAGACCTTTGCAATGCAGCCATGAAGTCAAAAAGTTCGTCGAGTGCGTCCAAAAACACAACACTGCTGTCAACTAACTGCATAAAATATAATTTTATTCAGTTTTATTTTTTCATAATTGTTAGAATAAATGTGCAAATAAACAGTTCGTTGTTTTTGTACAGTTCACTTTTCAAAATATTATTTTATCGTCTACTCTAAATTCTAATAGGAGTTAAAATTTAACTGTTAAATTTTAAATTCTAGTAAGTATGGCTTCGCTTAGTCGAAACTCTATAAAGCTGCATAGAGGGATTTCATTAAGTGAGTGCAAATCTTTAAAGATGATCAATTTTCAAATCTCCATTGCTCATATCATTTCCTTATATTATTTATAATTTATAAATTTATAATCTATATTTAAGGAAAATCTACAAAAGCATCTTTTTTCCACAGTTAAAAATCAAATTCGTTTGTCTAACACCCTTGGAGGTGGGTTGATAGAGGGCCACAGGAAGCATTCTCCAGAAGAACAATTCAGAAAAAAACCACCTAAAGATTACAAGTGGCTTAATCGAATGCTATATAGAGGAATGGACGTGTTTGATGGGAAACCTCAATAACTCTACCCAATAAAATACTTTTTTTCAATTAATTATATTTTCAAAGGTCACTAATTAATAACCTCTTGAAACTCCCAAACAGGACTAAGTACCACGAGTTCCTGCCTCAGACGGATGCGAGGAAGAGGGACAGACTGGCAGAGATGCTCGAAAGGCAGGACATGCTGAGGAGGCGACAGGTGATGAAGATTCCTGAGTTCTATGTTGGTGAGTGCTTGTGTCTGTCTCTACCACTTGCAAGAATTATTTCTGTTGTCCATCTCACAACAACTAGTCTCTATTTATTTCTCACCCATTTCATCCATCCCTCCATCCATCCCTCCATTCATCCCTCCATCCATCCCTCCATTCATACCTCCATCCATCCCTCCAGGCAGCATCATGGCGGTGACGATCCTTGACACCCACTCTGCCACCAAACAATCTCGCTTTGTTGGCATCTGCATCCAGAAGTCAGACGTCGGTCTGCGGTCGAACTTCACCCTGCGAAATACTGTCGAGGAGCAAGGTATCTTGTGGTGTGTTGCAACCAAGCAAAGAAGTCCTCATGAATATATCATACAATGCAATACAGTAAACTTCAATACAATGCAATAGAATGCAATACAATAAACTTCAATACAATGCAATAGAATGCAATACAATAAACTTCAATACAATGCAATACAATAAACTTCAATACAATGCAATAGAATGCAATACAATAAACTTCAATACAATGCAATACAATGCAATACAATAAACTTCAATACAATTAAATAGGCAATGCAAATTTATGTTGCTTTAAAAATCTAGTTACAATCATCTTCAATTTTTTCCCTTCATAAATAAATACTAGTAATTGAATGTGGACGTTTAAAGCTTCATGCAACACCCTCCCTCACACAGGCGTTGAGATCACCTACGACGCGTACTGCCCTCTGGTGACTGAAATAGAAGTTCTGAGGCTGGAGAAGAGGCTAGATGACACACTGTTCTACTTGAGAGACGCCCCTCTGGAGTTCAGCACCTTCCCTTTCGACCTGATCCCCCTCCAGCACAACCCCAACGAACCAATTCCCATCAACCCTCTGAAGGTCACCACATTAGGAGTAGTGCTCTGTAGTGCATTCTTTCCAGGTCTATAAACTGTAAACTCTTTAATTTTGCATTTAATCACTGCTGAATTCCCGCCAAAAGGTGCCTCTGAATCCTCGGCCATGGCACGAGAGATGGGAGAGGCAGGAGCTGAAGGGAGTCGAAGCGATCGACTTGCCGCCCAAGTTTTGGGAAAAGGCACAGAAGCCTGCTGTCTGCAAGCCGTGGCTCAAGTATGATCTGATGAAGCAGTACAGGTGATGGCCAGGGTGGATGGCATAGAGGGGTCAATGTGGTTTTATGATGATAACAACTTTAATTAGAAATTATCCATCATTTGAATTGTTTTGTTGCGATCCGGAAGTATAAGTTAACTTTAAATGAGCCTATTTATGAAAGGAAATAATGAATGAATTATGCCCTGGCAGGGAGCGCATAAATGACGAAGACACCGAGCAAGTAATGGCGGAGATCTACGCGAAGATTTGCCAGATGGAAGAGAGCAGGAGGAAGGACGGCATCAGGAGCAAGAGTGCAGTCTGAGTCTCACTCTCCAATCCACACTTTGCGTTTTGATTTTTTATTTGTTCAAAAGGAAATAAAATATTTGACTGTTTACTAGTTCATATTCAGCTATTCGTCCGGGAAAGATAATGAAGAGGGAATATTCATGAGGGTCAGACAGCGGAAGAGGTGGTGGTGACGTGACAGATGGGACAGAGTTGGTTGAGGTCAGTGAAGCAGGACGAGCAGTAGAGACCGAAACAATCGGCCATCTCGCACCTCTGCGTCGTGAAGTTGGAACCCGTGGAGAGGCAGAGGAGACAGCGTCGTGGACATCTCCTCACGTTTCTGCTCAGACACTCGTGCAGACAGGAGACGTTCTTGCGCAGGTGCCTCTTCTTGCCCGCCTCGACCACCATGGCGTACAACACCCTGGGATAGAGGCTTCTTCTGTGGCTGAGATGTTGGTGCAGCCACTGCAGTCTGCTCTGTTGTCTCTCCTCGTAGAAGTGGCCCGTGATGCCGCTTCTGAGACGCAGCACTTGTGGTTTGAGGAGGACGTTCAGCAGGAAGAGCACCATCACTGCCACGTTGGCGATGAAGAAGAGGAACGAAAAGTGCACCACAGGAGGGAGACAGGCGGTGTGGCTAGTTGCCAGGCCGAAGAACTGGTCGCTGGGGTGGAGGTTCGCCAGGAAGGTGTTGATGAGGTCGACGAACATGCCCTCTCCAGTCACGATCATGTCCAAGCTCTTCCAACCACTCAAGTCGCCAGTGGCCACCTGCTCCAGCACCACTGACTGCAGCATCTGCTGCATTCGGAAGTTGACAAAGTGCAACCAGAAGAAGAGTAGTGAGGTGGAGATGAGGAGGGTCCACCCGATGGAACGGCCTGTGTACGCGTGACGTGAGGCAAACGACTCCTTCTCGATGTAGAGTTTTTCATGCCTGCGCAGTGGCAGCAGTCTGGCAGCCTTGTAGACCGAGTTCTTGAAGTCGTCAACGCCCTTCAGCTGCTCCTCGCTGCAGTGGCAGTCCCACGTCTCATCACTGACGTACTTGCCCACGTAGTTGTATGCAGCGATGATGGGCACGAGGAGGAGCAGGATGCACAATCTCTGAGACAGCAACACTGCATACTGGAAGGTCTCGTGTCTCTCGTGGTGCTGGTCGAGAACAGTGCGTCTGAAGAGCTCTGCGGTTCGTTGCGAGCGTTGTCTGGCCAGCCTGTAGGGCACTGCGGAAGTGTGGAAGCGGAAGTGTCGGTAGAGCAGTCTCAGGGAGGCCTGTGTGGTGTTGAGGGCCTCTTGGATGGCGTGGCCTGCCCAGTGCGAACTGTCACAAGCGCCCTTGTTTTCTTCGAAACTCCTGCATGCAGTCCTTTCGTTCAGAGGCTCACAAATGTCCTGGTTCCGTCGCATGAAGGCCGCCTCTCTGCTGCAGTGGTGGTGTGGCGAATGCAAACTGTGTCTATGTGCAGATTAGCTCTCAAATTGCTTCACGCCTATAAACAAATATCTATTTATATAAATTATGCAAACTATTGCAAAACATTATTGGAATGTACGCTAAAAATGTGTGCGTTAAAATAATGTATTATTGCAATAGCACCCAGAATCACAACAACTGCTTCATACAGGCATGTTGCATTGTGGCATCGAAGCGATGAATGCTTGATGCTTTGCAAAAGAAGGCATTAACGGACTGCTTTCCATTCAATTCCGATTCGACATCAAGCAGACAATCAAACACACTCGTCTTTTTGTTTTCACCTTTGTGTGTCGTGTGTGCAACCATAAAATCACTTTCATCTTCCTTTTCCCTCACACGCAACGATGCTAAAATGCAAATCTTTCGATCAAAACGCCAACGAAAAAATCATTAAAAAAACTCGTATTCCGCGATTAACACTCTCATGATTAACACACTCATGATTAACACACTCATGATTAACACACTCATGATTAACACTCTCATGATTAACACACTCATGATTAACACACTCATGATTAACACACTCATGATTAACACTCTCATGATTAACACACTCATGATTAACACACTCATGATTAACACACTCATGATTAACACTCTCATGATTAACACACTCATGATTAACACACTCATGATTAACACACTCATGATTAACACTCTCATGATTAACACACTCATGATTAACACACTCATGATTAACACTCTCATGATTAACACACTCATGATTAACACACTCATGATTAACACACTCATGATTAACACACTCATGATTAACACACTCATGATTAACACACTCATGATTAACACACTCATGATTAACACACTCATGATTAACACACTCATGATTAACACACTCATGATTAACACACTCATGATTAACACACTCATGATTAACACACTCATGATTAACACACTCATGATTAACACACTCATGATTAACACACTCATGATTAACACTCTCATGATTAACACTCTCATGATTAACACACTCATGATTAACACACTCATGATTAACACTCTCATGATTAACACACTCATGATTAACACACTCATGATTAACACACTCATGATTAACACTCTCATGATTAACACACTCATGATTAACACACTCATGATTAACACACTCATGATTAACACTCTCATGATTAACACACTCATGATTAACACTCTCATGATTAACACACTCATGATTAACACTCTCATGATTAACACACTCATGATTAACACACTCATGATTAACACACTCATGATTAACACACTCATGATTAACACTCTCATGATTAACACACTCATGATTAACACACTCATGATTAACACTCTCATGATTAACACACTCATGATTAACACACTCATGATTAACACACTCATGATTAACACACTCATGATTAACACACTCATGATTAACACACTATTATTAACAAGTGCTCCACCAATCAAAATCCTCCACCACACAAGTACTAAAACAACAATAATACAAAGATGTCATCAAAGTAATGCACCAGTAACAAAGCACTACCAAAGCCTCATCACACCAGCAGCACACCAGCGGCACTCAGGCACTGATGCAACCACTATTCACCTTGCCACTTGTCTCTTCGACTTGGCGCCCCACTTGGTCGGGTTGATGCGGTCCAGAGCCTCCTTCGCTTCCCTGTAGACCGAGCCAATTTCGGCCATCACCTCTCGGCACTGGTCCCTCGCCCTGACCAGACCTGCCGTGCACGCAGCCTTCGCCCTGCCGAACTGACTCAAACACGTCTGAGTGGGTGGTCGTGAGGAGGTGGTGGTGAAAGGGTGGGAAAGGTGGTGGTGGAAGGGTGGAGGAGGTGGTGTTGAAAGGGTGAAGAAGGTGGTGGTGGAAGGGTGGGAAAGGTGGTGGTGAAAGGGTGGAAAAGGTGGTGGGGTGGTTGAAGGGTGGTAAGATGATGGTAGAAAAGTAGTTGAAAAGACTTTGAAGAAAAATATTCGAAAGGCAAAAAAAAAAATAAAAAACAAAAAAAGAAATCGAGGCAAATGAAATGAATCCTGGGCAGGAATTGTTTTTAAATGTCTTGAAAGTGTGATTTAAATGTTCTTTTTTCGTTGCAAAGATGTTCGGCTTATGTTTCATGGTGTATTGAATGCTGAGAAGTGAAGCATGTTGCAGTTAGTAGAATAGTTTGGTTCCTTGGGATGTTATTTATTGGGTTATTCGGCGTTATTTACGGCGCCTTTTGCCTAATTGAACAGTGAATAAATACGGCGTGTTGGCACTTGATTAAAACGTAACAATTCAGTTCGCTTCATTTCTTTTATATAAACAGCTAAATATTTCTCCAAAATTCGTGGTTTGTGTTCTGTATTTTCAAATCACAAAGGCTTTCGAATGTGAAAGAAATATTTGTATTGTTTTGCCTGATTGCAATCATTAATCTCATGCAACTCATCATTATATTAGCCATTGATTTGTATGGGCCTTTACCGTGAGGATGTTTCAGCATTCACAATGCATGCATTCATCGAGCTATTTCACTTTCACATAAATCATTCTCCCTGTTGGCTTCTTCTTTGTGCAAGCCTTGCCATGCTGGTGGTGATGTGACTGTGCTAGTGATCGATGCGTGTGGAATACTACAACTTTCAAATGTTTTGATTTTAGCACTTTGAGAAGTTAGAAGCGGTGATTGAAAACAGTGTCGATGATGAATGCTAAGGTTTGTATTACACAGAAGTAAGCTATGAGACAGCTCACATAAATGAATTTCTGAAAGAAGATGCCGCTAATATTGATCGAATTCTATTATGTGCAGAAATAGAAATAAAATGGAAATGGAAAGAAAAAGTAGAAAATTTATTTCAAACAGTTTTTCTATCTTTTGAAGACAAAAAGAAGAGTCTGAAAAGATAGGATTTAGAGCGTGCAAATTCATGCACATTAGATGAGATCGCTGTATTCAAAGAAATAGATCAGCTGGAAGAAAAACCCTGTCAGAAAAAGCTGACAAATTTAAGCTGACTTATTGAATTGGCAAGAACGCCATTAGGCTTTCCCCACCATCATCCTCTCCATAACGACTTTTACCATTTCTACTTTATAACCTTCATCACTTCCACCTTCTTCATAACTAACTCCATTACCCCTCACATCAGCACTGCTAACCTCATTACCACCTCCAGCACCCCAGTAACTCTCCAATGCAACATTTTCGAAGACGAAATTCCTGGAGAGGAGAGGAAGATTTGCTTACACAAACAAATCAAGACATTAAATATTGACGCGGTGGTGTGGCGAGAATGGCGGAGGCGTCATTGATTGATTGCTTCTGCAACATGGCGTGCTTCAATGAACATCACAGCCTCAGTGCACCTTTGAAGGGGAGACTTGTGCACCGGCACTGAAACTTCTTCTGATGAGTTGTTTATCCTCTCGCATCAGGCGCACAAACATACTACTGGTACTCCTATTCAAGCGCATGATGGTGTGTTCAGTCAGCGTGGATGCATGCAACATTAGCGAAAGAAGCAGGAAGCAGCGATGAATCAGCTTTTCATCAACTTACAAACATTACTATTTCAAGAGGCCTCAGTGTCGACTGCAAGACAATAAAGTGTCCTTAAAGACGTCCGGTCAGTTTTTACAAGGGCATAACCTGTTTGGTGTTCATCAGTTCCAGACGACCGACGTGCAGCTTGTTGTCGACGAGGTTGAGGATCTGCTGCAGGGGGTGGAGGGCCTGGTCGACCGAGTGAGCAGCCTCTTCGACACTGCCGAGAGTGCTGTTCAACTGCTGCATCACCGCGTCGTAAGGCCGCATCAAGAGACTTGTCTGGTTGTTCACCTGGGGAGGATGGGAGAGGTTGTGTGCAGTGGTGTGGTTTTGTGGTGGTTTGGTGTGGTGTGGTTTGTTGTGGTGTGGTTTGGTGGTGGTTAGGTGTGGTGTGGTTTGTTGTGGTTTGGTGTGGTGTGGTTTGTTGTGGTCTGGTTTGGTGGTGGTTAGGTGTGGTGTGGTTTGTTGTGGTTAGGTGTGGTGTGGTTTTTTGTGGTGTGGTTTGGTGGTGGTTAGGTGTGGTGTGGTTTGTTGTGGTGTGGTTTGGTGGTGGTTAGGTGTGGTGTGGTTTGTTGTGGTTTGGTGTGGTGTGGTTTGTTGTGGTGTGGTGTGGTTTGGTGGTGGTTAGGTGTGGTGTGGTTTGTTGTGGTGGTGGTTTGGTGTGATGTGGTGTGTGTTTATTTTGGCGCGGTGCTTAATTTTACCTTTAATTCACATGTGGTGGTATGTATTTTCATATGTGATGGCTCTGAGTATAGTGGAGTTATAAATGATAAACGAAAAGAAATAAATGTTGGAATAAATTAAGCAATCCAAGGTAATGGATTTCTGTATAGAAAAAGTAGAAGCTAAAGAATTGTCTCAGAGACAAAATCGACTGAGTGATTTTTCTCGGTTTCCTTTCACATTTGCATTCATTAACTTTCAGATCTTCGCTTTAGGTATGTTTTAAAGTTAATTTAATAGTTAAATGAGAAATAAATATTCAATGTTAATTTAATAGTTAAATGAGAACTAAATATTCAATGTTAATTTAATAGTTAAATGAGAAATAAATATTCAATGTTAATTTTTATCTCTAAAGATTGAATTAAAAATCCCACGAAACAACATAAAGTGTAACTGTCCAGAAGCTTTTGTTTACGATATAGATGCTTTTAAAAGCTCTAAAGGTGTCTTAGAGTTGAAGTCCAGCAGTAAATAAATGGAATTAAGTGCACAAAAAAGTTGTCTTAATGAAGCAAAAGTAATTGAAAAATTCCTGAATCTTTATTTTCTTCATAAGCATGGATTTATTCTAGCCGTCAGCAAAACACTGATGATACAATAGTAATCAATAGGAACACTTCCCAGCCGCCAAACCAATAATGACGCATGCGTACGACATTGAACATGATTTTAATGCCAAACTGTCAAATGCCTTTGGTTCTAGAAAACGACCATTAATTCTTTTCTGTATGAATACGCTTTTACCTGCTAAACGACAAATTTCTAATACGATTCCTACAACAATGAAACAACTATAATACAAAAAAGTAAAACAACAACTGCAACTCCTGCAATACCAACAACAACAACAACAACAACAACAACACACACCAACTTGTTCGAGGAGACAAGCGTAACTGCCGACACTGGACGTGATGTTGCTTTCGATGTCAGCGACTGGACCCCACCACAGCAGCAGACTGATCAGCACCACCTTGCCCACGTGACCAGCGTTGGTGGAGAGAGAGGGCAGGGAGAGGGCGAGAACGCACCTGAAGAGACGAGAGAAGAGGAGGAGGAAGAGGAGGATGAGAACGATGGAGAAGGTGATGACGAGGCAGTAAAGGAAAGCAGCCTTCGCCAGGAAGATCATCAGGAGGAAGCTGAAGGAGCCGATCAAGAGGACAGTGAAGCAGCTGCCAACGAACCTTGCCAGAGTGAGCTGGGAGGGGTTGCTGTGGGAAGTGGTGAAGAAGGGATCGACTTGGTAGGGGGTGGACTGGTAGGTGGTGGTGTGGCAGGGCATGGTGTGACAAGGAGTGGTGTGGTATGAAGGGTTGCAGAATACTTCGGTGTTGTGGGTGGTCGAGAAGCTTTGCTGCGGAGTGGTCGATCTGTTCAGAATTTGAAACTGCCGTTTTGACGGCGTATTTATTTTGGCGTAAAGCAAGGCACTGCTGTTGGCTGAGTTGTTGTTGCTGTTGTGGTTGCTGTTGTGGTTGCTGCTGTTACTGCTGAGGAAAGCGGGGTTCTGGTGGACTCTGGTGTTTTCATACAGGTCAACGCAAGAAGCCCTTCTGAGCACCAGCGTGGTGTTGTTCTTTCTCGCGGGTTGAGTGCTGGAGAAGCCACAAGTGCACTGCTTGTTGCACTGCGACGACGCCTGCGAGTAGTAGGGGTCCATCTCGATCAGCCTGTTCTTCACGTAACTCTCCTGCTTCTTAGAGCTCTCCTTGAGTGGGAATGTTGAACTGTACTTCTGCTCTTTGTTTTCTTTCGAGGGTGAAGTGTGTTTTGTGGTTAATGAAAACCTTTTCGATTTGTTTGGCCGAGGCATCACTAGCATTTTAGGTTTCGAAAAAAATGATTTTTTACTCTTTTTTTCTGTTGTTTTGAAAATTGGTTCAACTTTTATTTGGTCTTCATTCTCTCCCTCTTCTTCTTCTTCCTCGTTATCGCCTACTTTGTTCTCGTCTTCACTGCTTCTAACGTTGAGAGTGGCTTGATGGATGCAGTCGGGTGGTTCCTGGATGGGCGGTTTGGGCGCCTTGCGGTGGTTCATCTGGCCTATCTCGTTCAGGAGCGCATCGACTGGCAGGCGGTAGTTCCGGACTGCAGACACCTCTTGCACGCAGTTGAGCGGGAAAATGCCGACAAAGCCTCTGAAATTCCTGCCAGCAGCCCAGCCCTCGTCGACGACTTGCACCTCGGTGAGGATGTCTCCTCGCATGAGACTCATCTCCTTGTCCCTCCTGGGCGAGTAGTTCAGCACCGCCTTGTAAACCTTCCTGCTGCCTCTGGTCCTCTCGTTCTCCTCCTCCTCACCACCGCACCTTCCCACCTCACTCATAACTTCTTCGCTCTTTTCGCAAGTATCGATGTTTCTCGAATTGTGTTCAATATATACAACGAGCTTTACGACTCCTTTGCAATGCACTGCTTATTTGGATTTATTTAATATTCCCTTCCAAAATTACTGTTAACCTTACTGGATATCCCAAAATCCCTCTCCTATAAAGGATCTCGAATCTTCCACTATAAACGTTTATGTTGGCTTGACTTTTGAGAGCATCAAAGAGTTCAATTTCAAAGATTTACATCTTTCAAGGGGATAATCCTACTTTACTTTTGCAAAACAGCCTCTCAATTACCTCGAGCTGCTTCTCATCTCCTTATCTTGTAATACTCCACTTTGTGAAACTCTTATTACCAAGAAGTTATTAAACGCTTTTACTCATTATTTCTGCGTCAAGTTAACTGAAGGAAAACAAACTTCTGAATGAAAACAACTCGTTTACCAGTTCAGGCAGTAAGGAGTGGAGTTCAGCCTCGTCGACGCCTGCCATGCAAAACACATGTACATATACGTCAGAATGTGCATTACGCCCAGAGGATTCATCTTGTCTGCTTGCATGTCTGTCTATATATCTGTTTATGCATGTATTTATATGTGCGCTTGTATGTTTTCCCAAGTAGCTATATTGTGTTATGCAATGATAAAGTAAATGGCAGAAAGCGTAATAAGACACAGGCGTATTCGCCTTAATTATCTGATGGATTTACACCAGCGCTAAAATTAACATTAGGGCATCATGGCGTGCACATAACACATAATCTCTAAAAATAGGAGTATGTAAATAAATAAAGGCAAAAAGGTAGAGAAGTAAAGGGGAGAAAAACTGTTTTCAATCTTTAAAAGAAATCTTTACAAGGTTTAAATGGCTAGCGTCAGTGTTCAATGCAGGGAGGAGGGGAGGAGTCAAAGATTGAATCCTCTCAGAATCTCGATGGGTCGATTGGCTAAATGGATGGATGGTGGTTGAGGAGGTTGATGCATGGATGGTGGTTGAGGAGGTTGATGCATGGATGGTGGTTGAGGAGGTTGATGCATGGATGGTGGTTGAGGAGGTTGATGCATGGATGGTGGTTGAGGAGGTTGATGCATGGATGGTGGTTGAGGAGGAGGATGCATGGATGGTGGTTGAAGGGATTGATGCACGGAGGGAGGAGGGTGGAAGGAGATAAAGCACCACTTCAACGGTTTCATCTGCGTGCCAAACGCATAAATTTAGAACCTCTAATTTTGATGATAAAATAATTAAAATTAATTAAAATTTTACATTTCGAAAAAATATCAGATAAAGATTTATAATAAAAAATAAATATTCATAAATAAACAACACACGTTTGCACACGAGCAACAGGCGAGCAAGAACATGAAGGCGGGAGGTAAGCACATGAAATAATAATCAATCTCAATCGATTAGTGGCGGGAGAGCTCTAAGGAAAGAGAATATAAAATGACGATATCTTATATATGAGGAGAATTCGATGAAGACGGGAAGGTGAATGACGAAGAAGAGAAATGTGCGAGCGGCGTGGGTAATTAAGACAGATTTGAGTTTTATTGAATCAGCTTTAATGACCATGTGGTCTCTAGGAAGATGCTGTTGATGGAGGAAATAATGAAGAAAAGATGGATGGATGGGTGGATGGATGGATGGGTGGATGGATGGATGGATGGATGGATGGATGGATGGATGGATGGATGGATGGATGGATGGATGGATGGATGGATGGATGGATGGATGGATGGATGGATGGATGGATGGATGGATGGATGGATGGATGGATGGATGGATGGATGGATGGATGGATGGATGGATGGATGGATGGATGGATGGATGGATGAATATATGGATGGATGGATGTGAAGTAGTATGATAAATTGAAAGAAGTATAAAAACTGTGCAATGATCTGAGATTCCTCATGCGAATAAAGGCCACAAGTGCTCAGATGGTTATTTTAGTGATCTTGAACGTTGTTTAAAAACATTGCAACAGTCCCGCATTAACATAAGCATCGCTCAAAGTAATTAAATGCCATAACAGGCATCAGAACTGATCCTCAAACGATGATTCACCTCGATGAGAACTGCTGCAACACACTCATGAGTCCTCCTCTCCACCATGCCACTGTCTTTTGAGAGGGACTCCGAAGACGAGGGTGTCAACGTCCTGATGTCAAGAACACGCCTGGTTCGGTATTGATTTCCATGCAACGTCTGCTGGAAAAGTGGAGGAAGAACGACAGAGAAAAGAGTGGGAGAGGAAAGAGTGGAAGAGGAAAGAGTGGAAGAGGAAAGAGTTGAAGAGGAAAGAGTGGAAGAAGGAAGAGTGGAAGATTTTAAATGAAGAATAAATGTGAAAAAGATAAACTCATTTTCCGAGTTTTTAATAAACAAGTTCATGATGTGGTCATATAAATAGCTTCATGTTCAAATGCCGTGAGCGACCTTTTAATCTTTTCCCAATCGATTATATTTTCACATAGTTTTGTTTCATGATGGGAGCAACATGAAAAGATTTGAATGCATAACTTACATAGTTTGCTTCTCAAACACTACATTCAGACCACCCTGATGTGGTGTGTTGCATGTTGAAGGATTTCAATAAAATAAATTATCTTAAAATATTTTCAAAAGTCTTGAAAGAAGAAGAAGAAGAAGAGAGATGGGCTCTTTTGAGAGTCGTCAGAGAGGCACTTGAAGTTGAAAACAAATGCATTCGTGAAGTCTTTTTGAAGATGTTTTGTTTATGGCTTTGATAAGGCTATATGCCATCCTCTTTGTTTTTCTTAAGGCTGAAATAGTTTTTACTTTTCTTTCTATGGCCCTCCACGCAGATTTCTGCTTAAGGCTGTGTTATAAACGTTATAAAAATAATTAGATTAGTTTATAAATATTGTCGAGAGAATATGAGTACGTGTTTACAGCAGTCGTAGTAGTAGTAGTAGTAGTACTAGCAGTAGTAGTAGTAGTAGTAGTAGTAGTAGTAGTAGCAGCAGCAGCAGTAGTAGTAGTAGTAGTAGTAGTAGTAGTAGTAGTAGTAGTAGTAGTAGTAGTAGTAGTAGTAGTAGTAGCAGCATTAGTAGTAGTAGTGTGTTTTAACTGTTTTCATGAGATTAAAGACTCAACCTTGACGCTGTCATGTTCCTTTGCAGAGTGTTGTTTCATCGTGAAGTCTTATGCAACATTCTGCAGCTCTGAACTTGCCCATCATCAGCCTTTGTCTTCCACTCCATCAGCCTTTGTCTTCCATTCCATCAGCCTTTGTCTTCCATTCCATCAGCCTTTGTCTTCCATTCCATCAGCCTTTGTCTTCCACTCCATCAGCGGTGTCAGTTATTCGTCTGTATTTGGAATTCTTCTTAGTTTACTGACCGAATTATTTTTACGTCTCAAGATGCTTGCAGCTGAGTGATTTGAAACAGCTTCTATTGCACAATTCAGGCATTAGAAGTAGTTCAGGTTTCATCATATCTCAATAGTTTCAGAAGCAAGCACCCTCCCTGCCTGCCTGGATACCATTAAAACTTCTCTCTCAATAATTCCTCATCCGCTCGAGCACTTATGCCTCACAAGGTTGAAATTACAAGATAAAACTTCGCCTTGGAATATTCTCATAAATAAATCTTCTCGAATGCTGCAGAGATTTAAAGGGAGAATTGAGAAAACTTTTATAGGCGCAGCATCATCGATAAACCTGTTAATATTCTTTTTATTGTTTGCCTCGGGGTCGAGTAATGAAAATCAAGGAAAGGATGAAGTTGTGTAGTGGAGAGATTAGATTGACGTAGCGAAAACAGGCTTCTTGGAATTATTTTTCAAGATCGATTCCATGATGAAGACTTCAGAAAGTCATGAGCGGACATTCACAGGCTGCAAGGACTAACAACACATTCGATTTGGCAGACGGAAGCTTCCAAGTGGAAAGGGAGTTTTAATGGCGAAACATGACCTCGATGATGAAGGAACGAGAAAGGTCATTGTTAATTAATCTCAAATTACTCGCTGCAAAGAGGCTCAGATACGAGCATTGAAGGGCCATGAAATGTAAATGCTTGCAGTAGTGCACTCGGAGATGGCTGTTCTTAGATCAGACAAAGAAGCATCATCATCACGAACAACGGATCACTCATCTATTCTCTTCATCACTCCACCCTACCACCCATCCATCTCTTCCAAACCCACCACCCTACCATCCATCCATCTCCTCCAAACCCACCACCCTACCATCCATCCATCTCTTCCAAACCACACCACCTCTCAGCACTTCCAGGCCCCAGGCACACCCCTACAATTTATTCTTCGGCGTCGAGGCCATAATAGGCACTATGGAGGCAACCCCGCACCGTCATGCATCAACTGTGCTTCTTCCAGTCTTTATGAGCCCGGCGTGTATTTGTATTTTGTATATTTATTTATTTTTTTGAATATGTTTGTATATGTGTATTTATATGTTTGTATATGTGTTTGTATATGTATTTGATTGTTTGTATATGTGTTTGTATATGTGTTTGTATATGAATTTGCATGTTACGTATCGTATGTATGTTAAAATCATAACATTCATATACATATGTGAACATACTTTTCCCTTCCCTTTTACGGCTCTCGCGGCCTAACTTAATTATTTAATAATTCAAAAATGTTCACGAATGATGAGTTACTGCCTAGACGCTCCGAAAACACGAAGTTGAAATGTGATGATGATGATGATGATGATGATGATGATGATGATGATGATGATGATGATGATGATGATGATGATGATGATGATGATGACAAGAGGAGGAGGAGGATGTTGATGAGGATGAGGATGATGTTGATGATGGTAGTGAGGCCTTGGGTGATGCAGATGGTAGAACTCGTCTTGGAGAGGAGCTGTGCAGAGCTGTAATTGGGAATAAAGTTGACGGAGAAGCGGTTAATTGGGAGGATAATGGTGATTGAGGAGAGAGGAAAGTCTTAGAGTGCGCCAGGAAAGAGTTAATGCTTGCAAGATGCTTTTACGTCATAGAGAAATAAAATGAGAGAGCAGAGGTGAGAGAGAGGGTGGTGTGAGGTGGTTAGAAGAGGCTCTCAAATGATTTGTGGAATGGGTTTTGAAGCTTGATGGTGGATTACTAATCTGGAATGAAGAAGATGGAGGAAGGGCATGAGGAGAGGGTGCATGTGGAGGGGGATTCTTCAATCACGCGACCAAGACACCGAGGTCACGCATTAGGTAATTACCAAAAGACGATTTAGCAAGTTTTTTCGCTTCTGTCCAATATTACTTTTACAGGGGCTTATTCATTTATGGCTTCTGTTCACGTATTTATCCCTTCTTAAGTATCTTTTTTAGGCTTAAAAAGACATCTTCCCTAGGCCATTACACTTTATTAAAGTAGATTTTCTTACTTTTAATTACAAATGATCCTCTTATACCACAATATTTGCTTTTTATAAAATTATTTAGAATTAACGCTTGATAAATTTGGTACGAGCATTAACAGAAAATTTAAACTTCAAGCAATTTTTTTTACTTTAATCTTCATTTTTTATTTTTTTCTTATTAAACTTTTCTTCTTTTCCCGTTTTACTATTTTATAATTAAAAATAAATCCCTCGAGAGATAGATTTTTGTGAAAGAAAAACTTTTAAACGAAGAAGTTTTAGTGTTTGAATCTATAAATTGGTGTTACGTGAGGTAAACAGGAAAGGGGAAAACTATAGATTTGGCATTGTTGTATTGGCTTCATTTCATGATCCAAGGAATACACAACACTTATGTATTAAATAGCGTATTAAATCGTTACATGTTCTTATAAAAACCACTGAAGTTCTGTTTCAAGCAAATTTGTGTCATGTTTTCAGACATACACAAAGCCTTAAAGGGATATTTCAAATGCTTGGCCACAACTCCACCAACCCTACAAACCATTGCCACGTCATCGCAATCGTCATTCCAACAGTTCAAGGTCTTAAATGTGGGGTTTAGGATTAATAGCTGCCTTTACACTTGTGTAACCACCTTTTCAAAAACAAGTATCAGTGAACAATACGACGATTTTGTGCCCTCAAATGTACTGAAACTTCGAAGCGCTTAACAATTCAAACAAATGTTGGAAAGAAAATCTTTTTTTCTTTTTTGTCCACTAAAATACAGTGATGGTTATAGTAAAATGACGTGATATAGAAAACTTCCATACTTATAAATTCCAAGTTTATACTAACATTGTAAATGACAGTTTTGCGTTGTAATAAAAAGCTGAAGCATTGATATTTTAGAGTAAGTGTGTTGAAATACTTGCTTTTAAGAACTTTAAGGAGCAGTTAAGAGGGACGAGAGCAGTGCAGCTCTGAAACACGCATAAAAAAGGCGTTAAACCTTCCACAATTGAGCCTCCAAATACTCGAAAGTACTGAGGAATAATAAATCGGTTGAATAATGATGTAATTAAAGACACACAGTTCCTAACTAGAGCCTATAACAAGGCATCAAAGAGCCATTCGGGAGTTATGTTTGTCGATGGAAGACTTGAGCTTTCATGCTCGCTTCAAAGCAATGCAGACATTTGAAAGAAATATGAAGAAAGTCGCTTTCGAGTTTAACATTTCTTGATCAAAAATATATGAACGATACAGCGTTACCCGCATAGAGGGTAAATTTCTTTTGATAAATCAAAAATCAGCCTTAATTAGAGATTAGCCGATTCAATTAACTCATTAAAAAGTACATTTAACTAATTAAATTAATGTAGCAAAGAAGTTGAATGACCTGAAGTATTACCGCTGCTTCACTTCTTTTCCTCAAACGTTCCACATAAGGCACGAAAGACGCATGCGCATTAGAGCTCACAAAGCACCCATGAATGATATCTTAGAGGCAGCCAGAAAATAACTAGAATAAACGCGCGAGAGTTGCCTTTATATCACATTTAATTCAATGTTGCCATACTTTATTGTCGCTCTACGCTTTCGAACGTGGCTCCTGGAACACGCAAGGAATTCATTGCTGAGACTCTTGAAAGTTACGCGCTGAGTGATTGATTGGAGGACTGGAGACTTGCAAGGCTTCACTACAAGCGTCGTAATATGGCATCGAGTTGATTTCGAATTGGTCCATTCCTCGCATTGCCTCTCACGCAGAAAATAAATCTGTTGTGTACTTTTCTTTTAAATTTTAGATAAACTGCCTTCAATACCAAAAGCCACTTGAGAACGTAAATTTTACTGTTTGAAAAAATTGTGAATTTATGTCGGAGATTTTTCTCTAATCTAAAAGACGCAAACACCGCGTTCATCGCGCATAAATAGTGCTGGTAATTTTGATGAAGAATCCAATTAATATTTGACTTTCCACCTACAGTACTTATTCATCCGTCTGAAAAATATTAAATCTATACCCATCTTACTATTTCATAAGTGGCTGAGACCTTGGATTTGAGCCTTCGATTTTTTTTTGCGGTTTTAATGTTTGAAAAGTTTTTCTAGTTCCTTTGCATCTTTAGACTGAAAGATAAATAAAAGGAATGTTTTTTTTATGAATAACTTTGAGTAAAATATCAGAGTGTTTTGAAGCTCTAAAAAATGTATGTTGAGACATTGGGAATTTGATCTTTGGCGAGCGTCTCTATTCGGCGTTTGTTTGTTTAAAAGTTTAAATGTCTCGAAACTAAAACTAAAATGATTTAGATGGCTCTGAATGTCAATGCGGAAATCGAAATTCAATCGGTTAATTTAAATTTTAATTAATAGAAGTTGATATCTAAACTTAATTTTAGAAGAGTTTTGTTCAGAGATTAGTTTTAACTTATTAACCTTCCCTGCATTTAGGTATGGACGTCGCCAGATTTCCTGAAGCAGACGAGGACGGTGCTAGTGGAGATATGCATTCTCGACCAGAAGTTGTACTCTCAACCACAACGAACGCCCCTTCCACTCATTTTCAATGAACAGTTGACTTATAAAAAGGTTTTTTTTAGAATTAATTTTTATTTGAAGAATAACATAAAGATTAATAAACGGAAATTTCATACATTCAGGAGTTCAGCAAAACCATAAACTTCAGCACACTGTCCGATTTACTGAAGGGTATGATTCTTTAATATTTCACTAAATCTTCAAAAACAAAGACAACATCGCCTTTTGAAAACGGCAAACAGACTCTCTGGTGCAAGTGAGTCTGATGGAGGTTAAGCTGTCGAAGGGCGATCGAGGCAGTCGCTTCAACTGCTTGTTTTGCGCTCGTCTGCAACTCTCCTCCTTCCTCTTCCCTCCCTCGCACGTCAACAAATTCCAGAGTGCCAAGCTTTTTCCACACAAGGTGAGGTTAGAAACGAGCTATAAGTTTATCGATTAATAAACCGTTTATTTAATTAGCAAGCTACCAATGCATTTACTAATGATCCACCTGCACAGAAGTTCAAACCTGTCTTGAAGTTCTGGGTGGATGCTGTCCTGTACAGATCTTCCGCTCAGTGCCTCACCGCCAGAGTATGCAAGCCAACTTCTAAATAAAAGAATTACTCACAAAATGAACACTAGTAGCAATCATGACTACTTCCATTATTATTTTGCACAAATATTCTCCTCACTCCATCGGCAGCTTCCTGCGATGAAGAATAGAAAACTGGTGGAAGAGTTGAAGAGAAAGAATTGTCGCTGCAGTGCTTCCATGCGTGGTATGTGGATGTACTCCATCCAGCCACCCATCCCATCACACGTACAGTCCTTCATACATCCATCCAGCCACCCATCCCATCACACGTACAGTCCTTCATACATCCATCCAGCCACCCATCCCATCACACGTACAGTCCTTCATACATCCATCCATCCATCCATCCATCCATCCATCCAGCCACCCATCCAGCCATCCATTCATTCATCCATCCATCCATCCATGCAGGCAGTAACACTCGTAGAGGGTCTAGTGAGGTGCACAGATCACTGAATAATCCATCCAGAAGGCCTAGCAGTGCCCACAGCTCCAGGGTTTAAAAAGACTACAAATAATTTGAGTATTTAAGAAACACTGGGATAACTTTTGATTTAACTCAACTAATAATCATACGCTACAAAATGTATAGTCGAGATCCAGAAGATCTGGATCCTGTCACACAGCAAGGAGTTGCGATTGTGGCAATGATGGAGGTGGCAGTTGCGATGAGGAAGCTGATGTCATGAAGGTGGGTTGCCATAATCGATCAATCACTGAGGAGCATTGTCAGAGTGATACATTGCATTTCTGCAGGCAGAGGACAATGAAAGCCAGCCCAAGGAAAGCAAGCAAGTTGCATCAGATTAGATCATCAATTGACGGGCCTCTATAGAGCTTATTAACGTCTATTAAATCATCAAGCATCATTCCCTTACCCACCAGCATACAACCTTCCCATCTTTCCAAACCACTGCAAACACTGCAACTGACGCAACCTCCTCCGGCAGAGCGTCGTTGAAACGAAAAGTGGACTTCTGGCTCAAGCAGCTGCACCACCTCTCGCTCAAGCCCCCAGACGAGTTCAGTGGCCTGATGAAGACCATCTACAACAAGCAGTACTCACTCGCCCTCCTCGCCTACAACTCCTTCTGCGGCCTGCCACGCAGAGCGGCCACTGCAGACTGCTGCCACTCAGCCTGAGTCGATGCGAGCATTTAATGATTGCCAGTGTTGCTTTGTAACAATTCTAGAGATTGAACCAAATTTATGTAAATGTTTAAATCAAAAGTCTCATTTTTGAAAACAAAAATGTAGAACACTTTGATATGAAGAAATACTTTCAGATGTAATAATATCAAGGAATCAATTCAAAGAATGTTGTAGAGCAACTGCAACTTAACGCTTTTAACATGAGTTAACGAGATTTAAAGAGAAGAGTAAACGTTAAATGAGTAATAAACGATCTCACGTAGTCAAACTATCAAAAAATACTTTCTATAAAATGTTATAAAAAATGTAAAATATGAAATGCTGAAAGACCAAGTGCAAAGAAATGTTGGGTGTCTGGTGGAGGAGCCAAGCCATGTTACAATTGTTGCATCACAGTGGTCCATATCAAATAACATTACGACTGTTAACTGATAACAAACTTCAGAAGTTAAATGTAAAACCTTTCAAACTATAGTAAATAAATAAAGTTAGCAACTATATAAAATGAAATGTGATTACTCTGACCATATACGTATAGTAATATATATATATGACTCTGACTAAATAAATTATGCGGCAAATCTAATTGCAAACTAACTCAGCCCCCATCTTGAGGTGTGCACATGAACTTCATGTCTAAAGGCAGGAAGCAATTGACATGCCATTCAAAAAGTGAACTAGGCTACAAAATGAGTTTGGTCCGATGGAAGCAGCTTGTAGAGAATACATGAATGAGTAAGACAACAGATCGTGGTAAAGCTAGCCAAGAATATACCTTGCATCAAGGTTACTACTTTTATTATTAATATTTTCTTATTATTATTATTGTGTCGATGATTATGCGTACTGGATTGCGAATTGGTGTTCAACGACGACAGGACTGCTCTTCCTCCTGCCATCGTACGTGCTGTGAAGCAGTGTTGTTGTGGTGGTTGTGCTGTGAAGCAGTGTTGTTGTGGTGGTTGGTGGTGGTGGTTGTGCTGGGAAGCAGTGGTTGTTGTGGTGGTTTTTGTTGTGGTTGTTGTGGTGGTTGGTGAGCAGGAAGTGGTGGTTGCCAATACAACTAATTGATTGATTAATTAATTAAAAACTCACAAAACTTGTAAACTAACAGGGTGACGAAAGTCAAGTTGACTGAGTCTCCAGCAGTAAGACCAAAGAGGCCTGGCGTCAGTTTGAAGCCAGTGCGAACATGCATCCACTCACCTCCTCTTCCATCACCCCTCCCTCCTCCATCACCCCTCCCTCCAACACCCCTCCTTCCACCCCTCCCTCCTCCATCACCCCTCCCTCCTCCATCACCCCTTGGTAACTTCAACATCACACGCATCCCAGGAAACATGGTGTTGATGGAAAGGATGTCGTCTGAGATGCTGTGGAGAAGAGATGATTGTGGTGTGGTGGAGATGGTGTGAAGGAGAGATGATTGTGGTGTGGTGGAGATGGTGTGAAAGAGAGATGATTGTGGTGTGGTGGAGATGGTGTGGAGGAGAGATGATTGTGGTGTGTTGGAGATGGTTTGGAGGAGAGATGATTGTGGTGTGGTGGAGATGCTGTGGAGGAGAGATGATTGTGGTGTGGTGGAAATGGCGTGGAGGAGAGATGATTGTGGTGTGGTGGAGATGGTGTGGAAGAGAGATGATTGTGGTGTGGTGGAGATGGTGTGGAAGAGAGATGATTGTGGTGTGGTGGAGATGGTTTGGGAGAAGAGATGATTGTGGTGTGGTGGAGATGGTGTGGAGGAGAGATGATTGTGGTGTGGTGGAGATGGTGTGGAGGAGAGATGATTGTGGTGTGTTGGAGATGGTGTGGAAAAGAGATGATTGTGGTGTGTTGGAGATGGTTTGGAGGAGAGATGATTGTGGTGTGGTGGAGGTGGTTTGGGAGAAGAGATGATTGTGGTGTGGTGGAGATGCTGTGGAGGAGAGATGATTGTGGTGTGGTGGAGATGGTGTGGAGGAGAGATGATTGTGGTGTGGTGGAGATGGTGTGGAGGAGAGATGATTGTGGTGTGGTGGAGATGGTTTGGAGGAGAGATGATTGTGGTGTGGTGGAGATGGTGTGGAGGAGAGATGATTGTGGTGTGTTGGAGATGGTGTGGAGAGATGATTGTGGTGTGGTGGAGATGGTGTGGAGAGATGATTGTGGTGTGGTGGAGATGGTGTGGAGAAGAGATGATTGTGGTGTGGTGGAGATGCTGTGGAGAAGAGATGATTGTGGTGTGGTGGAGATGGTGTGGAGGAGAGATGATTGTGGTGTGGTGGAGATGGTGTGGAGGAGAGATGATTGTGGTGTGGTGGAGATGGTTTGGAGGAGAGATGATTGTGGTGTGGTGGAGATGGTGTGGAGGAGAGATGATTGTGGTGTGTTGGAGATGGTGTGGAGAGATGATTGTGGTGTGGTGGAGATGGTGTGGAGAGATGATTGTGGTGTGGTGGAGATGGTGTGGAGAAGAGATGATTGTGGTGTGGTGGAAATGGTGTGGAGGAGAGATGATTGTGGTGTGGTGGAGATGGTGTGGAGGAGAGATGATTGTGGTGTGGTGGAGATGGTGTGGAGGAGAGATGATTGTGGTGTGGTGGAGATGGTGTGGAGGAGAGATGATTGTGGTGTGGTGGAGATGGTTTGGGAGAAGAGATGATTGTGGTGTGGTGGAGATGGTGTGGAGGAGAGATGATTGTGGTGTGGTGGAGATGGTGTGGAGGAGAGATGATTGTGGTGTGGTGGAAATGGTGTGGAGAAGAGATGATTGTGGTGTGGTGGAGATGGTGTGGAGGAGAGATGATTGTGGTGTGGTGGAGATGGTTTGGAGGAGAGATGATTGTGGTGTGGTGGAGATGGTGTGAAGGAGAGATGATTGTGGTGTGGTGGAGATGGTTTGGAGGAGAGATGATTGTGGTGTGTTGGAGATGGTTTGGGAGAAGAGATGATTGTGGTGTGGTGGAGATGGTGTGGAGGAGAGATGATTGTGGTGTGGTGGAGATGGTGTGGAGGAGAGATGATTGTGGTGTGGTGGAGATGGTTTGGAGGAGAGATGATTGTGGTGTGGTGGAGATGGTGTGAAGGAGAGATGATTGTGGTGTGGTGGAGATGGTTTGGAGGAGAGATGATTGTGGTGTGGTGGAGATGGTGTGGAGGAGAGATGATTGTGGTGTGGTGGAGATGGTTTGGGAGAAGAGATGATTGTGGTGTGGTGGAGATGGTGTGGAGGAGAGATGATTGTGGTGTGGTGGAGATGGTGTGGAGGAGAGATGATTGTGGTGTGTTGGAGATGGTGTGGAAAAGAGATGATTGTGGTGTGTTGGAGATGGTTTGGAGGAGAGATGATTGTGGTGTGGTGGAGGTGGTTTGGGAGAAGAGATGATTGTGGTGTGGTGGAGATGGTGTGGAGGAGAGATGATTGTGGTGTGGTGGAGATGGTGTGGAAGAGAGATGATTGTGGTGTGGTGGAGATGGTGTGGAGGAGAGATGATTGTGGTGTGGTGGAGATGGTGTGGAGGAGAGATGATTGTGGTGTGGTGGAGATGGTTTGGAGGAGAGATGATTGTGGTGTGGTGGAGATGGTGTGGAAGAGAGATGATTGTGGTGTGGTGGAGATGGTGTGGAGGAGAGATGATTGTGGTGTGGTGGAGATGGTTTGGGAGAAGAGATGATTGTGGTGTGGTGGAGATGGTTTGGAGGAGAGATGATTGTGGTGTGGTGGAGATGGTTTGGGAGAAGAGATGATTGTGGTGTGGTGGAGATGGTGTGGAGAGATGATTGTGGTGTGGTGGAGATGGTGTGGAGGAGAGATGATTGTGGTGTGGTGGAGATGGTGTGGAAGAGAGATGATTGTGGTGTGGTGGAGATGGTTTGGGAGAAGAGATGATTGTGGTGTGGTGGAGATGGTTTGGAAGAAGAGATGATTGTGGTGTGGTGGAGATGGTGTGGAGAAGAGATGATTGTGGTGTGGTGGAGATGGTTTGGGAGAAGAGATGATTGTGGTGTGGTGGAGATGGTTTGGAGGAGAGATGATTGTGGTGTGGTGGAGATGGTTTGGGAGAAGAGATGATTGTGGTGTGGTGGAGATGGTGTGGAGAGATGATTGTGGTGTGGTGGAGATGGTGTGGAGAGATGATTGTGGTGTGGTGGAGATGGTGTGGAGGAGAGATGATTGTGGTGTGGTGGAGATGGTGTGGAAGAGAGATGATTGTGGTGTGGTGGAGATGGTTTGGGAGAAGAGATGATTGTGGTGTGGTGGAGATGGTTTGGAAGAAGAGATGATTGTGGTGTGGTGGAGATGGTGTGGAGGAGAGATGATTGTGGTGTGGTGGAGATGGTTTGGAGGAGAGATGATTGTGGTGTGGTGGAGATGGTTTGGGAGAAGAGATGATTGTGGTGTGGTGGAGATGGTGTGGAGAGATGATTGTGGTGTGGTGGAGATGGTGTGGAGGAGAGATGATTGTGGTGTGGTGGAGATGGTGTGGAAGAGAGATGATTGTGGTGTGGTGGAGATGGTTTGGGAGAAGAGATGATTGTGGTGTGGTGGAGATGGTGTGGAGGAGAGATGATTGTGGTGTGGTGGAGATGGTTTGGAGGAGAGATGATTGTGGTGTGGTGGAGATGGTGTGGAAGAGAGATGATTGTGGTGTGGTGGAGATGGTGTGGAGGAGAGATGATTGTGGTGTGGTGGAGATGGTGTGGAGGAGAGATGATTGTGGTGTGGTGGAGATGGTGTGGAGAGATGATTGTGGTGTGGTGGAGATGGTGTGGAGGAGAGATGATTGTGGTGTGGTGGAGATGGTGTGGAGGAGAGATGATTGTGGTGTGGTGGAGATGGTGTGGAAGAGAGATGATTGTGGTGTGGTGGAGATGGTTTGGGAGAAGAGATGATTGTGGTGTGGTGGAGATGGTGTGGAGGAGAGATGATTGTGGTGTGGTGGAGATGGTGTGGAAGAGAGATGATTGTGGTGTGGTGGAGATGGTTTGGAAGAAGAGATGATTGTGGTGTGGTGGAGATGGCGTGGAAGAGAGATGATTGTGGTGTGGTGGAGATGGTTTGGAAGAAGAGATGATTGTGGTGTGGTGGAGATGGTGTGGAGGAGAGATGATTGTGGTGTGTTGGAGATGGTTTGGGAGAAGAGATGATTGTGGTGTGGTGGAGATGGTTTGGAGGAGAGATGATTGTGGTGTGGTGGAGATGGTTTGGAGGAGAGATGATTGTGGTGTGGTGGAGATGGTGTGAAGGAGAGATGATTGTGGTGTGGTGGAGATGGTTTGGAGGAGAGATGATTGTGGTGTGGTGGAGATGGTTTGGGAGAAGAGATGATTGTGGTGTGGTGGAGATGGTGTGGAGGAGAGATGATTGTGGTGTGGTGGAGATGGTGTGGAGGAGAGATGATTGTGGTGTGGTGGAGATGGTGTGGAAGAGAGATGATTGTGGTGTGGTGGAGATGGTGTGGAGGAGAGATGATTGTGGTGTGGTGGAGATGGTTTGGGAGAAGAGATGATTGTGGTGTGGTGGAGATGGTTTGGAGGAGAGATGATTGTGGTGTGGTGGAGATGGTGTGGAAGAGAGATGATTGTGGTGTGGTGGAGATGGTGTGGAGGAGAGATGATTGTGGTGTGGTGGAGATGGTGTGGAGGAGAGATGATTGTGGTGTGGTGGAGATGGTGTGGAGAGATGATTGTGGTGTGGTGGAGATGGTGTGGAGGAGAGATGATTGTGGTGTGGTGGAGATGGTGTGGAAGAGAGATGATTGTGGTGTGGTGGAGATGGTTTGGGAGAAGAGATGATTGTGGTGTGGTGGAGATGGTTTGGGAGAAGAGATGATTGTGGTGTGGTGGAGATGGTGTGGAGGAGAGATGATTGTGGTGTGGTGGAGATGGTGTGGAGGAGAGATGATTGTGGTGTGGTGGAGATGGTGTGGAGGAGAGATGATTGTGGTGTGGTGGAGATGGTTTGGGAGAAGAGATGATTGTGGTGTGGTGGAGATGGTTTGGGAGAAGAGATGATTGTGGTGTGGTGGAGATGGTGTGGAGGAGAGATGATTGTGGTGTGGTGGAGATGGTGTGGAGGAGAGATGATTGTGGTGTGGTGGAGATGGTGTGGAGGAGAGATGATTGTGGTGTGGTGGAGATGGTGTGGAGGAGAGATGATTGTGGTGTGGTGGAGATGGTGTGGAGGAGAGATGATTGTGGTGTGGTGGAGATGGTGTGGAGGAGAGATGATTGTGGTGTGGTGGAGATGGTGTGGAGGAGAGATGATTGTGGTGTGGTGGAGATGGTTTGGGAGAAGAGATGATTGTGGTGTGGTGGAGATGGTTTGGGAGAAGAGATGATTGTGGTGTGGTGGAGATGGTGTGGAGGAGAGATGATTGTGGTGTGGTGGAGATGGTGTGGAGGAGAGATGATTGTGGTGTGGTGGAGATGGTGTGGAGGAGAGATGATTGTGGTGTGGTGGAGATGGTGTGGAGGAGAGATGATTGTGGTGTGGTGGAGATGGTGTGGAGGAGAGATGATTGTGGTGTGGTGGAGATGGTTTGGAGGAGAGATGATTGTGGTGTGGTGGAGATGGTGTGGAGGAGAGATGATTGTGGTGTGTTGGAGATGGTGTGGAGAGATGATTGTGGTGTGGTGGAGATGGTGTGGAGAGATGATTGTGGTGTGGTGGAGATGGTGTGGAGAAGAGATGATTGTGGTGTGGTGGAAATGGTGTGGAGGAGAGATGATTGTGGTGTGGTGGAGATGGTGTGGAGGAGAGATGATTGTGGTGTGGTGGAGATGGTGTGGAGGAGAGATGATTGTGGTGTGGTGGAGATGGTGTGGAGGAGAGATGATTGTGGTGTGGTGGAGATGGTTTGGGAGAAGAGATGATTGTGGTGTGGTGGAGATGGTGTGGAGGAGAGATGATTGTGGTGTGGTGGAGATGGTGTGGAGGAGAGATGATTGTGGTGTGGTGGAAATGGTGTGGAGAAGAGATGATTGTGGTGTGGTGGAGATGGTGTGGAGGAGAGATGATTGTGGTGTGGTGGAGATGGTTTGGAGGAGAGATGATTGTGGTGTGGTGGAGATGGTGTGAAGGAGAGATGATTGTGGTGTGGTGGAGATGGTTTGGAGGAGAGATGATTGTGGTGTGTTGGAGATGGTTTGGGAGAAGAGATGATTGTGGTGTGGTGGAGATGGTGTGGAGGAGAGATGATTGTGGTGTGGTGGAGATGGTGTGGAGGAGAGATGATTGTGGTGTGGTGGAGATGGTTTGGAGGAGAGATGATTGTGGTGTGGTGGAGATGGTGTGAAGGAGAGATGATTGTGGTGTGGTGGAGATGGTTTGGAGGAGAGATGATTGTGGTGTGGTGGAGATGGTGTTGGGAGAAGAGATGATTGTGGTGTGGTTGGAGATGGTGTGGAGGAGAGATGATTGTGGTGTGGTGAGATGGTGTGGGGAGATGATTGTGGTGTGTGGAGATGGTGTGGAAAGAGATGATTGTGGTGTGTTGGAGATGGTTTGGAGGAGAGATGATTGTGGTGTGGTGGAGGTGGTTTGGGAGAAGAGATGATTGTGGTGTGGTGGAGATGGTGTGGAGGAGAGATGATTGTGGTGTGGTGGAGATGGTGTGGAAGAGAGATGATTGTGGTGTGGTGGAGATGGTGTGGAGGAGAGATGATTGTGGTGTGGTGGAGATGGTGTGGAGGAGAGATGATTGTGGTGTGGTGGAGATGGTTTGGAGGAGAGATGATGTGGTGTGGTGGAGATGGTGTGGAAGAGAGATGATTGTGGTGTGGTGGAGATGGTGTGGAGGAGAGATGATTGTGGTGTGGTGGAGATGGTTTGGGAGAAGAGATGTTGTGGTGTGGTGGAGATGGTTTGGAGGAGAGATGATAGTGGTGTGGTGGGAGATGGTTTGGAGAGAGAGATGATTGTGGTGTGGTGGAGATGGTGTGGAGAGATGATTGTGGTGTGGTGGAGAAGGGTGGAGAGATGATTGTGGTGTGGTGGAGATGGTGTGGAGAGAGATGATTGTGGTGTGGTGGAGATGGTTTGGGAGAAGAGATGATTGTGGTGTGGTGGAGATGGTTTGGAAGAAGAGATGATTGTGGTGTGGTGGAGATGGTGTGGAGAAGAGATGATTGTGGTGTGGTGGAGATGGTTTGGGAGAAGAGATGATTGTGGTGTGGTGGAGATGGTTTGGAGGAGAGATGATTGTGGTGTGGTGGAGATGGTTTGGAGAAGAGATGATTGTGGTGTGGTGGAGATGGTGTGGGAGAGATGATTGTGGTGTGGTGGAGATGGTGTGGAGAGATGATTGTGGTGTGGTGGAGATGGTGTGGAGGAGAGATGATTGTGGTGTGGTGGAGATGGTGTGGAAGAGAGATGATTGTGGTGTGGTGGAGATGGTTTGGGAGAAGAGATGATTGTGGTGTGGTGGAGATGGTTTGGAAGAAGAGATGATTGTGGTGTGGTGGAGATGGTGTGGAGGAGAGATGATTGTGGTGTGGTGGAGATGGTTTGGAGGAGAGATGATTGTGGTGTGGGTGGAGATGGTTTGGGAGAAGAGATGATGTGGTGTGTGGAGATGGTGTGGAGGATGATTGTGGTGTGGTGGAGATGGTGTGGAGGAGAGATGATTGTGGTGTGGTGGAGATGGTGTGGAAGAGAGATGATTGTGGTGTGGTGGAGATGTTTGGGAGAAGAGATGATTGTGGTGTGGTGGAGATGGTGTGGAGAGATGATTGTGGTGTGGTGGAGATGGTTTGGAGGAGAGATGATTGTGGTGTGGTGGAGATGGTGTGGAAGAGAGATGATTGTGGTGTGGTGGAGATGGTGTGGAGGAGAGATGATTGTGGTGTGGTGGAGATGGTGTGGAGGAGAGATGATTGTGGTGTGGTGGAGATGGTGTGGGAGAGATGATTGTGGTGTGGTGGAGATGGTGTGGAGGAGAGATGATTGTGGTGTGGTGGAGATGGTGTGGAGGAGAGATGATTGTGGTGTGGTGGAGATGGTGTGGAAGAGAGATGATTGTGGTGTGGTGGAGATGGTTTGGGAGAAGAGATGATTGTGGTGTGGTGGAGATGGTGTGGAGGAGAGATGATTGTGGTGTGGTGGAGATGGTTTGGAAGAGAGATGATTGTGGTGTGGTGGAGATGGTGTGGAAGAAGAGATGATTGTGGTGTGGTGGAGATGGCGTGGAAGAGAGATGATTGTGGTGTGGTGGAGATGGTTTGGAGAAGAGATGATTGTGGTGTGGTGGAGATGGTGTGGAGGAGAGATGATTGTGGTGTGTTGGAGATGGTTTGGGAGAAGAGATGATTGTGGTGTGGTGGAGATGGTTTGGAGGAGAGATGATTGTGGTGTGGTGGAGATGGTTTTGGAGGAGAGATGATTGTGGTGTGGTGGAGATGGTGTGAAGGAGAGATGATTGTGGTGTGGTGGAGATGGTTTGGAGGAGAGATGATTGTGGTGTGGTGGAGATGGTTTGGGAGAAGAGTGATTGTGGTGTGGTGGAGATGGTGTGGAGGAGAGATGATTGTGGTGTGGTGGAGATGGTGTGGAGAGAGATGATGTGGTGTGGTGGAGATGGTGTGGAAGAGAGATGATTGTGGTGTGGTGGAGATGGTGTGGAGGAGAGATGATTGTGTGTGGTGGAGATGGTTTGGGAGAAGAGATGATTGTGGTGTGGTGGAGATGGTTTGGAGGAGAGATGATTGTGGTGTGGTGGAGATGGTGTGGAAGAGAGATGATTGTGGTGTGGTGGAGATGGTGTGGAGGAGAGATGATTGTGGTGTGGTGGAGATGGTGTGGAGGAGAGATGATTGTGGTGTGGTGGAGATGGTGTGGAGAGATGATTGTGGTGTGGTGGAGATGGTGTGGAGGAGAGATGATTGTGGTGTGGTGGAGATGGTGTGGAAGAGAGATGATTGTGGTGTGGTGGAGATGGTTTGGGAGAAGAGATGATTGTGGTGTGGTGGAGATGGTTTGGGAGAAGAGATGATTGTGGTGTGGTGGAGATGGTGTGGAGGAGAGATGATTGTGGTGTGGTGGAGATGGTGTGGAGGAGAGATGATTGTGGTGTGGTGGAGATGGTGTGGAGGAGAGATGATTGTGGTGTGGTGGAGATGGTTTGGGAGAAGAGATGATTGTGGTGTGGTGGAGATGGTTTGGGAGAAGAGATGATTGTGGTGTGGTGGAGATGGTGTGGAGGAGAGATGATTGTGGTGTGGTGGAGATGGTGTGGAGGAGAGATGATTGTGGTGTGGTGGAGATGGTGTGGAGGAGAGATGATTGTGGTGTGGTGGAGATGGTGTGGAGGAGAGATGATTGTGGTGTGGTGGAGATGGTTTGGGAGAAGAGATGATTGTGGTGTGGAGAAGAGATGATTGTGGTGTGGTGGAAATGGTGTGGAGGAGAGATGATTGTGGTGTGTTGGAGATGGTGTGGAAGAGAGATGATTGTGGTGTGGTGGAGATGGTGTGGAGGAGAGATGATTGTGGTGTGGTGGAGATGGTTTGGGAGAAGAGATGATTGTGGTGTGGAGAGAGATGATTGTGGTGTGGTGGAAATGGTGTGGAGGAGAGATGATTGTGGTGTGGTGGAGATGGTGTGGAGGAGAGATGATTGTGGTGTGGTGGAGATGGTGTGGAGGAGAGATGATTGTGGTGTGGTGGAGATGGTTTGGGAGAAGAGATGATTGTGGTGTGGAGAAGAGATGATTGTGGTGTGGTGGAAATGGTGTGGAGGAGAGATGATTGTGGTGTGTTGGAGATGGTGTGGAAGAGAGATGATTGTGGTGTGGTGGAGATGGTGTGAAGGAGAGATGTTGTGGTGTGGTGGAGATGGTGTGGGAGAGAGATGATTGTGGTGTGTGGTGATGGTGTGGAGGAGAGATGATTGTGGTGTGTGGAGATGGTGTGGAAGAGAGATGATTGTGGTGTGGTGGAGATGGTGTGAAGGAGAGATGATTGTGGTGTGGTGGAGATGGTGTGGAGGAGAGATGATTGTGGTGTGGTGGAAATGGCGTGGAAGAGAGATGATTGTGGTGTGGTGGAGATGGTTTGGGAGAAGAGATGATTGTGGTGTGGTGGAGATGGTTTGGAGGAGAGATGATTGTGGTGTGGTGGAGATGGTGTGGAGGAGAGATGATTGTGGTGTGGTGGAAATGGCGTGGAAGAGAGATGATTGTGGTGTGGTGGAGATGGTTTGGGAGAAGAGATGATTGTGGTGTGGTGGAGATGGTTTGGGAGAAGAGATGATTGTGGTGTGGTGGAGATGGTGTGGAGGAGAGATGATTGTGGTGTGGTGGAGATGGTGTGGAGAAGAGATGATTGTGGTGTGTTGGAGATGGTGTGGAAGAGAGATGATTGTGGTGTGGTGGAGATGGTGTGAAGGAGAGATGATTGTGGTGTGGTGGAGATGGTGTGGAGGAGAGATGATTGTGGTGTGGTGGAATGGCGTGAAGAGAGATGATGTGGTGGAGATGGCGTGGAAGAGAGATGATTGTGGTGTGGTGGAGATGGTGTGGAAGAGAGATGATTGTGGTGTGGTGGAGATGGTGTGAAGGAGAGATGATTGTGGTGTGGTGGAGATGGTGTGGAGGAGAGATGATTGTGGTGTGGTGGAGATGGTTTGGAGAAGAGATGATTGTGGTGTGGTGGAGATGGTGTGGAGGAGAGATGATTGTGGTGTGGTGGAGATGGTGTGAAGGAGAGATGATTGTGGTGTGGTGGAGATGGTGTGGAGGAGAGATGATTGTGGTGTGGTGGAGATGGTGTGGAGGAGAGATGATTGTGGTGTGGTGGAGATGGCTTGGGAGATGTTGAGTCTGAGCATTGGTTCAGTGACACCGAGTAATGAATCTTAATAAAAATAAATTGAAATAAAACTAAGCAAAGCAATTAACTCTCAAATATTAACGTCATTAATTTTTAATAATTAAAAAAAATCAATTTATAAATCAAGTCAAATGGATGAATGCGAATGAATGAAGGAAGAAATAAATGAAGAAAGGGAGGAATGAATGAAGGAAGGAAGGAGCGAACAGGACGCCAGGCTTGGGGACGTAGTAGTGGATGTGGTGCTGCTCCAGTCTCCTCAGCTCAAACGCACCCACCTTGCTGGCAAACACCATCCAATCCTTGTTCATGCCTGTGTCCAGTGCTGTCGTTGTGGTGGAGGTGTGCTGGAGGTGTGGTGATGGTGGTGTGAAAGGGTGGAATAATTGATGAGTAAATGAATCGAAATATAGATGGCTATAGAACCACCATCGCTTCCCCATCAACATCAGAGCCATCACCATCATCACCATCATCATCACCTAGCTCATCATCATCACCACCATCATCATCATCATCACCATCATCAGCACCTAGCTCATCATCATCATCTTCCCAGGCGGCACGATGCCAGCTCCGTTCAGCGACGGCGAGCAGACGCGGGAAGAGCATCTGGTGCATGCGACCTTGCGTGCGCACCAACTCACTCCACAGGGCCGCCTCCATGCCTTGGGTGTGGTTCTTACGTGTGTGTGTGCGTGCTTGTGTGGTGGTTATGGCGGGTGTGGTTGTGTGTGTGTGCTTATGTGGTGGTTATGGCGGGTGTGGTTGTGTGTGTGTGCTTATGTGGTAGTTATGGCGGGTGTGGTTGTGTGTGTGTGCGTGCTTATGTGGTAGTTATGGCGGGTGTGGTTGTGTGTGTGTGCGTGCTTATGTGGTGGTTATGGCGGGTGTGGTTGTGTGTGTGTGCGTGCTTATGTGGTGGTTATGGCGGGTGTGGTTGTGTGTGGTAGATGTAGTGTGTGGTTATGGTGGCTCTGGTTATGTGGTAATGTGTTGGTGGTGTGGTTGATGGTTATGTGTGGTGGGTGTGTGGTGCTTTGATGTGTGGTTATGTGTGGTGGGAGTGTGGTGCTTTGATGTGTGGTTATGTGTGGTGGGAGTGTGGTGCTTTGATGTGTGATTATGTGTGCTGGTAACGACCATATTCGAACTGAACGCACCCAGAATGTTCCGATGCAGTCGCAAGGGGATGCACTGCAAGTTGCGACAGACTCGCGAGCGTCTGATCTCCTCGCCCGAGAAGTCCTCCTCCATGGAGTTGAGGACGTTCTGCGCCGTGAACGAGAAGACCCTCTTCGTGTCCAAGTACCTGGGTGGGAGGAGATGGGAGGGGTGGGAGGGGGTGTGAGGGGGTGGTAGGGGGTGGGGGGAGTGGGAAGGGGTGGAAGGGGGTGTGAGGGGTGGTTGGGGGTGGGAGAGGGTAGGAAGGGGTTGGGGGGTTGTGGGAGGAGTGGGAGGGGGTGGGAGGGGGTGGGAGGGATGGTGAGGGGGTGGGAAAAGGTGGGACAGGGGGTAAGGGGAAAAATAGGAAAGAAAAAAAATGATGATGATATTGATGATGATGATGATACCTGGAAGCCCAGTGGAGACCAGGGGAGTCGGGGTTGGGTTCTTGTGGGTTGTCGAGGTAGAGGTGGGTGATTGGAGAAAGAATCACCTGCAAGACAAGAATAATAACTACTTTAATAATTATTATTATTTTATTAACAATAAAAACAATAATAACAATAATAAAAATAATAAATGAGACACAAAAAACCTTGAGGCCGTTGTTGGCGAGGTGGTGGGGGATGTCGCCATAGCCTCCCAGCCAGTTGTTGTAGTAGTACTGCGACACCACCTCCGTGTGGCCTGTCATGACGATGATAATGATAACGACGATGATGATGACGATTCTTTCCACCACCCTCTCACCCACCCACCTTTATTGAACTTCATCTGGGAGCCGTCTGCATTGTTGAAGGCATCCTGCCACCCAATCAGCGAGAGGTTGTGTCTCATGCCGATGGCAGCAACCCTTCGTATGAAGACTGTCTTCAAGTCGTGTGCGTTCATCTCTTTGCCTGTGTGGTGGTTGTGTGTGGTGGTTGTGTGTGGTGGTTGTTGTGTGTGGTTGTTGTGTGTGGTGGTTGTGTGTGGTTGTGTAATGTGGTGGTTGTGTGTGTGGTAGTTCTTGTGTGTGGTTGTGTGGTTGTGGTGTGTGGTGGTTGTGTGGTTGTTGTGGTTGTGTGGTGGTGGTTGTGGTGAAGGATAGTTAGAGTGGAGAATGGATGCAGGAGGAAAGATGATGGAAGCGGTTGAACAGTGGAAAACGGCTGTGAAATGTTAAAAAGTGATTCACTAATTCAAAACTTTTCACATCGCTAAGATGACCAACTGACCGTTCCTCTTGGAGATCTTCGTCTTCAGGCTGGCACACGAGGGCGAGTGCAAGAAGGCATCCTCCGGCACCTCGTCTCCTCCCACGTGCAGGTGGCTCAGTGCGTTGTGGTCCTGCCAGAGAGGTGGTGTTGAAGGGTGTTGAAGGAAGTTACATTTGAATTTTTTATTGATCTTTTAAAAATTAAGTTGATGAGGATGAATATTATCTTAACCCATCTCACCAACCAGCCCCCCCACACCACAACAACCCCCCACCAACCAGCCCCCTCACACCACAACAACCACCCACCAACCAGCCTCCCCCCGCACCACAACAACCAGCCACGCACCTTGTAGATCTGCACCAACTCCTTGACGACCTTCGCGACGAACTTGTAGGTGGACTTGAGACACGGGTTGATGGCTGACTGGCGGTAGAACTGACCGGTGATGTAGGCCGACGTGTCGTTGACGTCGTGAAGCATGTACTCTGTCGCTGTCGCCTTGTCACCTGCTTGAGTGTGTCTCCTGTGGCGTGCCTGTGGTGGTGGTGGTGGTTGTAGGAGTGGTGGTGGTGGTTGTAGTGGTGGTTGTAGGAGTGGTGGTTGTAGGAGTGGTGGTGGTGGTTGTAGTGGTGGTGGTGGTTGTAGTGGTGGTGGTGGTGGTGGTTGTTGTTGTATAGTGGTGATAGTGGTTGTAGAAGTGGTGGTGGTGGTGGTGGTGGTTGTAGGAGTGGTGGTGGTGGTGGTTGTAGGAGTGGTGGTGGTGGTGGTGGTTGTAGGAGTGGTGGTGGTGGTGGTTGTAGGAGTGGTGGTGGTGGTGGTTGTAGAAGTGGTGGTGGTGGTGGTTGTAGGAGTGGTGGTGGTGGTGATTGTAGGAGTGGTGGTGGTGGTGGTTGTAGGAGTGGTGGTGGTTGTAGTTGTTTTAGTAGTAGTAATGATTCTAGTTTTTATAGTAGTGGGTTAAGTAATAATGCTTTGAAATGTGAAAAAGAGAACTTCACAAAGTTTCACTAATTTATAAGAAAAGCCCGAAATGTTCACCAAAATAAAACACCCAGAACTTTGAAAAGGTTTCAAATGCAACGACAGCAAGCGGTCGACATGCGGCCAACGCCGATGCAGCACCTTCATGCTGGTGAGCGCTGCATGCGAATGACTCGGCATGTCAAACTCGGGGACCACTTTGACGTGGTGTGCAGTGGCGTGCAGCAGGAAGCGCTGGAAGTCCTTGACGCTGTAGTACTTGGTGGCTGTGTTGCTGCTGCAGTGGTGGTGGTGGTGGTGGTGGTGGTGGTGGTGGTGGTGAGGCTGTTGGTGGTAGAGTTCATTAGAACGGTAGTTGTGGTGTTAGAATAGTAGTAACATCAGTAATTACGAGAAAATGTGTTAAATTTTCAACACAATCATTAAAAAGTCTGAGAGAGTGCGCACTATACACGGGACTGAATGAGGACACCTCTTGTTGCTGCCAGGACCCACACCCAGCATGGACATGAGGCAGTCCTTCTCCTCCAAGTCGTGGCCTCTGCATGCTCCCACCTCGTGTGGTGCGGTGTGGTGAATTGGTGGTGTGGTGTGGTGTGGTGTGGTGGTGGTCGAATTGGTGGTGCGGTGTGGTGAATTGGTGGTGTGGTGTGGTCGAATTGGTGGTGTGGTGTGGTGTGTAGTGGTCGAATTAGTGGTGTGGTGGTCGAATTGGTGGTGTGGTGTGGTGGTGGTCGAATTGGTGGTGTGGTGTGGTGTGGTGGTGGTCGAATTGGTGGTGTGGTGTGGTGGTGGTCGAATTGGTGGTGTGGTGTGGTGTGGTGGTGGTCGAATTGGTGGTGTGGTGTGGTGTGGTGGTGGTCGAATTGGTGGTGTGGTGTGGTGTGGTGGTGGTCGAATTGGTGGTGTGGTGTGGTGTGGTGGTGGTCGAATTGGTGGGGCAGTGTGGTGGGGAAAATAGAATTTTGTTGAAATGGTAATGTGCATGTGGATGCAAGCCACCTGCGTGAGTTCAGGCAGGCCGGGCACTTCGAGCCTCCAGGCCTCGTCGTCGGCGAGATGCAGATGCAGCACGTTCAACTTGTACAACGCCATCACGTGCACCAGCCTCGACAGACTCTTGAGGCTCTGGTAGTTCCTGCTCACATCCACCATCACTCCGCGGTGAGCGAAGCGAGCAGCATCGATGATGGTGACGTGTGGCAAGTGGATCGGCTGCTTGCCAGCGTATTTGGCGTTCTTTCCCGCTCCATCATTCTTCATATTGTCGCCGTCCTCATCATCCCCCCCACCACTGAGATCCCGTCTAGCGAAGTGGTCGTTTTGAATGAGGTGGCAGAGAGAAGTGATGGCGTAGAAGAAGCCAGGGCGTTCAGAGGCAGCGACGACGATGCGATGACGACCGATGCTCAGTCGATGAGCACTGCTCAAGTCGTAGTTTGCTTGTGTGAAGTTCTTTTTCAAGACGATCTTGTCGATTTTTCTTTCAAAATAGGCTCTTTGTGTGTGTTGTGGCAGAAAGGAATCAAATGTTTGCTGTATTTAGTTATTGTTTTATTGTATTCGTGTTTATAAACTGCGCATGAATTTGTTATGATGATGATGCTTTGAAAGGACCTCTGTCGCAGGCGCAGTAGGATGACTTTGGTGGCTCCCTCCTGGAGGAGAACACCTGCTCTCACTTCCTCCACCACTCCGATCTTGCCTGTGTGTGTGTGTGTGTGTATGTTTGTATGTGTGTGTGTGTGTGTGTGTGTGTGTTAGAGGTCGGACCGGGTACCCGATCTGACCGGGTACCCGCGGGTACCTGCGGGACTCCCGCGGGAACGGGAATGAAAATTAATTTCGGGACGGGAAAAGTCGGGAACCGGGAATAGGTTTTCGGGACGGGAACGGGAACGGGAATCAATATTCAAATCGGGAACGGGAAAATTCGGGAACGGGAATCAACTTTTAAATCGGGAACGGGAAAAACGGGAATAACAGTTATTGGGATTGGATTCTTTAACAATGATTTTTCAGCAAACTTCTAAGTATGGAAATCTTTATTTCATCGATACTCCGTACTTAAAATAAGTATCAAATGCAATAGAAATGTATAACGAAGCCACCATTGCCAATGTCGAAATCTCCAACACTATATTTGAAGTTGTTATGATGAGTCCAAAGATTAGGGAGATTAGAACAAATGGGTGATGATGAAAACTTTTCAGATGAAATCAAACTGGTCAGTTTTATTATTTTAATTTTATAAATAAATACTTTGAATTTGAATGATTAATTTCCAAATGATTGCTCAGTTGATCATTTCGACAAAAGAATAGATGCCATTGATCTTATTCATATGGCAGCATGTCTGTTGCATCCCCAGTATGAAAGAATAATAGGAAAAAAGTTTGGGATAGAAAAGAAATAAATACCAAGACTTTCATTAGAGAAAATTTAATTCTATTTTGTACAGCCAGACCAAGCTGCAGTGCCGTTGAGAAAAAAAACAAATGATGGTTATTTAGACCTATTATGTTTGTTTTGATAACGTAAAAATTATAATAAAATCATTATACTATCAAATTATACGAATGATTTTATATTTGCAGTTGTGGAGAAAAAGAATGTTGTCAAAAAACATATTTCTAACATTATTGAAGAATTAATAATAATGAACGAAGAAAAAAATTCAGAAGAGGATGAATTGTACAAATATTCACAATAACGTCCCAAAAAAATAGGAGAATATAAAGTTGTTTTATTTTATTGGAGTAAAATGAGCAATTTTAAAATACTAAAAGAAGTAGCCAAAATTTTGTTTAGTATATCTGCAAGTTATATTCCCTGTGAACGGAATTTCTCAATATGTGGTCGTTTAACTTCAGACCCAAAATCATCTCATTTGAAAGCTGAAACTCTTAACGGTTTAACCCGTGTGAAAAACAATAAAGACTTGGTTGAATTACTCAAAAACAATGACTAACTTCAATACTTTCATTTCAATAAATATTTGAAATTTAAATCGTGTTTTTTTTATTTTATTAAAAGAAATATTCTCTGACCTTCAAATAATAAATTTTGAAAAATTTTAGAACAAGCAAGTTTGGACCCAGTGAAAACGGCAGCGAAAATGAATAAAAACAAAAAGCTTTCGGGAACGAGTCGGGACGGGAAAAAAAATTTCGGGAACGGGACGGGACGGGAATCAAAATTCTGATGTCCCATCGGGAACGGGACGGGACGGGAAAACAAATTTCGGGAACGGGACGGGACGGTAATCAAAATTCTGATGTCCCATCGGGAACGGGACGGGACGGGAAAACAAATTTCGGGAACAGGACGGGACCGGGAATGAAAATTCGTCCATGTCCGACCTCTAGTGTGTGTGTGTGTGTGTGTGTGTGTGTGTGTGTGTGTGTGTGTGTGTGTGTGTGTGTGTGTGTGTGTGTGTGTGTGTGTGTGTGTGTGTGTGTGTGTGTGTGTGTGTGTGTGTGCGTGACTATTGCCAAGACAACGACCTCTCAGCTGCTCAGCCACCTCCTTGAGGCCCTCCTCCTCCTCCTCCTCCTCCTCTTCTGCATAGTGGATGCTCCAGTCAGCAAAGTGGTACGAGGAGCCTGCAAACTCCTGTGCCTTCCCGCCATCATCACCATCATTATCATCCTCGGCTTCAACACCTCCAGCCTCATCATCATCTTCTTCATTTTGAAGATTCTTTGTGAGAAAGAGTGGGGTGGGTGTGATGAGGTGGCGTGGGGGCTTGAAAGAGGCGATCTTGTTGATGTGGTACCTGTGGAGTGCTTGCTGATGTAGACGAATGCAATCATTCCCACACAAAACACATCGAAATTATCTAAATAAATTCTTTTATCCTAATGATGATGATGCTGACGATGATGATGACGATGTTGTTGATGAAGATGATGCTGACAATGACGATGATGCTAACGATGAAGATGATGACAATGACGATGATGATGATACCTCTCTTGAGGAGTGAGGGGGTGGTACTTGTCTGCAGGGAACCTCGAGAGGGTGGAGGGATTCGTGAACTCAGCCACAAACGGGAGGCCGTCGTTGGCATAGATTCGTTCGTTGTTGCTGTCGTAACCATCATCAGGGGCACTAGCATTGACATCATCATCACCACCACCATTACCTCCATCATCCTCCTCCTCATCCTCATTATCATCTTCATCGAGATCCTTGGTGGAGTTTAGAACTCTTGCAAAAGTGCTGCTGTCCATGTCATTTGCCACATACCTGTGTGGGGGAGGGAGGAGGGGTGGGTGCATTTCAGCTTTGAGTTTCATTTAATAATTGTTCTTAATTTTAGTTAATTGATTTTTTGATTATAATTAATTGATATGTTGATTATAGTTAATTGATATAATGATTATAATTAATTGATATGTTGATTATAGTTAATTGATATGTTGATTATAGTTAATTGATATAATGATTATAGTTAATTGATATACTGATTATAGTTAATTGATATACTGATTATAGTTAATTGAAATACTGATTATAGTTAATTGATATACTGATTTTTTATTTATCAGTGAAAAGAGCTGAGCACCAGTTTGGTATGAAGTCGCTTTTGGAGACAACCCAGCCATTGCCAATGAGTCTCGTCGTGACAGAAGCTTTGGGCGTGAGTGGGAGGAAGAAGTCATTTGGTGACAGTTTGAAGGTGTAGCCAAGCACATGGGAGAAGTGGAAAACACAGGAAATGGTGGTAGTGGTGGCGTTGTCCGCATTGTTGAAGACAAGGGATGGTGAGTCGTTGGTTGCCCCTGCCACAACAAATCTGCTCTCAGAGAAAGTGAGCAATGCAAGACTTGCCTTGTTCATGAGGTCGAGATCGAAATACTTTGATGAGTAAAAGTAGATAGACCAGCAGCACTTGCCGATCTTGCGGTCGCCATTGTTGGAAAAGACAGCATTGAAGTAGAACTTTCCATTCTCATTGCTTATGGGCGTTACTTCAACCTTCAAATACTTTGCAATGTAGTCTAGTTGCGCCTGGTTTTGAGACACAAAACTTGTAGTATGCAGCTGGAAAGGCACAGTAGATTCTAATTCATAATCTGACGCTGAGTGCTTTGGCTGAAACTCATTTATGGAAATTTCAGTGGAAAATTTCCAAAAAATGAAAAGAAATACCAGTAATCCAACCCATAAGCCTGTGGGTTATGAAAAAATTTCAAGATATTAAAATTTTTATTTCCTCAATTGAGTGAAATCTTTATTAAATGCAAACCTCAAAAAATCAAACCTATCAAAAGATATTTCTTGGTATTCTTTCTCAGCTTTAGCCATCTCAATCTCATCTTTCAATTTGATTTTGCATAAGAATTAAACAGCTTTTCATATATTTCCATTAGTTACTACGATTAGTTACTAATCATTAGTACCGAAATATACTTTATTGAAAAGAGAATCTAAATAAGATAAATACTACGTCATTAAAGTTTTTCTTTGACATTTTTGGAATTTAAGACATTTTTATTAATGTTTTACTTTATATCCTTGCAATATTGTTAGTATCAATCAACTTTTTTCTATTTTGACAATTTTTGAACAGTTTGCAAAATGAAATATCCCATTAAAACTTTAATAAAAATGAATGCCACTACCTTTTTTGTTTAACATAACAAGATTTAAGCATTCAAATACATTAAAATTTAATGATTTAATTTAAATGGATTTATGAATGAGATGAACAAGTGAATGCAACGTCAACGTCGTCAGTCAAGCCTCTTGAAGTTGTTATTCCAAATGCCTTTAACGGCAGGCTTGGCACTCCTCTTGCTGACGTCATCACTGGTGCTTGCAACTGCTTCGAGGTTCTTCTCGAAGATTCTGGCAGAGTTGCAGAAGCCGAGTTTGGTCTTGTTGAAGGAATTGGGTCCAGAAGGGACTGGAGTGTCTCTGGCGTGGTTATAGTAGTAGTTGCGGTGGTGATAGTAGTAGTTGTGTTGGTGATAGTAGTTGTTGTGGTGGTGATAGTATTTGTTGTGGTGGTGCATAACAAATATAAAAACACTAATAATGAAGTTTTGAATATTTAGAAAAGAATATGAAAGTGACATACTTGCCAATGTTCCTCATCCTCATCTTTGCCTCAGGTGGCATATCCTCCTCTTCAGACTGCAAAGATACTAAAAGATTAAATAAAAATGTTAAAACAAAAGAATAATAATTGGTAAATCCTAATTAATATTCTTGAATTGGAAAAAAAAGCTAGGACTTGTGAATCTTCATTGAAAATATCAGCAATTGATTTTTTGTTTCGTTTTTTGACTTGAGCCTTAGGTGCCTGTAAAAAAATAAATTAATTTTTTAATAAGTTATTAAAAAAATTAATTTTTAACAATGAAAAGAAAAATTATTCACTGAAGAGGAGAGGAGAGCTTTGAATGGTGTTATTTTGACTGGCTTCATCTTGATGGAGGGTGTTTTTGATTCTTCTGGACTGAGACCACCACCACTCGATGAATTGAGTGAAACCTCAGGAGTATATTTGTTCAAATCTTTTGCAATCTTGTCATTGTCCTCCTGAAGACTTGAACCTGGTATATTGGGAATGGGAGGTGGTGGCAGCCCTGGCTTGCCAAGGAGGGTGGGAGGCAATGAAGGAGGCGGTGCTGTCGGCTTGCTAATGAGTAAGGGCAGCTTTGCAGGAAAGATTCTTTCGTTTTCTTTTATTCTTTCAGTCATTTTTTGAAAAACCTTCAAAAACCCTTTCAATCAATTGAAATAAAACTTGTTTTTCAATTTATTTAGAATAAATTAAATTTATTAGTTACTGAATAAACGTAGTATGCAACTAACTAAATAATAATTATGTGAAAAAGAATCATCAAATCACAATTTAAACATGTAAAAGTTAATCTAGCTAAAAGCCAGATACCATATTTCCAAACCTAAAGTATTTAAAAATAATTTTACAAACTTCCAAGTTGAAACGGCTGGAGTTCAAGAAACTTTTGAGATAATAATTTTAATAATAGCATTGATAAGCTACGTTCACTAGAATTAAAATAAAGTCAAATTCTTCAAGAATCGTATTCAAGCTTTGAAGAAAACATTGTGAAAAAGTTTCTGCGAAATGCGATTGAATATAAAAGACATTGAACTGTACACAGGGTAGCGTACATGAAGTACACATAGAAACAAATGCAAGAACACACTTCAATCACTTCAAGATCGTAAATGTGATATAATGTCACAACAAAGAGGTCATCGAGTGGAGCAGACGTCATCGATTGTTTGGACAATTCTTCCTGTTGTGACCTAGAAACGTTTAGCGTAATCAATATTAGTATTTTACACAAAAAACATATAAATTTCGATATATAAATCAATAACACCACAGAAATATGGTTATAACTATTTAAATTTTAATCTACAAGAACACGAACCTTCTTCTCCACATATTCCACACTTTCTTTTCTTTCTTACTCTGCTATCATCGTCATCATCATCACCCCCTCCACCAACCCTCCTATTCGCCTTGTTCTTTTTGTTGGTCCAACTACTATTACCACCACCACCACTGAAACTATCACCACCCCCACCACTGAAACTATTACCACCACTCCCACTGAAAGCACTACTTGCAAGTTGCGACTGCGATCCTAGTGGTGTTGATGATGATGATCATTGTAGCATTGAGATAACATTTGGTAACTGAGAGTCAAGTTAATTAATACACTGCCCAACCTCTGCCACCCTCCACAAACTACTACCACCACAACCACCACCACTGCAGCAACCACCACCACTGCAACCACAACCACCACATTCACCTGCAGCAGCAGCAGAGGCAGCCTCAGACCACTGGAAGAAGTCACAGCCCTGTCCCATCGGCTTGCTGCACACCAGGAAGAAGCGACCCTTGTTCGGCCCCTCCTTGTTCACTGTGCGTCTGCGTCATCATCATCACCATCATCATCATCATCATCATCCTCATCTTACCCTAAATAAAACATACAATTTTAAACCATTAATAAACGAAAGCAAACTGTTAATGAAATCGCACAAGCACAGACTCTTTGGCGGGAAGGTCGCACTTGCAGACGACATCAGAGGCAGCGTAGTTGTTGTTGCCATGCTTGGAAGAGTTCGACTTGGGTCGTTGACTGTGGTGACGTGGAGAGGGGTGTGGTGCTTGAGTCGCTCTTATAAGATTAGGTATCTTTGATCCTCGCGTTGAAGAAATTGCAGAAGATAACACTAATAATAACAATAAATACTAATAATAATCCTTATCTTTATTAGTAAATAAGAACCATAATAATAAGAATAATCATATATTACAAAGACATGCTACTGTGGCAATCAGGGTTACAAACAAGACATCTTGAACCTGAGAGGAGGTGGCATGGAGGAGGAGAAAGAGGAGGGGGAGGAGAAAGAGGATGAAGGGAAGGAAGAAGAGGAAGCAGTAGTAGTAGTAGTTGTTTCAGGACTCCACATGAAGAAGGAGCAGCGTGCATCGACAGCGTTGGCACACACGAAGAACTCCCTGCCTGGGTGGTGTGCTTTGTTTGTTGGAGGGTGGTGATGGTGGACGGGCGATGATGATGATGATGAGTACCAAAGGCAGCAGCAGCAGCAGCAAGCACAAGCCACCTTTATTGGGACCTTCCTTCTTGACGGTCAACTGCTTGGCGTCCATGCCACACAGACACACCATCTGCCCTCCATCGCCACCACCACCGCCATTGCCTCTGTTATTACTATTGGTGTTTATAATTCTATTATTATTATTTGGGTTGGTTAAATTATTATTAATGTGGTTGCTTCTCTGGGAGGCAGGAACTCTGCTCTGTGTGCTGTGAGGCAAGATGTCGCCAAAGAATTCATCATCATCATCACCATCATTATTATTGCTACTATTTCTATAATTATTATTGATACTGCCGTTATTATTATTGGTAGAGATGTTGTTGAAGTAGGAGAGGATGGAGTTGTTGCCTGAATCTCTCGCGTGGATGCCACTGTCGTTTCCTGCATGAGTGCAAGATGGATGGATGGATGAGTGGATGTGTGGATGGATGTGTGCTTGCGTGCAAGATGGATGGATGGATGAGTGCATGCGTGGATGGATAAAGATGGATGCATGCATGCGTGTATGCATAGATAGAAGAATTATTTAAATAAAAGACTGTCTGGAGGAAGATGCAATGCAATGGTCACGAGCACAAACCATTGACTCTTCTCTGGCTGGAGGACCCTCCGTTGTGGAGGCTTGCAGACCGAAAGACACCGCTGCCAATGCCACTGCTGCCACTACTACTAGTATGCAAGCCGTTGATCTCACTTCTTTGAGTATTCGTCACCCCACCACCACCACCACCACCACCAGGAGCTGTAGTGGCGACTGACATATTACCAGCACCAGCACGGCTGCTCCTGATAGGTCTGATGCCGAGGAGTTCATTGACATCACTATCACAACCACCAATGCACGCGGTGATGGAGGTGTCAGTGCTCAAGGGAATTGAGTGAGGCTTGAGCGTCAGCTTCACTTTCCGCAGTGGCTGGCCGTCGACAAGGCACTGTTCTTGGAAGTGGTTTGGTGTTGTTCTTGGTTTGTTGTGGTGTTGTTGTTGGTAGTGTTGTTGTGGTGTTGTTGTTAGTAGTGTTGTTGGTGGTGTTGTTGGAAGTGTTGTTGGAAGTGTTGTGGTTAGTAGTGTTGTTGGTAGTGGTGTTGTTGTTGTGTGTAGAGTTTAAATGTATAAGAGAATGAAAAAACTCTAGCTCAACCATTCTATTCACTCCACAACCACCACAGCTACAACCACCCCTACCACACCACACCACCACACTGCAACCACAACGACGACCACCACCACAGCTACAACCACCCCTACCACACCACAACCACAACGACCACCACCACAGCTACAACCACCCCTACCACACCACAACCACAACGACGACCACCACCACAGCTACAACCACCCCTACCACACCACAACCACAACGACCACCACCACCCCACCACAAGCTATATGACTACAACAACCAGCACCCACATGAGCACACGTCTCCACCACAACGACCACCACCACCACACCACAACCACAACGACCACCACCACCACACCACAACCACAACGACGACCACCACCACACCACAACCACAACGACCACCACACCACAACCACAACGACCACCACCACCACACCACAACCACAACGACCACCACCACCACACCACAACCATAAAGACGACCACCACCACACCACAACCACAACGACCACCACACCACAACCACCAGGACGACCACCACCACACCACAACCACAACGACCACCACCACCCACACCAGCACCCACATGAGCACACGTCTCCTCAACGACCACAGCGTCGAGCACCATCTGAGGCAGCCACAAGACGTGTTTGCAGCCTGGGTAGCCCATGCACGAGATGAACAAGCTGTCGTCGTGGTGGTTGTTGTAATGATGGTTGTTGCAGTAGTGGTGGTGGTTGTTGCAGTAGTGATGGTTGTTGCAGTAGTGATGATTGTTGCAGTAGTGATGGTTGTTGCAGTAGTGATGGTTGTTGCAGTAGTGATGGTTGTTGCAGTAGTGATGGTTGTTGTTGTAGTGATGGTTGTTGCAGTAGTGGTGGTTGTTGCAGTAGTGATGGTTGTTGTTGCAGTAGTGGTGGTTGTTGCAGTAGTGATGGTTGTACGTAGTAGTGATGGTTGTTGTGGTAGTGATGGTTGTTGTAGTGGTGGTGGTTGTTGTTGCAGTAGTGGTGGTTGTTGCAGTAGTGATGGTTGTTGTAGTGGTGGTGGTTGTTGCAGTAGTGATGGTTGTTGCAGTGGTGGTGGTTGTTGCAGTAGTGGTGGTTGTTGCAGTAGTGGTGGTTGTTGCAGTAGTGGTGGTTGTTGCAGTAGTGGTGGTTGTTGCAGTAGTGGTGGTTGTTGCAGTGGTGGTGGTTGTTGCAGTAGTGGTGGTTGTTGCAGTAGTGGTGGTTGTTGCAGTAGTGGTGGTTGTTGCAGTAGTGGTGGTTGTTGCAGTAGTGGTGGTTGTTGCAGTAGTGGTGGTTGTTGCAGTAGTGATGGTTGTTGCAGTGGTGGTGGTTGTTGCAGTAGTGGTGGTTGTTGCAGTAGTGATGGTTGTTGCAGTAGTGATGGTTGTTGCAGTAGTGGTGGTTGTTGCAGTAGTGGTGGTTGTTGCAGTGGTGGTGGTTGTTGTAGTAGTGGTGGTTGTTGCAGTGGTGGTGGTTGTTGTAGTAGTGATGGTTACAATAAAAGCACAAATAATAATAATAATGAAATTAAAAACATGATTAATAACAAAAACAAAAAAATAAAAAGAGGTATAAATAGGAAGAAGAGGTATAAATAGGAAGAAGAGAGATAAATCGGAAGAAGAGAGATAAATAGGAAGAGAGGTATAAATAGGAAGAGAGGTATAAATAGGAAGAGAGATAAATAGGAAGAAGAGAGATAAATCGGAAGAAGAGGTATAAATAGGAAGAGAGGTATAAATAGGAAGAAGAGGTATAAATAGGAAGAGAGGTATAAATAGGAAGAGAGGTATAAATAGGAAGAGAGATAAATAGGAAGAGAGATAAATAGGAAGAAGAGGTATAAATAGGAAGAAGAGGTATAAATAGGAAGAGAGGTATAAATAGGAAGAAGAGGTATAAATAGGAAGAGAGGTATAAATAGGAAGAGAGGTATAAATAGGAAGAGAGGTATAAATAGGAAGAGAGGTATAAATAGG